>QEPC01005340.1:3830761-3854188 GCA_003113815.1 Sphenodon punctatus
AGTTTGAGGAGGTTGGAGAGAAGTGATGGGCTGGGGGGGAGGAAGGAGCAGGGGGGAAAGAAATAGAGGAAGGAAGAGGTGGGGGGAAGGGGAAAAGGAGGGAGAGGGAAGGCAAGAGATTAGGGCAGGCATGATGCTGGGGAGGATAGGTAATAGAAAAGAGACAGAGAAAAATGAGGTGGAGAGTGGCTGACCTCCTGGTCACCGAGAAGCCACCAGGTGGCAGAAGTACCCTTAGGCTTACCCTTAGCTGGTGTTGTTGGAGTATTCTGCTGGTGAGTGATCTTATGGTGTGCACCTTTTGGCCTGCTGGTCAGTGGAAGCTCCAGGAGGGTCGCAGCTTCCTCAGATGATGTCAGCAAAGGTAGCTGGGAGAATATGCAGATGAGTTGTAACCTCACCAGTTTCTGGCTCGCTGGAGTACTGGTGGCAGAATGGCCAAGCTCCAGGAGCGTCGTGGCGTCCTCAGATGATGACAGCCGAGGCAGCTGGGAGAGTATGCAAATGAGCTGCAACCTCACCAGTTCCTGGCTCGCTGGTCACTGGAGTTCGGGCGGCAGAAAGGCCAAGCTCCAGGATGGTCATGGCGTTCTGAGGTGATGACAGCCAAGGCAGCTGGGAGAGTATGCAGATGAGCTGCAACCTCACCAGTTCCTGGCTTGCTGGTTGCTTTAGTGCAGCCCTTAGGCACGTAGTCTATGGTTCTGCCAAATGGCAGGCCACTTAGCAGCTCTCCTGGTCCCAGAAGTCTCTCTGGGGAGCCCTCGCCCCATCCCCTCTCCTCCTAAAAGGGAGGAGGGGGGAGATGTCACCTGGGGCCTAGAGAGATGGTGCTCCCAGCACCTGGAGGTGACAGCAGCGGTAGGCAGGCAGCGGCAGCTCTGCTGGCAGCTGAATGGTAGGCCACTTAGCAGCACCCCCCCGGTCCAAGAAGTCTCTCTATGGAGCCCTGGCCCCGCTCCCTCTCCTCCTACAGTGACTCCAGCCTGGTATCTGGAGGTCAACTGTTGCCGTTCATACAAACAGCAAGGCTCCTCTTGCTTAAGACCTGCATCTGATTTTAGTTCAATAGTAAATTACACATCTAATTAAGGATTCAGTGAGCTGATAAATGGAAAACAAAATAGATGATCACTAAGTAAGTGGGTACAGACTGGGAAAAAAATGGAATAGAATGTACTGAATTACTACAGTTTTGTGTTAGCATATAAACTGTTTGCAAAAGAATTAAAAACCATTGCTAAATTTACTTGACTCATTTGTTTAGGCATACACAATTGACTGTAAAAACTGGCAATGCATTAGCATTATTGCTGTGCCAGAAAAGAGATTCCAGATATGAATGAAGTATTCACTACATGATCAGAAATGTTTAGAACTGTTGTACTGAAAAAAGGTGTCACTTTGATATATTTATGGGTGCAAACATACGTGATGCTGGCCAGTTAGACCCGGTTCAGCCCGGCTGGGTCTGCGTCACAGAGGGCTGTCTGTTTGTGGCCTGCCAGATGTGGGCCTGATTCCTACCCTGGCCAAGGGTGGGTGGGGGGAGACGGGCAATGTTGGGAATGCAGTTGAGTGGTCACACGTCGTTCCCCGTCCTGGCCGTGGGAACATTTGTTCCCACAGCCGGAGCATACCCGGCTGGGGGGAGCCCTCCTCTCCACCGGGGGGAGGCAGGGGAAGGGGACGTCTGTTAACACCCTAGATTAGGCATTACAAATTGTTCACAGCAGTCATGCTATTTTACTATTGTTTTATTGCTTGGTTGCACATAGATAAACATATAATAGAAATATCACTGTCTAGAATACATTTACAGAAAAACAAATTAGATGCAAGATTATTTATTTTTCAGGCCCAATATTCCCTACTCATGAGAATTACCACTGAGGTCTGTGGGGCTACTTGTGAGCAAGTAGTTCCAGAACTGCATCAAAAAGCATTAATAATTCCTTCATGTCCTTATGCAACAAAGATAAATATAAAACTAACCTGTTTGGGTAGAAATGAAACCACATTCTTGATCCTTGCCATTCAGAGATCTCTCTTTATCCCAGTTTTGATATAACAACTGTGAACCATCTCTCCATCTGCATAGAAATGCTAAATATTTAGTGTTATAACATACTCTCCTCCTCGTTTACCACCTAAATTTACCAGTTACATTGATGTATGAATAAATTACTATGACATTAAGACGGAAAACATCCTTTAATTAGCTCATCAAGAGCTTTTTGTATCTTTATGAAATATCTTTTATATCCTTTTCAAAAAAGGACATTATAAAAAGAAGGAAACAAAATTCCAGGAATAAATTCTTGATTATAGGTATAAAAATTTGGCTTCATCCCTGAGATTACATCCACATGCCCACACAATTTTGATAGGCTATACTGAATGGCAATTTGTAAATGAGACCAGTCAAGTGGAATGAAGTGCGCTCTGCAGTAAATTCTTACCGGAATCTATCACTAGATCCTTCTGAATGCAACCCAATCCACCATCGTACACCACTATCTGGCAGCTGCAAGAAATTTTTAACGAATATTTATTATTTATTTGTTCTCTTACTGGACCATTAGCAAATGCCTCATTTGGGTGTTTCGGGATGAGTGGCTTGGCAATCCCAATTTTAAAGTCCGGTTTTCACGAGACAGTAAAGACTCCCTGGTGAACAGTCACATAATTGTTCATTTGCTATAAAAAAGTATGTAGTTAGCCTGGGGACCGCCTCGCCCTTCGCGTCTCAGAGCGATCCCTTCGGTCCACCGGGGGCACCTTCCTGGAGGTTCCCTGTGTAAGATGGAGAGGGCGTTCTCAGTGGCTGGGCCACGTTTATGGAATTCCCTCCCGGAGGAGGCTCGCCTGGCCCCGGGCCTGTTGGCCTTCCGACGTGTTTGTAAGACTTGGCTGTTTGCCCAGGCCTTCAGAGGGGAGGGTGGGGTGGGTTGGTTTTAGTGATGTTTTTAAACTGTTGTGGGTTAGTTTTACTGTTGTTAATTTTATTGTTATTATTGGGTTTTATAATATTGTAAGCCACCCCGAGATGCCGTAGGCATGAGGGGGCGGCTAACAAATGTAATGAAATAAATAAATAAATAAATATGAACGCAGCAAGTGGAGACAAAAGTCAGATGAAACATACAGAGTCAGAGGCTTTCTGACACATTGCAGAACATTTCCTGAACTCAAACACTTGAATTGTTTGGCCATACATAATTGACTATAAAGACCCTCGCATCTCCTCACATCATCCATTTTATGGCTATTGGGATTAAAAAATGCTTACATTTTATTCTGTAACTAGACTTCTGTGGTTTTCCACATCTTATTTGATTCCCAAGTCTCTCCCCACCATCGTCTGCGATTTGTCCTGAGTGTTGATGATTGTAAGTTTGTAACCCTACTCTCAATGAGTAATGTGCAGACGGTCCAGGGTAGTGAGATTTGCTGCCATAGAAGTGCCTGACATCTTTTCCACACAAGAAGGAATAGATCTATGACTAGGGTATTTTTTGAGTGTATAATATTAATCATTTTTTCTACTGTGCTTTCTACAATGTCAAAAGTAATCCTAGTTAAATAAGGATTACCATATAAACATAACAGCATTTCTTGGTGATTAAATGTAATTGCTTAATATTAAATTTATCATTTAAAAATTAAATTTAATCTGATTAAATCTCAAAACTGTAGATTAAATCTAATAATTTATATCAAGAAACTTTAGTTGTACATTTTCATAGCAATTTGGAAAAATAAAAATTTTGGAATTGAATTTATTTAACTTCTTGACCAACACATTATATTTCCTTTCTAATAAGCTATAAGCTTTAGTAAGTTAAGTACAGAAAATGTATTCTAGTCTTGCTATGTCCCTTGACTAGAGCTGTAACAAGTACCTATCTATCCAGTTAAATCTGCAAGGGACCCAAGAACCAGCATGAAGACTGCTTAAGAGCAGGCCATTCCGTGGAGTGGCAGAACACAATTCTGAATAAAGTGATGGATTCAGCTTCATAAACTCTCATGTCGAACAGTAAATTAAGGAAGTCACTTTTCTGTCAGTAAATCAGCACAGGAAACCAACTTCCTCTCATAGCCATGTATTTATTTATTTATTTATTTAAATTTGGCTCACATTTCAACATATTAACTGTAACAATTAACATTTTACCATTAAACTAATTAACTAACCATTTACCATTAACATTAAACTAATTAACTCAACTAGTAATCCGCACAACAACCCTGTAAGGTTGGTTAGGCTGAGAAATCTGTGATAGACCCAAGGTCATGCAGTGAGTTCACGGTTAAGGCATGTCTTGAACCAGGCGCCTTCCTCCCACCTTCCGGTCCCAGTACTGCACTCTTAACCACTACACCACACTGCAAACTCAACTACAATACTGTACATAGCTCTACAGCTGTCTATCGTCCTTTACAGAGAAATAAAAATACAAAGACCAAAGTCCCGAAGTGCTAAATAAGATGGATTATTTGATGAGAAATGACAGTGGAGCATATGAAAAGGCCAGGAGGGAAATCAAAAGACAACAATATTACAGTGGATGCTGAAGCTTTATTTTGTTTCATTTATATGCTCTATATATGTCCTCCTTTCTCAGATCCAATATGGGCTGCTTAATATCTTTTCCACACAGCAAAAGAAATTAAATATTGTGATCACAGGATCCATTTGCCTTACTCAAGTGAGTAGATCCACAGACTTCAGTAGTGCTGTACATACAAGGAGAGTACCATTGTACCTACCATTATACCCTATGTCTTAGAGTTTGAATTTGAGCGACTGATTGTGGTGTAGAAGAAATAATCAATAAAAAGAGAGGTAGAGCAGGGTGTTATCAGGATACTGATGACACTTTACCCCAAACCTCTGAATGACCTTGCCCAGCAGCCTCATATACACGTTAAACAAGAGGGGAGAGAGAACAGAACACTGCGGGACCCCACAGGGGAGGACCTGAGAGGATGATGGGCTATCACACATCACCACTCTTTGGGACCTCCCCTAGAGGAAGGAGTGGAACCACTCAAGAGCAGTCACACCCCCATCAGGTCCCACAGTTGTATCAACAACACCTCATGACTAACTGTATCAAAAGCTGCTGAAATATCTAACAAGATCAACATGTTAGAGTTCCCCTGGTCAATCTCAAGGCGCAGGTCATCAACCAAGGCCACAAGTGCAGTCTCCATGCCATACCCAGAACAGAAATCTGACTGAAATGAATCCAGGAATCGGATGGCATTGAGATGGGCCTGGAGCTGATGGGCAACCACCTGTTCAATAACCTTCCCTAAAAAGGGAAGGTTAGAGACAGGTCAATAGCTGGCCAGGGAGTCAGCATCCAAAGATGGCTTCTTAAGCAGGGGCCAAGGGTGTCCAACAACCCACCTTTCCAACCTCAGCCAAGAATGGCCCCAACATCTCCCAGCTGGCTTTCACTAATATAATTTATTGAACCAACTTCTGTTGGTGAGAATGTGTAAGCTTTTGGGCATGTAAAAAGTGAGAACTATAGACTGAGAAAATGAAGGACAGACGAGTGGGAGTGTGTGTGTATATAAGCTATTAGGAAAACAGGTTTTAGTATTTAAAGCATTTAAATACGATGAAAGAAAGCCAATAATTAAATGATAAACAAAGTAAATGCAGATTAGATATGTAGGCCTTGTGCTGCACACACATAATGTGAACATGCACTACACATATACAATGCACATGCACAGTGCACATAGTGTGTTGTGTACACTCAGTGTGTACTGTGTACACACGCAGCAGGCATGTTGTG
Source organism: Sphenodon punctatus (assembly GCA_003113815.1). Classification (NCBI taxonomy): domain Eukaryota; kingdom Metazoa; phylum Chordata; class Lepidosauria; order Sphenodontia; family Sphenodontidae; genus Sphenodon; species Sphenodon punctatus. The sequence goes on from QEPC01005340.1 coordinate 3,836,581, forward strand.
TGCATCCAGGCACGTGTGGACCTTGGATAAATAATAGCAACAATGGACGGATAACAGCACGGATAGCATGGATAGATAAAAGCAGACTGATATGTGCTATTCATTAATTATTATTATTATTATCTATAATAGCCAATAGCAAGGATAGATACTAGCATGGATGAATAATGGCATGGACTTTGGATAGATAATAGTTCCACAGTTAATAGAAAGCACTTGGGAAGTGCTGTAGGAAAAAGAGGACATAGGAGAACAGATAATTAGCATTTTAAAACACTTAAGTACAATGAAGGGAACCCAGTAGGTACAGGTTTAAACACTAAAACAGCATGCTATCTATTACGCATTTCTATAGTGATTTATAAAGCCCAAATCTTTATTTAGTTCATTGTTTTTTGGTATCCAATAGAATTATGAATTTTTGTTCCCGCGCCTGTCTTTGTAAGGTAACCTGTACAACACCTTGAGAAGATGTCTTCTCCATTGTGACACTTTGGCCATTTTTAAACAGACCGTGGGGGGGGGGGGATGAGTGTGTGGCCACAGTGGGTGGAGGTGGGGGGGTGCCTGTTCCCACCATCGCACACCCGTCTCCATCCACGGAGCATCAGGTATTGGAGCCCATTGCTCCGTGTGTAGGTAATGGGTGTAGGTGGGTGTAGCGCGGGAGCGTACATGCACCCCACCCATCCCCCGTGGCTTTCACACGAGACGCCCCCACCCATCTTCATGCAACAAAACTGCGTGGAGATGGGTGGGGGCGTCTCGTGTAAAAAGTACCTTTGAGTCAGTTCTGACCTACCTCTCTTATGTCTTCCCTGGGGTTACAAAGGTCTGTGTGTAGGGTTGCCACCTATGTATATTTTTCCAGGCCACTTATGAAAAATACATGTCACAGGGCTTCCACTGGCACCAATGCAGGCCCTGCAACATGTATTTTTCATAAGCGACCTGAAAAAATATACATAGGTAGACAGTGCCACAGACTAGGCCTGAGTTTTGGAGCATAACCTAAACTTTGGCCTCACATTCCCTGGGCATGCTCAAGGCGCAGAGCAATGACAGAGTGAGGAAGAACCAAGGCTGCTCAGATACCATGAGCTAACTGGTCCTGTACCATCTGCTAACAAGAGCCATCTGTGGTGATAGCCTGTGGGTGCTGGAGTTGCAGATTGGGATAGCTGACTCATCCTTGGGCTGGACTCTTTTACCTTGTCAGCTTGGGAGCCATGAAAAAGCGGTTTCTCTTTTTAAAGTCATAGTAATCTGTTTATTATGCCACTGAGAGTGCTACAGAAATTCATACATAATTGACATTTTTTATTTTAAAATCCAAAATCCTGTTTTCTTACAAATGTCCTTAGCCACAAAGGGCCCCAGTTCAGAATAAATCACATGCAACTTTGGGTGAAAACAGACATGATGCTAACTCCACTATAACACCGCTTTAACATTTCTTATGCATGTTGCAGAGCTGCACAGGGTACCAATACAGCTCTGCAACATGCATAAGAAATGTTAAAAGAGTGTTAAAGTGGAGACAGTATCATGTCTGTTTTCACCCTTTGGAGCAATGGACTCCTCAGGGGAAAAGCTGATCATCTGTGTAGGGTCAAAAGACTCAGCTTAATTATGTGGCTGGGAGCTCCAGATCTGCCTTGAGTGTGGGGAGCTCATGCACTGCATATACAATTCTTGGTTTGTCCTTCAATCTTTGTTTTTGGCTGTTATATCTGGACCCTCCACTTCCTTCCCCCATCCTTACAGGTCTCCTCTGTCTCCCTGCCAAGCCCTCATGGAGCTTGTACTAATATTCGACGTCGGAGAAAAACGGTTTTCCACCCCCACTTTAGGGATTTCAAGAGACACACGTGCATTGCACATTAGGACATCAGGGTGACCCATTCAAGGCCCAATCTGGTCCTTATGCAATTGCACCCCCAGGAGCAATTGCAAAAACAGGAGCCACAGTGATGGCTGTGAACTAAGTTCAGTCAGAATTCAAGACCAGCGAGTCCTGTGGTCTGCACTGGTGCTGGGGAATGAATGGAACAAAGAAGGAGAAAGTGAGAATAAGAAGAAGCAGGGCACAGAAAGTAGAAAGTCTGTTTACACGATCTCACTTCTCCCCACCTGCTATTGCAGAAAGATGCGATTTTCCTTGTTTTTCCCCTGAATCTTATACGGCAGACAGAAACGTCCCCAGATTATCTCAGCCCATGTCAGTTCCCAGAAATTGCTAACATATTTAAGCTGGATAGCTCCTAAAGAACATAAAGGCAAGCAGAGAAAAGAAATACTGATGATATAAACAGAATTGTTTCTCAAATGGAACACCTCTCAAGGTTTTATCTAAGGCAGCAGAAAAGCATAAAAAGGAACTACATTAATTATTGTCACCTGCAAAGGGTAGTATTTGCAAAAGGTTTTGGCTTGTTACCTTTTTAATTTTGCTTTGAATAAATTCTTGTTCGTGAGAGGAATGTATTGTTGCTATAGAACCATGAAGCCAACCACAGACAAACTCGAAAGTGATCCAATCTGAGGCGCTTGTATGAAAAAGGTATTCTGCTCCTTGATAATAAAACCACGGTGGCTCTAAGATACAGCAAAAAATTCAAAGTTTAGAAGGTTTTTATTTGAGAAATTCTCTGTGGCTAACAAAATGTAATGTATATTTGGCTAAATATCATCAGACAGAAATTCCTTGTTGAATCAACAATAATTTTCACTGAGCTATCTTACATTTATATTACAAAGAAGCCCATGCTCCAAAGTCTGGCACATTGGTTTTAATGTTCTTGTTAGGATAATTAACCAAACAGTTACCTAAATTGAATAGCACCTTACTCTTGGAGTGTCCCTTGCATGAATACAGTGGGAGAATTGGGTTCTAAAGAAAGATAAGTTAAATAGGTCTGATAGCAGTAATTCTGGATGCTATGACTTAGATACCCTATTTTGAGACTTAAATATAATTATTCTGTGACTCCAGACAGCAAGAAAGGGATCCAAGGTCTAGCAAATATCAAGGGAATCATGACTCCATCGGAAGATGATATGACCCCACTTGAGATCTGAACCCACACTTTGGGAATCTCTGTCTGACAGAGCTGTTTTATGGGAGTTTTAAACTCTAACCCTGTTACTAATTATTTTTAGCTATAAGCTTAAGAGTATGTGCATTTCCAAATGACAACATTCAGTATGTTAAAATAAAAAAGATGCTTTTTCGTACCATGGATGTACCACTCAGGAATCTTTGGTCTTACACCTGTAAGGTAAAGAATATTTCTGTTTGAAAAATAACAGCACACACAATGTTTTGTCAATTAGTTCTGAACATTTTAGAACACATCATCATGAATAAAATTCAAGAAAGAAAAAATAAAATAAATTTGGGACAAATAATACAAACATATTTTTCAACAATATGGTTTCAATAAGGCTCTTTACTAGATTTTTTGTTAACATTCTTACAACTTACTGCTCTTCAGTGTAGATTTCTAAGCTAGCAAATACATTATATAGATGTTGTGTTCACAAAGGGGCTTCTAATCCTAATTGGCACATATGGTACCACCTTCACTGCACACAGCAGAGGTCCAATTGAAAGTAATGAGGAGCAGTTTTGGCTTAGAATGTAGAATAAGCAACAGTTTCTCCTTATCACATTTCTCCTTACAACTTACCCTCTATAAGATGAGAATTACAGTCATAGGAACCAGACATAAACTCAATTAGAATTTACTAATTCAATTAACCTTTTGGTATTTTGCATATCCATTCCCGCTTTGCATCACAGTGCAGTGGAAAGACAGTTCTATTCGCTTTAAAGGCAGCACAGTTTCTTGTATCATCTTCAATGTATATGTTCTGTAAAAATCCAGATATAACCTGCAAAAGAGGCTTCCATTAACCCTTGCTGAGAACCCCAGATAAGAAGAAGTTGCAAAACTTTAATATAAAGTTGAAGGAAAGTTTTGTGAAATGTATAGACATGAATATATGTTATGCCACCTCAAAGCTGATTTGTGGACTGGTAGACAGAGGTAGCCAGGGTGTAGAAAGCAACGTTCTAAAAGGAAGCCCACTGCCACATTCAATATTCCTTGCTCATATGAATGTGCTTTTTCATACAGTTCATTGAGACCACATGAATGAATGAACCATTAGATGGAAGTGGCTTTTCATACTGTAGACCAGTTACCCAACTCCAACATCACTTTCCCAGATTTAAAATGCTGAATGGTTTGTAATTCATTTTGCATTAATGCTCTACACTTTGCATCACTTACATCTGACCAGCATTATACGTGACAGCTTCCACCATCACCACAGACTTCTCCAAGTGGTGGTGGCAGCAGCTGTCACTCTGGCTGGGACTCAGCCTGGTTAGCAAACAAATGTGATGGCGGCTGGATCAGGAAGACACATGAACTTGCGTCTGCACGCCTCTGCCCCCATGCTGCATGGTTGTCAGGGATTGGGTGGTGCAAGGCAGACAATGACCAGCAGAGGACATTAGACAATGTGCTTAAAGACCCCAGGAGAGACAGAGAACTCAGACTCCGGCAGAGAGATACCTAGGATAACCAACACTGGCTTAAAGCTAGCCCTCATGATGTTACAGCTGGCGTGTTCCCCTAAGGAACAGCCAATAGCTCATCGGGCTTAGAACTCAGACATGTTTCCAAACCCTGAACAAGTCAGAGGAAAGGGAGAGAACAAGAAATCAAAGGTAGAAACAGATAGAGAGCTGGAGCCAGGAAGCCAAGGGGGAACAGAGGCTGCATTCCCATCTGCGGCGGCAGTGGTGGTGGCAGAGGGAGGGGCGAGGGAAGACGCGGCAGTGGTGAGGAATCAGCTGACAGGAAAAGAGTCGATGATCTGCTGTGGCTTCTCGCGTGCATGGCAGGGCACAAAATCCTGCCCTGACATGCATGAGAGAAGCTGTGGTAGATCCCCATTTGCACCGGCTCTTTTCCTGTCAGCCGGCTCCTCCCTGCTGCCGCGTCTTCCCTCGCCCCTCCCTCTGCCACCACTGCCGCTGCAAATGGGAATGCAGCCAGAGTGTCACAAAGTCTATTAGGGAAGCAAGAGTTTGATCGAGGAAAGAACCCAAAACACAAGGGACTCAGGACAACACAAGCTAAGAGCCGCAATTCTGGAAAGGACACTAGGAACAGGAGCTAAGGGACACAGAATTATGAAGTATAATCTGGAGGAGGTAGAGGTAAGGAAGAAGAGGGAACAGAGTACTAAGGAGGATGAAGAGCTAGAAGGAGTTTCAGAGATATGACACAGGAACAATAAGAAGCAGAGGAGTTAAGGAACTATGAAAAGGACCCCACATATACTATCAGAAACCTTAAGAAGCTGAAGCTGTATAAAGAGAAGACCAGGTACTAGATGAAAACAACGGACAAGATATGGAAACTAAATAACTGATGGAGCCTAAATAAAGAACTAAGAAATGAGGAACGAAGTATGAAACAAGATACTATGAAGGGGTAAGGGATTAGAAGGGGAAACAAGCACAAGCCAGATACTATAAGTATTCCTACAAGGAAGTAAAGGGAATCAAGGTTCTTAACAAGGAGCACAAGGTAACTAGGAATCGCACTAGATGACTAAAGGGAAACAGGTGAGCAACCAGAGAAGAGAAATACTCTAAGCAGCAACAAGGGAAACACTAATCTAAGCTATCTCAGCACACCACAAGAAGACCCACAGAGCAAGAAAACTAACTAAGGAGACAGGCTAAAGGAGTACAGGAGAGAGCAAAGGAACAGGGGACAAGAAAGAGGGAGGGAAGCACACCCCAGGAGCGAACTCCCTCAGCACACACCTAGATAGAAAGCAAGACTACTACTACTACTGGGAAGTCAGGAATAACAAAGAGCATACAAGGGAGAAGAAACCCAGAGCAGGTAGAAAACTACAAGAAAGATAGATTCCAAGAGACTAGAGGACGGAACAGGAGGCTAAAGGGAAGATACATAAGAGAGGGATCTAAACACAAGAGAAAAGATACCAGAACTACTATAGGGTGGTGAAGAGAACAGTGTCAGAGAATGGAGACCAGGAGAAAGCTAGGAAACAGAGTAGACCAACAAACAGAAGAGACACACAGCAAGCAGGCAGCATGACCCAAAGAAGCAGATGTCCCACGCCTGCAATTGCTCCCATCCTGCCTTTTTATCTTACTAAGGGCCAATCGGGGTCCAAGGGAGAGGAGTCACCAAGAGAAGGGGACAGGCATAGAAGGAATATCTTTAGCAAGGCCTGGCCACAATGTGGTGCTGGGGAAAACTCCCCACATCTCAAGGCCAGGGTCATGGGTTCAAGCCCAAGCCATGCTGCGTGGTGTGGCCCATCCCCATAGCTGACGGATGGCTATGGTGGCTGACGACAGCTGCCAGGACGTCTGACTTCCCCCACTGCTCTGAACTGAGGTAAGTACAGCAGGCTATCACACCTGATAGCCTGCTTTACTCCAGGTCTGGTGAGTGGCTCCCAACTGTGGTGGAGTTTAGCCTGGGCTGTGACTTGGAGATTTTACTGAGTCACAACCTGGGCTAGCCCCGCCTCGCCCCTTCCTGCACACCCTCCAGTTGGGAGCCGGACTGTACTAACGTCTGGTGGGTGCATTTGAATATGACAGTAGCACCTGGTTTAACCCCACGCTAAAGTGGGTTAAACTGTGCTGTCGTCCTGTTTGAAAATACCCAGAGGGTTAAATCGTGATCCTCCTGAAGTCAATGTAGATCTACCATTGACTTCAACAGAGTCAGGATTGTATCCTTAGACAGAGTCTTCCTTCATCAAGGGGTACAAAGGTGGTATGCACACGTAAGTTGTGTACCAAGGTGCTACGCTAATCTTAAATTCAGATGCTGTAGGAGACATCATTGTGCAGTCTAATCACAGTAGTAGTCTGCTGCCTGCAATGAAGAAGTGTGGAGTGCACCTCTATCTGGGGGAATATTAATGAGAATATTGCATGGTCAGCACACTTGACTGCTGACCATAGAGGGGCTGAGCTGGGCTCTGAAGAGTGGCATTGCACACGTAAGTGAAAGTGGGTGATGGCAATGATGTCTTTCACCGTGAAAGAGGATTTGGTACCCGCTTAAGCCTAGTGCAGCACTTCCAACATGTGTGTAACCCTCTTGCACACTGAATGAATGAGGATTCTACTCTTAATCTTCAATATTTTTCTCTTCATTATTAAGAGCTTCTGTTGCAGTCATTTCCTGGTTCCTTTTTTATTTCATCTTTCACTTTGAGTCGCTTCATGACCTTGAAATTTTTTAATTCTTGCAAATGCCATTATTTGAAATACCACTCATTCACACATATGATGTACTGAAGCCAGGACTTGTCAACATTTAAAATGTGGCAGAAGATATATGCTTAATCTGACTTTGAATTAGCAGGAGATTTATTGGTTGTGAAGTGGGAGGGTGTGAGAGAACAATCTGTTTTGCGTGGCCACAGTGTTTGCCTGTTATAAAGGATTGTTTTAAAGCAACATACTTATGTATAGATTTAATTTTATAGGTCCCTTATAATATATGACATATAAGTATTTACAGGAGTTCCATCAGACCATTCCCAGGATCCTCCAGATAATGGGTTTCTTTTGTTAAATCCAATCCAGAAGTGCCTTTCTTCTACCCTGTTAAAAAAAAAAAAATCCTGAAAAACTCTGTCATTTTAATCTTGAAACACCAAAATAGAGCATGTTCTGGGTATGTATGACCTAGCAAGAAGCTATCCAAACCCTTCTTAAGCTTTCCCTTAAGTTTCCAAATTTAGGGTGGCTACATTGATTTCAATGGCAACACTTGTTGACCCCCTCAAAAGTACTGAAGAGCAATGAACAAGCCTCCTTATCATGGAGGATTTGAACACAGTGCAACACAGCAGACATATAACCTATCAGCCAAAGAAACTTAGCTCAGGCAACAGCTCTAGACAACAGGTTGAGTTAAATAATGCACAGTCTTGCACCTTGTGTCTCCTCACTGAAACCAGTGGATGAAACTTATTGGGTACAATCAGACTAACAGCAGCTCCACATTTGCCCATGCAAGCCCCCATTACCTCTGGGTGTACTATTTACCTGTCTGTCTGAAGAGTACTGCCAGACGTTCAACATGGAGTGGGCTGTGGCTGCTTCAAGGCAGCCCTGCACGGAACGCTCTGCAAGATCCAGGACCACACATCGTGGAGCAAGCCAGCCAAACCCAGGGCAATGGGCAAACACGGAGCTATTGTTTGTCTGAATGGCCCCTGCAAGCCCTTGGAGCTTGGGGGTGGAAGCAATGGAGTCCCAGGGGAAGTGTGTTTAAGTGGGGACCATGTGCATGGAATGAGGGGGTCCCCTGCCCTGCATGGGGGTGGGGTGGGGACGTTCTGCTCGGACTGTTTGCTGCCCGTGCGACCTGGACTCTGATGCCTCTGTAGACCACGGTTCCCCCTGGCTCCCAGTCTCAACTGCCTGCTCTTGGCCTTTTGGCCATGCCTTCATTCTGGCCACTTAATAAAGTCTTCCTTTTGTGTTGTGTGGGTATCCCAAGGTCCCTGGGGCTGGCTGGGTATTTGCATTTCTCCACCCTGCTCTGCCGCCCCGGGGATGTGCGACTCAGCAGAGGCTGGCCCAGCTCCCAGGGCTGTGGGTGGTAAGGGGTTAATGGCAGCTGCTGCATCCTGTGCCATGGTTGCCTGAGCTGTGGCTTCTAGCAAGGGGCTGGGTCCTGGGCGGGGTGTGGAGTAGTGGGTGGTGCAAGCCAGGCTGAGAGTTGGCCCATCTATATGTGTGTTCTTGACCACACAGGGACAGGGGGAAAGTGTGTTTACTGCCCGCATGCACAGTTCACCCGTGCACCGGACTGTCTATGTGAAGGCAGCCAAACCCATGGGGGTGTGTAGCTCTTCCCTGGGGCACCCATGTGGCTGTTCTGGGGCTCCAGGCCGCTCCCTGTCCATCTGAAAATGCCCATTGAGGGAGATAAATTCAAAGCCTGTAAAGTAGGTGGGCCAACTAGAAACTGACCCACTTGGATTTTGCAGGGTGTGTATTTGGAATGGTTTTAAAAGGTCTTTCTAGGAGCACAAGCATTTTGTAGGTTTTTGAACAAAATGTGTCATAAGATGCACTGTATCACACCAGAAGGCAGAGTCCATTTTTTTTTTTTTGCTTTGAAGAACCACATAGCATGGAGGGGTACAGAAAGACCCTTGGGGATCCTATTATGGGTGTGTGACTCACAAGCTGACTATACTCTAATAATGACACAGATAAAAAGAGTATCTCTTAAATATTATCATAAAATAATTTGGTGGTTCTTCTTCTGGAGTAAGCCAATTCATTTCCAATTTCACTTCATTCAATAAGTATTCACTATTTCTGATAGAGGGAAAATGTCTGGCATTTTCCCTCTATCATCCCCTTTTCTTTTCTTTATTAATGGGTTTTAAAAGCTTTGTTGATATCAAATCTACGGCCTTTTTTTACACAAGACTCACCCACTCATGAACATCCAGAAATCTGGGTGAGTCCCATGCAAAAGACACAGTGGGTGTGCGTGCAGTGAGTGGATGTGTGTGGACACTCCCATCAAACATGCATCCCCACTTACCCCCCCCCTATGAACACGCATGGCGCAACCAGCGAAAACAGAGGTTTCTCCATGCGTGTTCATGGGTGTGGGGTGCATGGGGATGCATGTGTGCCCATATAAACCCTCCCCCCACCCATCACGCATGCACCGGCACAAACATGGACCGTCCCACCCAGAGGGACCCCGTGTAAGAACAGCCTATATTTACCTGTCAAACATGGTGTTTAGAAGCTTGTTCAAAAAATCCTCCTCATAGATGTGAGTAAAACTGGCAAGATGTGCACCGAAATCTTGGCACAATGCTTCTGCTTCCTCCCAAGATCTTTTCATCAGGACTTTCTCATTGTGAAATACCTGCATGATAAGTATCACAGCAAATGTTCTATGCATTTTGGATTGCTGATTGTTCAAAAATCAGTAGTAATGAAAATGTGTCCTTGTAAAAAGGATTCAAAAAGTGCACACCACCATTCCAGAAGAGAAATAGGCACTTTACATGTGCAGCACCCACGCATGAACACCCAGAAATCTGGATGTTCATGCATGAGTGATGCCTGTGCAAATCCCATGGGCATGGGTGTACGCGCCCTCGCACACGCGCATGTACACCCATCCCCATGCATTGGATCGGCAAAAACAGAGGTGCCTCCGTGCATGGGGATGCGTGTGTGCCCATCTACACCCTTCCCCCACTCAGCACCCATGGACCACGGCGCACACAGACCCCCCTGCCCCCCGCACCATAGTTCGTGTAAAAATGACCATACTCTGCCAGGTTTATTTCTGACTATTATTATTATTATTATTATTATTAAACATTTATATAGCGCCAGTCGTGTGACCTGGTGCTGTACATCACACAGAACTAGACGCGGTCCCTGCCTGTGGCTTACAATCTAAAAGACAAAGGGGGGGAGACAGGGAGAGGGGACAGTGGGAGAGACATGGGAGAAGACAAACAAACATTCAAGTGCGAAGTCTCAGGTGCGTATGCTTGGCTTGGTTACAAAGAGGTTGGTAGCAGCAGTCAGCAAAGGAGGGCAGACAATAAGAGTAAGGGGAAAGACTAGCCGGCATTGGGAAAGGCAGCAAGGAAAAGGTGGGTCTTGAGGAGGGATGTGAAGGAGCGCAGTGAGGAGGCAAGGCGGATGTAGGCAGGGAGGGAGTTCCAGGCATGGGGGGGCAGCGAGGGAGAAGGGTCGAAGGCGGTTAGGCGAGCAGGAGAAATGAGGGAGAGCGAGGGAGGGACAACGGAAGAACGGAGAGCACGTGCAGGAGTGCGTAGGGAAATGAGGTCCGAGAGGTAAGGGAGAGCTTGGTTGTGGAACGATTTGAACGTGAAATGGGAGGCAATGTCCCAATGGATCTTGTCAATCTTTGAGGTGAAGAACGATGCAAGATCCTGAGCAGCAAGGGAAGAGGGCGGAGGAGGGCAGGGGGGTTTAAGAAGGGAGTCGAAAGTAGAGAAGAGGCGGTGAGGGTCGCGAGAGAAAGATTCGATCCTGGAGGCATAATAGCATTGTCTAGCTAGGGAGATAGCCGAGGAGAGGGAGAATTTGTAGTGGAGGAAGTCAGGGAGGGAGCGGGATGTGCGCCAGAGGTGTTTGGCAACCCGGGTGCAGGAGCGGAGGTAGCGGATGCTGGGGGTGAGCCTCTTTTGTTTTGAAACAGCATAAAATGGCACTAATGTATTCCTAGCTTTAGTTCAAGAGAAAAGACCAGGTACTATAAAGAGCTTGGATTCTTTTTCACCTTATAGCAGCTCTGCAGATGAGACTCTGATTCCCAACCAAAAACACAAGAATCAATCGGCTCTTCAAAATCAGTCTTATTTTCTCCATAGGATGGAACTCCTTTTTTACATAGTGACAGAGCCTGGAAGCTGCTACAGTTTTTCACCTCCCAGTAGCCAAGATACTTTTCTCCTCGCATAACTACACATCCTCCAGCATGCCCTAAAACAAAGTAAAAAAAGGCATTTGGTAATGAACTCTGTGTCAAGGACATAGCTTTATTGGGTAGTAATGGGCAACTCCCAGGGGTACCAACAAATCTTTCCTCCTAAGAGCTAGTTAATATCTTCAAGGGTTTGTACTATCACACACTGTAGATTTTTCTCTTCGATCAACAATATGTTTATAGTATAAGCTCTGTCTGAAGTGGTAATAAACCCGCTCCAGGCTCAAGAGTGCACATTAAATAAAGCAATGAGCTTTCTGTTCAGTGGCTGATTTACTGTTTAGTCTCATCCGCATTCAAATTGAAAACACAGCATTCATGACAAAGGGTTCTTTTATGAGTGGTGGGAAAGTGACTGTAATTAAATGCTGTATTTTTGCAAGATGTAATTTAAGGAAGACACAGAAGCCAAGATGTTCAAGTGTGGCTAGTCAGTTTAAGTTTTTCAGTGCTGGGTAGCACAAATCCAGATGCCTTAAAGAGACCTGGGTACTCAGTAGAGAAAGTGTGGTTGCCGTGTTGGTCCCAAATATAGGCAGTAGAGACAAAATAGCATGGAGATATCTTTTATTGGACCAATTCAAGTTGGTGGAGGTGTGCAAACTTTTGGACCTCACAGGGTCCTTCGTCAGGCAGGTCAGAAGTTGAAACTGAAGTGCTGTCTCTACTGGGTACTCAACACTTTCTAAAAATTACCCTCTTTTAGTGTATCCCAAGACGGGTAGCCAACAACTGTGATGTCCAGGAATGCTAATCACTTTTGGAAATCCTTGCTATCAATTATTATCCATGGCCAAACGGAACATTACAACACTATGGTAGATAAGCCCAAGGAAGATGAAAGGGAAATCCTGCCAGCCAGTCCAAGGTTTTAGAGCTTTATTCTCATGTCAAATTGTGTATCTATCTAAAAACACCTTTTCCTCTCTTTGTTTTATACAAGTTTTATGACTACTACAGAATAAACATAATAACTTTCCCATATCTACTCTAATTCTCATTGAAAGGGCCATAAAAGACTGGATGAAAATCCCCTTGGAGCCAGCCTGTTCATATTTCCCCTTAATTCAGTCAGCAGGGGTCACTGTTTAAGGACAAGAGGCTGTCTCTCTCCCTGGAACTAGTCATGCTGCCTTCTTAACTGTCCATACATCTGAGGAAGAACAAGGAAACAGAACTACAAAATGAACCCGGATTGTGCACTAACTCAAGACACTCCACAGGCAAATGGAGGCTGAAAATAAAGGGACAAGGATGCAAGAGTTTGAAGAGACAAGGAATCCCTTTGGCACAGGGGCCAGTCAGCAGCAGGTAGGGAGAAAAAAATGAATCCTTCCTAGAGCTGAAATGGGTACCTGTCAAAACTGTGGTACCCAAATAACTTCAGAGGAACTGATACTAAACAGTGTCTGCTTAGTTACTCAATTTGAAATTCCTGTTACTGAGATACCTGTTTTCCGTTACCAAGTTACCATTATTCCATTTTGTGCTATTTTACTGATTACCAATTTACTGTTTTTCTGCCCATTTCTATTTTATCTATTAATTGTTCCACATCAGAAAGACAACTAAAGCAGTAACACAGTAAGTTGGAATGGGTAATAAAATGGAAAGTCGGTAACTTGGATACCTGGTATTTCAGGTAGCCGGGTATCCATTTTAGTATTTGGGTACAATTTGTTGCCTCTTTCAGTTGTAATCCTCCCTCTGTCTTCTTCCATATGGTGCTCCTAGACTGTCCAGCATGCTCGCTCAACTGAGTGGGGGAAGATATGGGAAGGGAGGGACCCTTCCTGTATGTGTTGAGTGAGTGGGTGGTGGAGTTATTATTACTACTGCTGCAGCAAAGCCTGTGGGTGAAGGCTCAAGTCCCTAAATGAGAAGAATCAATGCTCCGCTCTCTTGCTTGCCCCAGCTGGGTGCACAGGTTGAGGAGTATATTGTTCCAGGGAAAGGATATCATGAGAAGAGATGTGACTGAGTCATAATTCATTCTCTGGTGTGCTCCTTGGAAAGTGCAGCTACAGGCTGTCTTTCACTCAGGGCAAATTGTAATATTACAGTCTGGCCCAAAGTAATTATGATGCTATAGATAAACTCTTTGCAGAGGGTAAGTGAAGAATAGTGATGCTGGCAATATAAAAGAGAGGGCATGAGTAATCCCAGCTCAAGAGTAAAGCAGTAAGTATTAGGGTTTAGTGACAGCTGTCATTTATTATTAAAAGAGATTACTCACTTGGTTGATACTTGTTCCAGTTTGTATAGGTCACAGGAGGATTCTTTCCCTCTGCAGTTACCCAAGAGTATTCTCCTGTGCTGTTCTGGTCTTGTAATGCTATCCAAAAATAAGTATTATCACTTTGCACTAGGTTACCTATCATGCTGTTGAGAAAAGCTTGTTCAAACCTTTAAAAATAAACATTAAATTCTGATTAGATTGTGATATCCTAAATAGAATTCAGTAAGCAGTTCTGAAAACGGCAGAAGAGAGAAATACATGAAGACAGTTGCTTTTGCTAAGCTGGGTCTTTGGTCAGAGTGGTTAAGCAGATATTGACCAAATGCCATAACATAAAAGGAGTTCAAGCCATGTAGCTTGCATGCAAGTCAATAACCACAGTTAAAAGCTTAATGCATGTAGTACCATTTCTGGAAAGGAGACATGTCATACACAAGTATTTGTTTACAAATGATGTATAACTCACCAGTCTAAGATTACATTTGTGAATATTAATTATTCTTATTCTTATTCTTATTATTTATTATTATAAGCATTTATATAGTGCCAGCGATGTACCTGGCGCTTTACAGAGAATAAGATAGATATTCTGTGGAAGAGTAAGCTTCTGTCTGTTGTTAACAATTGTGTAACCTTGGTTTTGATACACAAATAGTATTTACTTGAATTATCACTGTCATAGAACTATAGTAATAATGTACCATACTAATAAATACATATTTAATCAACTCCTTATGAAAGCAGATGCATGCAGACTACAGGATCCCAGTTCTACACGGAACTACACATCTGCTTAAATTTACACACTTTGAATAGAACTACTTCTTTCACATGCATAAATTTGTGATATAGGATCCTAAGTTTGTACTTTGCAATTTACTTATATGATTTTCACTATTGATTTTCTCTTTTCCCTTTTCTCTATGTCAGTTTCTTTTCTTAAAAATGTAATTTTTAATGCCAGTGACAGTGATAATTAAAAATTATGGTGCATCTTCTAGGTGTCATTAATGCTGAAGAAAAAATTCATACTTGTCACAAGACCAAGACTAAACAATAAGAGCAATGCAGTGGCAACAATCATTTTCTCAGTGCAAGCAAGTAGATGCCAACAGCTGAAAGAATGGTTTAGGCAGCCAGAAGGGAAAATGTGTAGCAATGGATGGTTTCACACCTGTGCCTCCTGCTAAGTGCTGTGTTTCCACAACTACTATTGTGGGTAGTCGGCAACCATATGATGATATTCTTCATCCTCATGACAAACATTATTACTCGATTGAGATATTCATTATGCACTGCTGGCAAAACTGGCAATCCCGATCCTAGCAAACAAACCCGAGCCTAGCAAACAAAATCTTCCCTAACCTTCCACTTGACTTTTAAATCTTCTCATTCAGCATTCCATCCTTAGACTTTTTTGCATGTTTGTGATCATAACTTATTTAGAACTTGATCCATGAGGGTGCTCATATCACTGCAGACCCTGTCTACCCAAATACTGAAACTCTCACTAAAACCGTGTATTTGCTTAAGTGCTTTGGTTAATGGACTTGCCCGACTCGAGGTCCCCTGGGTTGCCACGATGGGGAGGGCGTTCTCGGTGGCTGCTCCCAGGCTGTGGAACTCCCTCCCGATGGAGGCCCGCTTTGCCCCGGACCTCCCCTCTTTCCATAGACAGTGTAAGACCTGGCTGTTCCGCCGGGCTTTTGGAGAGGGAGACGGGTAGGGTGGGGTGGATTGGGGAGGGGGAATTCTGCCCTTTTAGTTCTTTTTATAATTTAAAATGTTTTTAATGATATTTTGTGTGTGCTTTTATCGTTTCTGTGGGTGAAAACAGACATGATGCTAAACACCCTTTAACCACCCTTGGTGGTCATTTATGCATGTTTCAGGGCTGCATAGGGCACCAATACAGCCCTGCAACATGTATAAATAACCACCAAGGGTGGTTAAAGGGTGGTTAGCGTCATGTCTGTTTTCACCCTGCATTTTATAAGCCACCCGAGCTGCTCTGTGAGCAGGAGGGGGCGGGATAGAAAAATAGTTAAATAAATACATAAATAAATGCTCAGTACCTAGTAATCGGGACCAGTGCTCAGTGCCTTCAGCTCCCACACAAGTGGAGATTTGTTCACATATTTTGAGCTAGGCAGAGGGTCTTTTCACATGAGATGCCTCCACTCATCGCCACACAGTTTAGCCGTGGTTGCAGATTCGCTGCGTGGCGATGGGTAGAGGGCACCCGTGGGAATGCCATGGCAGATGGGTGGAGGTGCACGCGTGCGCCTGCGCTCCACCCATCACCCATGCACAGAGGCATTGGGGAAAACGGGAGGTGCCTCTGTGCGTGGAGATGGGTGTGCGCCTGTGGGAACAGCCCCACACCCATCTTCACCCACCGCGCCGCACCCCCTCAGGCACCCACGGGGCCGCTAATCCGTTTGAAAATGCCCAGAGTGGTAGCAACTTGCACAGTGCAGCAAAGATGGAAACACTATAGCAGTGATCATAGTATCAAGTATTCACCAAGCACTGTATGAGTTACCAGTTTAGAGGTAAGCTGTCCAACTGTGCCTTTTGACAACCTAGTAAATTCTTTAGCCATCCATTTTTCTTTTAGGTCTACAGTATAAAGCAGCTTTAAAAGGTATTGAGAAAATGTCCTCTGATCTGATCCTTACTTCCTAACAACCTAGGAACTGATAACCATATCAAACAATAAGTTCTTCCAAATTGTGCCAGCATTTAACTGTGAGAGAGCTGGTGTGGTTGAGTGACACAGAACTTAGAGCTGGGAAACTCAGGTCTGAATCTGAGGATGTTTTAAACACTAACATTAATCCGAACTAAGCAGGTTTTAATGCAGATTAAGTTGATTATGTGAACACTTTAGTCCAAATTAATGACCCTGGATTCACAATTTATACCAGGTTCTAGAAACCTTATTTTCCAGGATTTGTTTGAATGTGAATTAAACTCAGTCCAAATTACTGATCATGTGAACAGTTAATCCAAAGCAAAAAACTGTTACACTGCTATTCTTGTCAAACCTGCAATCCACCATACTGGGTTTTCATCTATTCTACCAAAAAATGAATCCATACTAATATAATTTGTCACTGACTGAGGAAAAATGAAATACACCTAAAACAAGGGCCCCCTCGGCCCTGTGAGAGAGGGAGTCGAGGGGTGAAGAGGGGGGTATGACCCCTACCGGCCCCTGGTGGCAGCAGGATGGCCGGGGGAAGGTTACTGGGCGGACAGCCAGGTTTGGGGGGCCAGGACCAAGTGGACGGAGGGGAGGGCGCGGCTATTGGGGTGGTGCTGGGGCAGGGATGGTATGGTCCATGGGGTAGGATGGCGCGTGCCCCCAGAGGACCGAGGTGTCTGAGGGAGGTGCAGGTCGCCATCCCCACACTGAGGGAGAGGGAGGAGCCGGGTCCAAGGTCCATACGTGAGGGGGGCTGCTGCTGTTGAATGTGAGGTCCGTTGTGAACAAGGCCCCATTTATCTGGGATTTAATCTCGGATGGGACCTCGCATGCATTACGGAGACCTGGCTGGACGAGCTGGCCGGTCCAACTTTGGCCGAGCTCGTTCCAGCCAGGTATGCCGTGCAGCACCAGCCCCGCACGGATGGCCGGGGAGGTGGTGTAGCGATTATTTTTAGAGCGGAATGGCCTGTTAGGAGGTATCCAGTTCAGGAGATTATGGGTATTGAGGCCCTTCACATGGTGTTCGATTTGGCTGGGGGCAAGCTAGGGGTGCTGTTGGTATAC
>QEPC01005340.1:3855761-3883011 GCA_003113815.1 Sphenodon punctatus
GCTCATTCCTCTCGGGGAGAAGCCAGAGGGTGGTGCTGGGGGATGAGACATTGTGCCCCCGCACCTTATCATGCGGTGTTCCGCAGGGTTCTATTCTGTCTCCATTATTATTTAATGTATACATGCGCCCTTGGGGGAGGTCATGAGAGAGTTCGGGGTGCGGTGTCACCAATATGCTGATGATACTCAGCTGTACCTCTCCTTTTCAACTGACCCAGACCTGGTGTCTCAGTGCTATCCCAGTGTCTGGAGGTCGTGGCGGAATGAATGCGGCAGAGCAGACTGAAGCTCAACGCCGATAAGATGGAGGTGATGTTGGTGGGGAGAGTGAGGGAGGTAGTGGCTCCCCTGATTGGGGGGGTTCGCCCTCCTATAGCTCAGCAGGTCCGGAGTCTGGGGGTGATATTGGACGCAAACCTCCGCCTGGAGCGGCAGGTGGAAGCAGTCACTAAGGCTGCCTTCCACCAGTTGTATCTGGTGCGAAGGCTGTGTCCGTTTGTCTCCGGCCCGGACATGGCCTCCCTCATCCATGCCTTCATCACCTCGAGGCTGGACTACTGCAACGCGCTCTACATGGGGCTTCCCTTGTGCCTGGTTCGGAGGCTGCAGCTAGTGCAGAATGCGGCGGCTCGTCTCCTTACGGGGACGGGTTGTCGGGAGCACATAACACCTGTGCTCCAGACTCTGCACTGGCTGCCAATAGCGTGCCGAGCTAGGTTCAAGGTTTTAGTGTTGGTCTATAAGGCCCTTCACGGTCTGGGCTCCTCGTACCTCAGGGATCGCCTCGCCCTCCGAGCCCCAGAGCGGCTCCTGCTGTGGCTATAGCCTGATGCTGGGATTGGAATATAAGTAAATAGAAACAGAGGAGATGATAGTTAAGTTCATCATGAGATGATGAATAGTTAGTTAAGATTATAGTTTATTTTTTGGATTATACCTATTTTTACTGACAAGTTTAAAACTGTAGTTGAAGGCAAAACGCAGAATAACCTCACAAAATAACAGCTTCACATTAAACTATAATTCACAAAGTTTGTATAATAAAGTTTGAAGTGGGCTAAATTTATTCATGTTTTTAGGAATACACCATTAAAGCTTTCTGTGTTGAATATTCTATAAATCTGTATAGAAACCATTAAAGTGTCTGAGCTTTCGCATGCTTTTGCAAGTGTATGTTACTGTACATACCAATTAGGTTGGTAATTGCATTCTATGAAACTTAATCTTGACTCAGGAAGGAAGTATAAAAACAAAACCAACCTCTGCTCTTAGTCAATCTTAGTAATTAGTTAATTAAAAGTTATGATAAATGGTAATACTTTATTCTTTAAGTAATGCAATTTCTATGTTTTGTTAAAATAGATTTTTGCACTAACTAACAGGATTAACTACCTGTTTATTACTGTCACAAGGGAAGGAGGACAGTAATAGCCACTGGATGCATGTTCAAAACTTCGAGGGGTCTTGTCGATTTTGTAACAATATCCAGCATGTCTTTCCCATCCCTTAAAAATAAACATTATAGACATTATTATACATATATAGTGTCTATATACAATGGATTTAGTTGTTGCTAACATGATGCTGTTGCTTATCTACAAATTCCTTTCTGGTCATTCTTGACAAGAGTCCGATGAGCTGGATTTGGAGTATCATGCTTGTTGCTACCATCATTAAGGCCCCATTCAGTCTATAACCCTATAATCCTGAGGTGCATTTGTATACATTTTAAGTATATCAAAGCCCAGATTATTAAAGAAATGAGTATCAAATACATATTGATGTGTACCTAGTGAGAATCAGTGACCTTGCCTTACAATAATGAGAAGCCCATGTTAACTTAAATACGAGTCTTTGTATATTTTAAAAAGAGAACTTTGAAAATTAGAGAACATTGAATCCAAATTAAATTCAAGAAAAGCTCAGATCTGGATGATCCAAACACTGAAGTTTGATTCTAATTGGCCCAGCTTGGCACAGTGGATCCCATAACAACGGAACTCTAATGAGATTCAGTTTTGGGATCCAGAAGCTGGCAAACCTGAAGTAATGTATGTGAATTAATTTAGACTGCTTTGAAAATTCATAATCTACTTTCTTAGCTGAGATCCATATCTAATTTTAATTTTGCCATAATTTGTTCCATGTTAATTTTTTCCTCTTCTAACCAATTTTCAGAATAGTGCCTTTCCCCATTTCTCCAGCTGCAACCTGTTTATTCACTGAATCAGTCCAAAGTTGCACTTCTAAGGCAGGTTTAGGGAAAGAGCTCAGAAATTCATTGTTTTAGTGTATGGACAGATAGCTTAAGGAATCTGACCTTTGTTAGAAAACATTTGCCCTTCTTAGCAGTTTATGGATTAGAAAAACTAGTAGTCAATTTAGTAAGAAAATCACATGGCATATGGCAAACAGAGTGAAAAGAGAGGAAAGAAAGCAAATTCTGCAATTATTGGCTACAAATGGGTCGTGAGAAATAGAATCATCAGCTTGTCAGAAGCATGGAAGATTTTTAAATGCTATTCAGTCTGACACACAAGTCATAAAATCAACAGAAGTTAAAAATTAAGTGAAGATGGTTAAGATTAGATAGCTTTATAATGCCAGAGGCTAAGATTCCATGAAAGCATCTATAATGCTACTAATAATGAGGAGAAAATAAAGGGAGTAATGAAGCAAAAGATCAAAAGAGTGCTAGGCCTACCAGAATTTTCTTTTAGATAACTTACATTTTTAACAAGGAAATGGAAAACAGGTAAATCCGGAAACTTAGGCCGCTTTTATACGAGCGGCCAGGGAAGCGTGTTCTTCAACACGGCGCTAGGAAAAGCCGCGTGGGGTCCGTTTACACACACCGGAAGTGGCCACCCACCATAGGACTCAGCTTCGCACACTGCCGAGTCCTATGGTGGGCACTCATTTCCAGTGCATGTAAACGCACCCCACGCGGCTTTTCCTAGCGGTGCATTGAAGAACGCGCTTCCCTGGCCGCTCGTATAAAAACAGCCTTAGGGTGTTTGTAAACTAACAAGGCTGGGGGGCGGGGGTTTGTGGCCTCTAAGTGGCACAGCTGCAGGACAGTCACACAGGTGGAGTGAGTGGGGAGGGATTTTAGTGGACAGCTCCCAATATAGCTACTGTGGCAGCCGCCTCACACTTCCTCTGCCACTGACTATGGGGGAGGGGGAAGCATGCCCGACTAGTCATTGAATTAACAAGTCCCGGCCATGAGTGCTGGAGAACCGGGTTCCCCCAGAGCTTGGGGCCAGTTCCTGTGACTTGCAAAGGCCATTCACAGTGCCTTTGAGCAGGGGATCTGTCTGCTGGTGTGGGTGGCCACCCCAGTTCATATGGGCAGGGGATGTGTGGGTGCCTGTTGGCACTCCCTTTTTTTGCTTGCCCTGCACGGGGCACTCCAGATTTTTCGGCAGTGCCCTATGAGTGGCCATGAGAGGGTGCTGAGTGGTTCACGGGAGCGTGCATCCTCCTGCTTGACATTCAGATGGGTGGTCAGATAAGTGGAGCCTGGGTGGCCATATGTGGTAGCATTTTGTTTAAAAACACCCTTAGATAATGAAATCAAGAATTAAATTAACTTCTTTACTAGTAACATGCAGAACTTTCTAGGGTATTGTGGCAACTATTCGAATACAGAATGCAAAGTTTGGTAAAACAATATGGATACCGTGTTCAGTAGCTTGAGAAAGCAAAAAACTAATCACCAAGACAAAATACCACCAATAAAACTTAGCTTTTAGCATGGCCATTAGCAGCTACTTTTGATTAAATGTACATGACACACTGCTTTTGTTAAATTAAACAAATATAAGCTGCAGAAATCAAGGTATTATAGCTGGCTTGGGCATGTTTTGCAAGATGAAGAATATGACTGAGAGAAAATGTAGCCTGAAGACATGTCTGCCACAATACAATGAATTTACTACTTATTCAGTCTTGATTCTGCAACATGCCAAGATTGCCTTGCAAGGCATTAAATGCCTTCAGGTCTCCTGGACTGCAAATGGGAATAGACAACAACTCAATACCTCAGAGGTGCCCTCAACTGAACAATAAACTTGCTACTATTTGCTCAGACGCTGAGGAAGAGCAAGTAAGTGAAAGTAACACTTTTTTAAAGGAGAAATTTATTTAAAGGGACAAATATTTTCATGGGATATTCTATTTTCCATTATATTGTCATGAAATACTCAAGCTGAAATCAATCCTAGTCCTTCGACAGTCGACTGTTCAAGACTCATGGGAACAAATGAAGTTAACAAGGACCCATATAACTGCCCCATGGTTATGGAGCCCCCTCTCCTTAGAGGTTCGTTTACGCCCGAGCATGTTCATCTTCCGAAAACGCTGTAAGACCTTTATATTTGGACAGGTGTCTGGCAGGCAGGGATACGGTTTGGTGGGGGCTAGGAAAAGGGTTGGGGGACAAGGGAACTTTTAGATGTTTTTATTGATTGTAAGTTGCTCTGAGCCTTGATGGGAAGGGCAGCATATAAATTTAAATAATAAAATAAATATGGCCCTTTTCGCACAGACACATACACTCGGTGTATTCCCAGTCTGGCTCCTACTGGTGTCTGGGGGTTGCCATGGCAGTGAGTCATGGCTGCCTGTAATAGGCATTCATGGCGGGGGGGGGGGGGGGGCAGGGTGACATGAGCAACCACACGTTGTTCCCCACCCCCATTCCCAGCGGGGGTGGGGGTTATTCCCGTGGCCGGAGCGTACCCAGCCAGGGGGAGCCCTCCCCTCCACAGGGTGGGAAAGACGTCCCTCTGGGACGTCTGTTAACACCCAATATGAGTCCCTTATTAGGGCTCACTCAGTGGTGGGATGCAAATGTGAAGAATGCGTGCTTTGATGACATCTGAAAGGCACTGCATGCATGACTGAAGTTTGTCTGCGCACTGACACGTGTGCTCTACCAACCTGCAAAAACTAGGTCGATAGAGCACACTTGTCAGTACGTGGACAAACTTAATTAATGTGCATGGCACCTTTCAGACGTCATCAAAGCATGCATTCTTCACATTCGCATCCTGCTGCCAGCACTTGTAAGTGCTCTTTGGAGCACGTCTGAATGAGCCCTAAATCTGTTAAAGGGTTTTCATTAAATTGTCCTCGCCCTCCCTCTCTCACTATACTTCATTTCATTTGACTTCAGTGGAGGTTTTACCTCAGTAACGACTACAGGCTGACACTGTGTAATATTGCTTAGCATAAGAAGGAACAGTTGCCCACTCTTGGCTGTGAACAGGAATTTAGAGTGCTTGCCAACAGTATTCTTACTGAACTGCAAGAATCTAAATAACCTGCGTCTTAGTTAGTCCAAGATCAGAGATGAGAAGGAATAGGTGTTTGAAAGAAGTTATATTCAACAGCAGTAATCCCATGCCAGTTAAAAGACCATAGATTAGGGATGGGGAACATTTTTCCTCCCTGGGACCGGTATGAAAATTAGTACAAGCTCTGAGAGCCACATAAAAGTTGGGAGTGGGGGTGTTTAAGGAGTGTGCTGAGGAAGCGGAGGGTCCAGTTCATGGATCTATGCCATGGATCTCTGTCACCTAACCTTGGGTGCATATACCCCCATTTCTGCTTGGACCCCCAGGCCTGAGGTTCTCCACTCTTGTCCTAAATAATTGTCTATTGGTAACAGGTTATTATTCAGTTAACAGTTACATTTTCTTCCATTTTTTAAACACAGGAAGCAATTGGATGCTTAGTTTACTGATTTATTATGTGACTAGATCATGATGCTTTGGTTTCAATAGTGTTCTTATATACTCTGTGCTCTTATATTAAAAAATATATACTGGTATGTTCTGCATATACATCACATACTTGGTAAACTTGAATAAACCACCATAACTAAGTACGCCATGTAAGTAGGTGTGGCTCTAAAAATCAGAGCTAGCCTCTGTTACTGTAACAAACAAAAATTCCCATTTCAGAAATCCCCTGAATTTGAAAGAAATGTGAATCCTTATACCACATTTTGCATTTTGTCTGTGAATAAACCAGCAGCAAATATGAATTTATTACCTATGAATATATTTAACAATTGAGCCACAGAGGTTTTTTTAAAAATAAATAAATAAATCCTTAGTTCCTTTTATTAACTCCTATTTAGCTAGCTCTGGTCCTTTCCAGTTTTGATTTATGAAAAAGTGAATGGAATGCTAGTGTGTAAGTGTAAAAGTTCATTTAGCATGCCAAAGAAACTGATTGTTTTTCACCCTGACATTCCTCACGAAACTATGAAAACCATGTGTGAGATGAGGCATCATGTAACAGTCATTATTTGTACAGATGGTCTACAAAAGCATTTTGACTTTTGATCCAGAAAGAAAGAACAACATAGGTCAAAACTGCTGACAAAGCAGTGATCCATAAAAGGAACCCTAGCAAAGCTTTTAATCTTGCATTCGTCTTTATATGTGTCTGTGTATATATATATATATATATATATATATATATATATATATATATATATATATATATATATATATACACACACACACACTTAAGCAAACAACAGCAATACAATGTAGTAGTAAATATGTGTGAATTATGTGCAGATACTCAAAAACTTCCAATGCACATTTTTCCAGGTCAAAGGAAAGCACAATTAAACAAAGTTACCTGGGAGCATCTTGTTTTGCTCGGAGAGCTGACAGCGTCAAAATGCCCTTCTTTTTCACAAATGTAGAAAAAAATTTCTTCACAACGTTTAACTTTCCAGCATCCCTCCTAGTAAATATATCAATAAAGAAATAAATAAGAACATGGGAACATAAAAGTGCTATTTAATAGGTCAGACCAACGGTCCATCTAGTACAGCATTCTGTCTGTGGCAGAGGCCAGTCTTGATTGCCTCAGGGGAGTACGCAGCAGGTTACAATAGAATAACTGCAGGTTACAAATGATGTAGCTGTACACTGGGTTACAAATGGTGTAACTGCAGGTTACAAATCACACTGTGGTGTGCTCCCTGCTCTAGATTGCACATGTGCAAAATGGCTGCCCGGGCCATTTTATGCATGAGCAAAATGGCTGCCACCCTTAACCAAATGGTGCTGGCCAAAATGATGTCACTGCCATTTTAGTTAAGGGCAGGAGCCATTTTGCTTTCCGAGGCCGGTAAGTCCACTGGGAATGGAACGTGGGGGGAAATACGGAACTGAAATGCAAGATCCGTAACTGGTAGGACAATTTCCATTTTTTAAAATTAAACCATAATGGCCTGTTCCAGGCAGTTATGGATTAATCTGAAACTGAAACTCCCATCCCTAGAAAAAAGTAGAACTGGGCAATATATGCTACTCTCTGGTGTCGTTTTTTCCCTCACAAGATGCTGCTTCAACTGTCAGAATTGCCGAGTACTGAAAGCACCAGGAAAATGGCACACCTTTACAGTGTATTCCTAGTTTTCAACTCAATAACATAAAAAAACATAAAGCCACACTTTAAGTGGTCTGTAAAATTGTTTTCTCTTCCTTGAAATACAATTACTTTCCCACTGACTTGCCCTTCTCCATTTGGCAAGCTCTGCATTTGCTCTGTTTCTTAGAGAGCACAGCCCCAGTGGTTATTTCTTATCTCGTTAGTGCTGCATCAGCATGTCTGCACAAACCTAATTGGCTTTTTAAGGCCATATCCTCCTGTCCAAGACTCAGACATTATACAGCAGCTGCCAATGTCACAACACAGGTCAAGGATTGAAAAGCACATGCAAATGGAAAGTTGCAGTGATGGTGGTGATACAAAAATTGCTTGCAAAATATTCACTGACAGGCTAAAAGGCAAGAAGAAAACGTACTGATTGTTGTGCTGAAACACAAAGTTGAGTTGTTCTTTGAAAGACATTTGGCTCTTGTTTGTGCCAGTTAGTGAAGGTTACTGAAGAGCCATCAGACCATTTGAAAAGAATGGGTGTTGTGTTACTCTTCAAACCAATCCATGTTTCAGTCACCTTTCCTGTAAAAAGATTGCAATGAAGCAGATAGTATGTCAAATGTTTCTGATTAACAGCATTATCTTTTTTTAAAAAAACACCATTCCCAGAATTGCAGTCAGTGCCACCTTTTTTTTTCTTCAGGCACAAATGAAACAAGGAGACTAAATTCTTGGAAGTTTGATGTAATGCTATATATTTTACTTCTGATGCACTTTAAAGTTAAATGGCTTCAAAACTGACCAAACATGTGTCATAATTAAGGCTATGATTTTGGCATGGAGGTCACATATTCCATGGTTTTAAGAGATGTGCACGACTTCCATTAAATTTGAAGGGGCGGGTTCTCCCACTCCAGATCCAGCTGCTCCACTGTTGCCACTGGCTATAGGCTCTGTACTGGACAGGATGAGAGAGGTGTCCACTTCTACTTGCTGCCGCAGACTGCCCTGCCAATGAGCTCTGCACTGGATTGGGGGGGGGGGGGGGGGGGGGAGGAGGCACCCCCCATCCAGCTTCTGCTGTTGTTCCTGATCCTGCAGCTGCCACCACTAAACTCCACAGTGGGTCAGGGGCGGAACTATCTGGGACAGCAAGTTGAATGGAGCACCTCTCCCAAACCTGATCCAGCTGCCACCGTTGCTTCTCCTGCCCTGATCCTCCTGCTGCTGCTGCTGCTACACCTGCAAGTTGAAGGGGGTTCCTCTCCCATCCCTCATCCTGCTGCCATAGCCACCGCTGGTAAGCTCTACGACTGGAACAGGGGTAGCAGGGGAGCATGTGTACATTTCCATAACAGATTATTTCCCACCTCCTGTCCATGACTTTCAATAAAAATACACATACCAAAATCATACCCCTAGTCTTAATAATCAGTATATGGCTACTTGTAAAGTCTGCACCCCAGAGCTGGTATGACATGGAAAGAGTGACCAGAGGGCTCCCAAAATTGCAAAGTAAAAGTATTGTTAAATTATTGTTTCAAGCTGTCATAATTCTCCCCATGCAGATTTTACAGAGTGGTTAGAAGTAGATGAGTTGGTGGCAAATGGCAGGACCCCAGGTGATAATGGTTTGAAGGATACGCCTCACGCCCTTGGCCAAAAAGGGGCAAGCCCTGCCCCCTCTGCCAATAAGTTCCACCCCCTCGCACACTTATATGCACACGCACCCCTCCCAAGAGCCCAAATGCATAAAGAAGAACAGAAGTTCTCCTGCTTCTCATTCCACTTAGTTTCTTGTCATTCAATCATCTCCCCATTGTCCGCTCAAGTGCTTTTCCTGGGAGGCAACCAGGAAAGAGGTGCTTGAGGCTTGAATGCTGGTCTTTTTGCCTCTCTTTCTCCTGAAAAAGGGACAGGAATTCAGCACCCGAAGATGGACTATCCTACCAAAACAGGGACTCTTGGGAGGTATGTTGTCATGATCTAGCCCTTGCTAGAGTAGACGACCATGGTCTGATACAAAGTCTAGGGGGTATGGCGGGAGCTGGGAGGCAAGGTCCCAAGAGTAGGTTGGGTAACGAATTGGATATCCCAGGAACTGGTTGTTGGAGCCTGAATCATTTATTTTTAAAATTGTTGTTATCATGGGGCAAGAGTCACAAGTTGGAGTATGGTACTGGGGCAAGAGCCAAGAAGTTTGGTCAGGAGGATTAGACAGGTACTGGAGAGAGAAACTGGGGGTTGGACACTTGTGTTGCTGAGATACTTCCTGTTTCTTGTGGGAATTTTATGTGAATCGGAGCAGCTAAGGGGCAGGCTCCCAGGAAGCAGCCAATTGAAGGGAATCAGAGGGCACTTCTATACATAACAGCAATGCAGGGCTCTGTCTGTGTTCTGTCCTTGACAGAAACCCTTGATTTTCCCTGTGTTTGCCATGTTATTGTCTTTAGACATACAGCCCTTCTCGGGGTTAATTTATTATTATTAATTATTATTATTATTATAAGCATTTGTATAGCGCCAGCTGTGTACCTGGTGCTTTACAGAACAATAAGACAGACGCGGTCCCTGCCTATGGCTTACAACTGAATAGACACAGGGCCAGGGTTCAGACACAAGGGGCCAAATAGGCTGCTGAGGGAGGATTGCGCCCTAGGCACTGTCACAACTGGGGTTAGTTAGTCTCTCCTTAAAACTCACCTCTTTCGCTCTGCTCTGTCTGACTCTTTATCCTGCTGAGCCACTATTTCCTATACCTACGATCGGTTTACCCTCATCCTTGCAACATGGACCTGCCTGCTGTCATTCTCATCGTAACAAAGCCAAGTACGTGCACTTGAGACCTCGCATCTTCATGAATGTTAGACCCCTTGTCTCTCCCTCTGTTCCCCTTCCTAAGTCTCTCCCCCAGCTCCTGTCTCTCAGATTGTAAGCCCTAGGGGCAGGGACCGTGTCTATTTTATTACTTTGTAAAGTGCCAGGTACACTGCTGGCGCTATATAAATGTTTGTTAATAATAATAATAATAAGCAGCCATCCATCCACTCACACACATCCCAGAATCCTTCAAGGCTACAATGCAGTGAGGGAAAATTGATTGTTAGGCACAGCAAGGAGTTCCAGAATCCTGCATCAAGTCTGGCGGTCCCAGGGGTGAGTGTGGCTCCAGGCTTAGAGCCTACCTTGCTGGTGCTGCCTGTTCCGGAGAGCAACACACACCCCCGGCGCCCAGAGGGAATTTCAGAGGGAGTGACAGCGGCTCACAGACAATTACTTGCCCCCTGAGGAGACTCCAATCACCTGTGGGGCACCTACATCATCACCACCTGGGGAGGCCGGCGGCACTTTAAAGTCTCAAAGCTGCCTGTGGCAGTGCCGCAGGCGCGCGCCATACAGCATCGCGCGCAAGGGCACGCCCTTGTGCGTGCGTCTTTAGGCACGTGGTAGGCACTGGGTGCTGCGCTCCTTGTTTGAGGATTAAGTTCCTAGAGGCGGAGGGCAGGATGCCGAAACTAAGATCAAACCTGGAATGGAGACAAGAGCTCGGGTTAAAGCTAAGCTGGGCTGTTTCCTGCGAACCCCGACCTCGGAAGGCAGCGAAATTGTGGGCGTGGCATCTGATGATTGGGAAGTCACAATCATGTGGGGCAATCATGCAGGTGGGCAGACAGATACGCTGCTTGCCCCCCTGGTTAGGCAGGACTCTCCCCAGATGGAGGAACGGGGACATTCTGTGGAGGGAGCGGTAAATGACTTGCCTGAAGACAGGAAATGCCTGGAGGTGATGAGTGCCCAATGTTTGTTGACAGCGGACTCTATTACCAGCCTTTACCAGCAGCTTGACTCCATTAATGACTTGATATTTCAACAATCACTATTACTCAAAGAGATTCAGGAGGGGATTAAATGCTGCAAGGTGGAATTGTATGAACAGCTGGAGGTTTTTTCCAGTAATGTGGATGGGGGAACAGGAGGGCTACGGCGGTGGGGGGAGGGGAAGAGCTGGTAAGGAAGGACAATAAGGCTTTGCAGATTGATACTAGGGCATTAGCCTTTACTATCACACCAGCCTACCTGGGTCCCCCTCCGCCTTGGGATACCAAATACAGAGTTCAGCATCATATTTCATATGGGTCACCCTTTTCCCCCCTCCTGCATTACACAAATAAGTCATCTTCCAGGTAGTGCGACCAGACAGCGGCTGGTAATACATTTTCGCACGCCCTGGATAAGTAATAGTTTAATGGTCTCTAGGGATTTGTTTGCGTATTGGGGGGTTCATCTTGGAAGGGTGCAGGTGAGACTAGGACTTACTCCTCTTTTGAAATCAGGCCAGGAGATCCCGGCGCTCCCTAAATCCGATTTTGTTACTCCCTGTTCGACAGAGGAGGGCTCATTGAAGGCTTTAGCCTGCCCTGAGGAGGCTCCCATGTTGGAGAGGATTTCTGACACCTCTGGCAGGGTTGACCCTGCCCAGATAACCCCATTCTTAGGAAGTTGCAGTGGTATTGCTTTAAGGCAACAGGACAATGGGGTCGAGTCGCTAGTGGAGTGGGGGGGGACAGACAAGGGGAGGAATTAGGTAATTCAATAGCTTTGGATAATGCAGTTGAGGGGACTGGACAGTTAACTAGCCCCTCTACGGATTCAGTGGGATTGAGGTCAGGGCTCGCTCCATGACTGAATTCTGATGTTAATAAAAACTGCCTTCACCTTTGCTCATAAAATATTGCGGGGTGGGCAAGGCATTGTAAGGAACTAGATTTCACTTCTCTTGCCTGAAAACATCAGATTATATTACTTCAGGAGACCTGGGTGAAGGACCCTTTGGAACTAGAGGGGTTCATAGCCCACAGTGAGCCAGCAGTCTCATATAACCAGCGTGGGAGGGCATGTGGGGGCCTGGCTTGCCTTGTGGCGCACGCTTCCCCGATTAGAGATATTGGGATAATCACGTTTCTGCAGCTTGCTCTTGGGGTTATTTTTACTCTGGGTCCTCAAAAATGGGTAATAATTATGGTTTATTTACCGCCTTGTAATGCGGGCTCCTTCAGGAAGAATAGTTGGGATCTGCTGGATGACTTTGTTGATCAAGTTCTAATCGACCATCCTGGAGTTATATTAGTGCTCACTGGTGACTTTAATGCTAGAATTGGCCCAGATGATCTAACTTTAGCTCGCTTCTGTGATTTGTTCATCCTGCCCCCAACGGATTTACTGAGGATAAGGGTCTCTAAAGACTCCCAAATTACCACATCAGGTATTAGGCTGGCGGAATTGGCAGTGGCACATAATCTCCATTTCTTAAATGGGGTCGGATTTGGGAATTATCCGGGGGAATTCACGCATGTGGGTCCCCTGGGCTCAAGTACCATTGATTACATCTTGGTCTCTCCGGCAGCACTGCCATACCTGATGGATTTTTCAGTTGGTATGGAACTTTTAGGTGACCATCTACCACTTCATCTGGTAATTAGAGGAGAGTGGGCGGATATAACAAATAGTAGCATCTTATCCCCGGCTGTGGAGGACTTGGAAGTCTGCAGGCCCCCCCTTGGAATGATAAGATGACCGCTAAGGTCACCTTGTTAATCTAGCAACCAGCTATAAGGCTCCTTAGGGCTAAGCTCATGCAGCTGATGAGCCAGGTGATGTGGTGGACGTGTTCAGCCAACTCACAGGTAACATCTCACGGGATATCCAGGCCTGTGATACTGTGCCCAGGATCTTCCAGCCGGAGAGGCAGGGGAAAATTTGGTTTGACAAAGATTGTCGGGCCCTTAGAATGGAGCTGAAGTGGCAATATAAGACCTTCAGGCAGAGTACCCTCTGTAAATTGTCCTCCAATTATATCAAGCTTAAGAAGGAATACAGAGCTTTGATTAAGGGGAAGAAAAAGCAGTATGAGGACTCATTTTGGCGGAAACTTCTCCGGGCGACAGATCTTAAAGATGCTAGGACTTTCTGGCGTATAATAACCTGCTCTGTGGATCCTGGCATAAGGGTGGCAGAACATCTGATTTCACCAGAGGTTTCGGTGAGTCATTTTACTGCTCTTTATTGCCAGGGAGAAGGTCAACAGGAGGAGGAGATCTTGGGTGGAGAGGCCTTGGAGGCCCTTCCCCTATGGTCTCCGGTTGAGGAAGAGGAGGTAGAGATCTTGATAGACTCCTTTAAGAGCGATAAGGCTCCTGGCGCAGACCTAATACATATTAACTGCATTAAAGAGCTAAAGGACTGGTGGATTCCACTACTTGTGAAACTATTTACGTCTGTAAACGACACTGGTAATGTTCCAGCTGAATGGTCTTTGGCCTTAGTAGTCCCGGTCTTTAAGAAGGGCATAAAAGATGACCCGGCCAATTACAGTCCTTCTTGCAGTCCTCGGGAAAATCTATGCAAAGTTTCTTTTACATAGATTGACGACATGGATGCAGCAAGAAAACATCATCGACCCAGAGCAAGCGGGTTTTCAACATGGACGCTCCACTACAGAGCAATGCTTTATCCTATATTATTTATTGGCAAAGTATAGGGAGCGGCATGGGGCTATATACGTGGCCTTTCTTAATCTTAGGGCAGCTTTCGACTCGGTCGACAGGGGGATGCTTTGGAGTAGGTTGCAGGGCTCCTCGGCTGACCGAAGGTTGGCTGGTTTGATCCGGGCACTGTATTCAAGATTGGCATTGAGGGTGAGGGTCGATCGACAGGAACATGTCACCGTTCCAATTGGCGTGCGCTCTGGAGTAAAGCAGGGCTGTGTCCTTGACCCTGCCTTGTTTAATTTTTATTTGGACCCTGTTATCGCGATGATGGCAGCTCAGGAGTGTTTTCTGCTTAAACTGGCCAGCAGGCCTATCGGGTGACTATGCTATGCGGATGATGTGGTCTTAGTATCGCAGGTCCGCATTGGTCTGCTCAGACAACTTAAAATCTTTGTCAATTTTTGTGAAGCCAGCAGATTGACACTCAACCATCAGAAGTCAAAAATAGTGGTGTTTTCTAGTAGGAAGAAAATATATAAATGGAGTATAGGTCCGCAGGAGATCCAGCAGGTTATGGCCTTTAAATAACTGGGAGTGTTGTTTAATCACTCCTTTCCTGGAAGGAACATGTTAGCAGATGCCTGGTTGTTGCTAAAGGACCAGCCCGTGCCATCCAGAGTTACTTTGCACGACAAGGTGGCGTGGCGGTTGCTCCTGCCCTATGGGTGTACAACAGTAAGATCAGGGCACAGGTGCTTTATGGGGCTGAGTTATGGGCTCCTTTTGTTAGGAGGATTCTGGATTCTTTTCAGGCTAGATTTTTGACCGGCCTTCTGGAATACATCAAAGGGACCCCCCATGCAGTGGTGAAGTTGGATTTGGGTCAGAGGGGGTGGCAGCAGATGGCTATGGAACGGGTCCTTAAGACGTGGAGTAGAACCTTCCTGGGACAAGAGTAATTGCTCCTTATAGAGCTCAGGAAGGATAGTTATGTAAGCCCATGGCAGCATAGTGTGGAGGACCATCTGCAGATGATAGGACTAGCACGGGAGTACCTAGCTCATAGGCCATACGTTACAGTGGCAAGGGAGCTTGTTCAAAGGACACGTGACATCGCAGGCAAACAGAGATGGCTAGGGTAGGAGAGGCTGGGCACTTGAGGAATTACGATCGGTGGGCCCCTCCCCCGGATTGCACGGCCCCATATTTAGCCTTGCGGATGTCTGCAAAGGCCAAACAACTGCTTTTTCGGGCCAGAGTAAACGCTATACCATCGCGGGTTTGGGATGGTCGCTTAACGGGGATCCCCTTTGGCGAGTGTCTTTGCCCTTTCGATTTTCTTGAGGCGGAGACGGTCGCTCATATGATACTGCAATGCCATCTATATTTTAAACCCAGGGAAGAGTTCCTGGCCCCTCTTCTGAAGCTCCGCTCGGGTAGATCTGAAGAGGTGGTGCTGGAGTACTTGTTGGGGTCTGTAGATAATATTCAAACTATCGTGGGATTTCTTTTTCATATGCTGGAGGCACGGAGGTGCTTTTTGGAATACAGAGAGACCCCAGAATAACTTTGTTCTTGTACTTTGATAGGAATGCTTGAAGTTGGATATGGGTGCTTCGGCACCTGCTGTTCTTTAGTTACTAGGCTGGTTATTTGTTGTGTGTTTGTTTACGCAATGATCTGATGTCATAAATATCAATGCAATAAATAGCAATTATTATTATTATAGATTATTTTTCAGGGGTCAAGTGCCTATGCCATACACCCTAGAAAGGGCACGGCAAATTCCTAGTGGATTACGGTTGCAATTTGGGCTAGGTACTAGCCTCAGCTGACATAATATGGTATTGTGTGGTTTATCTCCCTGCACAATTTACAGCAGTCCGGGACAGGGCATGGCAAATTGTGTGTGTTCTCCCCAGGTGCTTTGATATCATGGGGGCTAGTTATATTTACAGCCATCCCACATTGTTATATTTGCTGGCCACCGCAACTGCTGCTATGAATTATCATAGCTTATTGCTAAATACTTGAAACCCTTAATTTCCTGCTTTCTTCCAATGAGCCTTACAGTTCCTGCAAGGGAATTTCATTTTGGGCCTATCATTATTTGAGTAAGCAGATAAAGGTTTTATTGAGGCTATATACTTATTAGCATATTCTCTTTATTTATTTATTTTTATTTTTGAGGAACTTTAATTGTTTCATTTTAGAAGTTGGGAAATTCACCTTGGACTACTGGTGTTCGAGGGTGTAAATGCCTAGGTAAAATAGCTTGTTATTCAATTATAATTGTGTGTGTTGTTTGTTTTGTCTCTTTATATTTATTGTATATGTTGACAATGGCCTATGGTCACGTCATCTCAATAAATTCATTCATCCAATAGACACAGAGGGGGGAAGACAAGGACATAGGGAGAGACAAGGAATAAATAACGATCAAGTAGATGCGAAGTCTCAGGTGCACGTGCTTGACTTGGTTGCGGTTAGGGCAGACAGTAAATATTGAAAGGAAAGTTCTAACAGGCATCGGGAAAGGCGGCGAGGAAGAGGTGGGTTTTGAGGAGGAATTTGAAGGTGTGGAGGGAGGGGCAAGGCGGATGTGGGCAGGGAGGGAGTTCCAGGCATGTGTAGCCTTCGAGAGATTCCTGGATGCAATCTCAGCCTGATTTTATTACTTTGTAAAGTGCCAGGTACACTGCTGGCGCTATATAAATGTTTGTTAATAATAATAATAATAATGCTGGGGCCATGAGTAGACAGGGACTGTGGGAAATCTCCACTGTTCCGCTGAAATTTCCCTGCTGTGCACATCAGCTGAGTCGCAGGAGCCCAAGGGCAGGGCTGCAGACAGTTGTTTGGTGGAAGCTCGTTGTTTGAGGAAGTCACACCACTTGGGGAGTTAAGCTGGACCAGGCTGGACCTCCTGGCCGGCCAAAGTCAACCTGCGTGGCCCCAGAGGATCCCTCTGCCCATCAAATGAAAAATAAATGGGGTGTAGAGCACCCAGTGGTTGATTTGGGATATGAAGTGGGTGTGAACACGCCACCCGTTGTGTTTAGATATAACATCAGAACTGTGTTCAAACTGAACATGGAAAGTGATCTCTCGATCCAATTGTGTTCACTTTGCGTGTTCAAAACAAGTGTGCATGTCCAAATGCATGTCCAGGAATGTTATGGTGTATACACGCAAAAGCCACCCAATTTTCATTATGTGTAAAAGTGCCCAGAGCTACAGTAGTAAAAATAGCCCATCTTCCCTGATGGTCGAACAGTTAAGGAGTCTGTCCTGAACTCTGAAGATTCAGGTTCAAGTATACTTCCCCCAAATCCTGACAAAGAGTCAGCTAGGAAGCCAAAATATGCAAGCCTCAAAGAGGACTGGTTCTGTTTTAATCATGTGTGTCTACCTTTTGCTGATTTATTGGCTATTCCACGCTTATGCTGATGTCATCTCTCAAGGGAAACAGTGTGCAGTGGAGCTGCAGAAGATGTCAAATTTGGGATATTTCCTAATGTGATGGCGCTAGGCACTGCCACGCTTTGATCCTGCCCAGGGTGAGAGCCCTCACCCTGGGCAGGAGCTGGCCTAGCTGCTGAGCAGATGTGCCAGCAGCCGGGGCTTGGGACGGGGCGGGGAGAGGATAGGGGTGACATACGGACATCCCCACACGTCCCCGCCCCCTGCGCTGGCTACTCCTTCTTGATGGGCAGGGGTGGTGACCTATGAGGCTGCTGCCCCCACCCCAAAAAGCTCTGGCCACTGGCCAAACTTAGGTAGAGCAGGCCATCATACGTGATGGCCTGCTCTACCACAGTCCGGGTGTGGTACACGCATATATATGTGTATGTATACGTTTAAGAGAATGGGCGGGAGCCAGTTCTCTTTCCCTCCAAGCACAGAGCGGGCGAGATTTTCTCTCAGTCTATGCTGGGGTGCAGTGCTGGGCAGTCCCTCTGAGTGGAGAGACTAGAGATTTCCCCCCGGTTGTTTGGTCTGCTGTATACCATCTCAATAAAGAAGCTTGTTGGTGAATCCACCTGGTCCTCGCGTGTGCTGTCTGGAGAACAAGGCTGAAGGCCCAGCTGAGAATTGTAAGTAAGCTGACCCTGGAACCCATATCCTCACAAAGAACGCTACACTGGGGGTGTCTTCCCTGGACCATGGCAGGGCTAACTCCATGTTGTGAGTTGGCAGGGAACCCAACTCACAATGCAGAGTAGATCCTGCCACAGTCCGGGGAAAGATTTGATCCTGCCCATGGTAACATCTGGCGGGCAGGATCACATGTGACATTACCATGGGTGGCCACACCAGAGTAAAGCGTGGCCACCCATGGTAGCGTCTCGTGTGAAAATACCCTGTGTGGGCTGTTGCTTTCCTGCCACATGGTGCATATGGCCCTTTCCTGACTTATTCTATAATACTCCAATACAAGACAAAAAACATTCACATGTCAAATAGAAACCTATTTATAAAATATTCACTATATAAAATATTCTTA
This sequence comes from Sphenodon punctatus, assembly GCA_003113815.1. NCBI lineage: Eukaryota > Metazoa > Chordata > Lepidosauria > Sphenodontia > Sphenodontidae > Sphenodon > Sphenodon punctatus. Next base: position 3,874,173 of record QEPC01005340.1, read on the forward strand.
CAAGTAATGTAGCATTGAAAGTAACTCACCCTCTCAAAGTAGGTTAATGAGTAACTCCACATCTGCCAAAGAGCTTATACTAATGAGTGTGCTATTATCAGTCTGACAAGAAAGTGAAGCATCATTCCAGTTCTCTTCTTCTTTATGAAGCTTGTAGCAGTTGCGATTGTAAGGATACCAGCCAGTCTCACAGTGGGTAGGATAATACTTCCATACATCTTTGAATTAAAACACAAAATAAGACTATGGCACCCAAAATACTTTTTGATTCAAGCTTAATTGTGCTCACAATACTCACAGCTATTGTCTAATTTATAAACATTGGAAGTACAAATCCATACAAATGCAGAAAATTGGTTCGCGGTCTATAATAGGAGTTGGTCCATTGCTGTTTTTTATTTTTCCCCTTTCCAAATCTTGGATCTGGCTCATGGATCCAGTCTCGGCCCTCAAGCACTGAAAGAGTGAGCTCAGGGGAAGGAGAATGATCCATGATCTGTACCCTCCCTTTCTTTTCTCCATCCCAAGCACTCCCCTTAGCCACCTCTACCCCAACTCCCATATCACCTACAGAGCTTGTACTAATTTTCAAAGTGACTCTTGGGAGCCAAAGGTTTCCAAACCTTGCTCTATATATGTATACAGCATTGTCTTCCATGCAAAACAGGATTTCCAAAACATTTCTTTGAGGTATTGAGATGAGAAGACCTGGGCCATAGAAAGTCTTTTTAATTCAGTCATATCATTGATCAGTTTACAACAAGCTCTCTTACTCCCTGCCAATCAGCCAGGGCTCAGAGCTGTGGCTGGGAGGAGGTTCTGATTGTCAAGGTTCAAGAGTACTCTCGCCTCCCGTACCAGAAAACATAGCTCCAACTGAGAAGAGGGTGGCACTTGTAGTGCAGGCTGGGAGCGATCCTACAATTTATTCTAGGTTGTTCCTGGCAGGGATTAAATGCAGGATTAGGTGTGTTTAGGCCTGTTGCAGGTGAGAACAAGATTATTATTATTGTTATTTTTAATAACTGGTAGTAGCAGACGAGGATATGAGTTACTCCTCTGGAAGTGGGCAGGCGCCAGATATAGGCAGTTTTTACACAGACACACCCTCCCCAGCTGACTGTCAGCTGAGTGGGGTGTGATTGGTGTCCCCCTCTTTCTTATGCCTCTCAGCTGAGCGAGGTACAATCTGTGCTCCCCTCTTTCTGATGCCTCTCAGCTGAGCGAGGTTACTCCTCTCTTTCTGATGCCTCTCGGCTGAGCGAGGTGCAATCTGTGCTCCCCTCTCCCAGCCGGCTGTCAGCTGAGTGGGTGATCTGTGCTCCCCTCTTTCTGATGCCTCTCAGCTGAGCGAGGTTGCTCCCCTCTTTCTGATGCCTCTCAGCTGAGCGAGGTATAATCTGTGCTCCCCTCTCCTAACCAGCTGTCAGCTGAGTGGGTGATCTGTGCTCCCCTCTTTCTGATGCCTCTCAGCTGAGCGAGGTAGAAACTATAATCCCCTCTCCTAGCCGGCTGTCAGCTGAGTGGGTGATCTGTGCTCCCCTCTTTCTGATGCCTCTCAGCTGAGCGAGGTTGCTCCCCTCTTTCTGATGCCTCTCAGCTGAGCGAGGTAAAATCTGTGCTCCCCTCTCCTAACCAGCTGTCAGCTGAGAGGGGTGCACTAGTGCTGGCTCCGATGGAAAGGAGGTGACGATCGGGACAGCGAAATCACTAGAGTGCTACCCAGCTGTCAGGTAGCCCGGGGGTGGGGGGAGAAGGAGAGTGTGTTAGTACCATCTGTGGCAGCTGACGCAAGCCCATGAACTGTGGGCAAGGGGCTACCTGTTTGAAGGGCTCCCAATGTTGTCCTCACTGGTGGCTGCTCCATGGGGACTCCACGGGGTGGCCCAGGTTCCGGGGCACTCCCTGCCCATGTGTTAACACCTTAAGTGCTGTAAATCAGCATATCAGCCTTGGCTTCAAAGATGTTTTGTCTGATTTAAAACATCTTAAGATCTGTTTAAAAGAGCTTTAGATTTATGTAGTTTGATCAAAAGTCTCCACACACTCCCAAATCACTGAAACTATGAGTTGACTAAAAATCAAATATGAAACTCAAATAATATATATTACCCTGGGGAGACTCACCAAATGTATCATGCTTGGTACTGTTTAAGTATTTTTTGCATATGTAAGGCAATCCAGATTCACATTCATAACTTTGCCAGTCATGCTGAAGCTTAGAATTAAGCACTCCACACTGATGTTTTCCAAGGGATCTATCAGTGCTGTCTGGAAACACAATTTTTTAAAAAGTAAAATTAATCAGATTTGGTTTGGTGTGGCTTTAGTATTCTACAAGCATGGTTCTATTGATACATAAGCCCAAAGTATTCTATTTTTTCAAAGTAAGTTTTATTGGTCATTACAAGGCTGTATAGAGGAATTGTTCACAGAAACTAAATAGAAGAGCATCTCTCACAATCTACAGTTCTTAATACATCTGTGCTTGACACCATTGTTGTGGGAAATACCGGAAAAGATGCAACTTCTTTATCTCCTGCTGCTGCCCCTCGGAGGGGACAGGCAGGCCTGAGGAGAGGAGGGGAATCATTGTATAGGACACGCAAGATCATGGAGGCCTCCAGAACTTACAGGAATTTTCCCTCTTATTATACATTAAAAAACGATTAATCAAGTAATAATTGCAAGCAACATAAGTGTAAATAAAGTACCAGCATGGTATCTAGCAACTGATTGATTGAAAGGAAAGCGTGGCATACTCTGGGTGATTGAGGGAAGATTGCAGCTAGCAAGTGTGTGATTAAAAGACCCGCCCCTCCAGAAATAGGCTTGGCCAGCAAGAAAGCCAGAAGTTAAGAGTCTTCAGCCCATGACTAATTTTTATTTGGCCCCTTTCCATGGGTCCCTGTCGATGGACCCAGTCCCAACTGTCAAGCTCTGAAAGGGTGAGCTCAGAGGATAGGAGCAGAGATGAGGGCCTGCACTCAAGGTTAGGAAACAGAACTATAGCACAGGTCCATGAGCTGAACCCTTCTTTTCCTTCACCCATCCTTCTCACAACTCTTATTCAGCCCATGCAGCTTGTACTAACTTTTAAATTAGCCTCGCGGAAGGGAAAAGATTCCTTGGTCAACAAGTCACCCACTGGAGCTAGCAATAATGGGACCAGGACCACATAAAGGGGTGGTATCTAGAATAAACAAAGCACTGCTGGACATACAGTACCCAAAGAATCCAGGTTATGAGGGAAAATGGGCGAAAGAATTAGACAAGAAATGGTCTAAAGAACAGGTGGAAATGATAAGACAGAGAATGTTTAGGTCAGCCCAATCACTAGAAGTGAAGGAACCACAAATGAAATTGATTCTAAGGTATTATAGGACCCCGGAGTGGTTAAAAAACATCGGGGGTAGTGCAACGAATGAATGCTGGCATGGGTGCGGGGAGGTGGGGACATTATTACACTGCTGCTGGAGCTGTGGAGATATACAAAAATTTTGGAAAATGATCCATAGTCACATCCTGGCGATTACCAAATGTAACATCCCCTTTACACCTGAACTTATGCTACTAGGTGTATATCCTGAAATAGAGATGATACAACATTATAAAGATACGATAGTAATTTTAATATTAGCAGGTATAAATGTATTAACTAAAAACTGGAAAAATGTAAAAGGGTTAACGGAATCTGCATGGGTCAACAGAGTGTGGTTCATCTTCTCAATGGAGAAATTAAAAGCAAACTTCTACAAAAAACAGAAGAACTTTGTAGCTACATGGTCCTCGATATGGAACTTTCTACAACTATACAAAAGGCCGGATGGAAAAGTACATTACCTCCATGAAAAAGAAATTATCTGAAATGCCAAAAGAACTGAAGTATGAACGAACAATAAAAAAAAAATATATACCTCCAATACATTGAAGGAAATAAAGGGGGGAGGGAAGATAATAAAACTACACAAAATACAGAAATATGTTATATGTAATACGGGCGACGGTTGTAAAGCCCGAAAATGAAAGAAATATTTGTGATATTTTGGAATGAATATAAATAAAGAAAACTATATATATATATATATATATATATAAAAAAAAAAGATTCCTTGGTCAAAGCAATGGTGACGGAGGGATGGGACTCCCAGCTACCATGATGAAATTTATCTCAGTGGAACTGGGGACTGAAAATGCCATAGCAGCTAGAATATCAATGTGAAAATAATCTATTGAGATAATTTTCTCCCACAAAACTCAATAGAATCTCTTTTAAAAATACAACTAACTCAACTCTAACAATTGATTTATGCTACTGGAAATCTGAAAGTTTTATCTAAAAGCAAAGACATAAGAGCTAGATCTTCTGCTGGTTCATTAATTTCTCCATCTGACACTGTCACCTGTAAATGGTATATGCAAAAAAATTGTGTATCAATTCACACTGTCTGTCTCTCAGATTATAAATTTGCTGCAGGAACAAAACTCTGATATTTTAACTTTGGTGACAGAGACCATATAATTATAGTGCTATAAAATATCCAAGAGCAACATCAAGTACTTGATCTCCAGTTCACCAGGGCCAATGGGGCTCCATCTGACCACTGCCAGCCAGCAGCTTCGTCCAGTTGATTTAAGCCAATCCACAGCAGAATTCCTTTTGTGTTTAAACGTTCTGAAATACAGGCATTAAACAAAACAATTTCACACATTTCTACCATACTTTACAAAACCCACAGGTGTTTATATGTCCTAATGTATCTCATGATAATCATTATTATTATTTATTATTTTAGATTTATATGCTGCCTTTCTCCCAGGGGATTTAGGACATCTTACAATAAATCAAAAAACAATAATTTACACTTCAAAACAAAAAGAACCCCAAACCCCACTCTTATCTCCCACCCATTCCCACTTTCCATGTCTCTCACATATGGAAAGTCCCACCCCCTTAGCACTCTCATGTTTCTTACTCAGGGAGTAGCCCCTGCCTCAGTTTAATATAATATGCTGAAAAGGTCTTCTGAAAAATCTGGTGCTACGCCATGCAAAGGATGCTATCTTCAAACCAAAGCTGCTGGGTGCTCTGCACTTTTGAAAAGCTGGCACTTATTTTGGTGTGTCAGTGTGTCGTGAGATCATTTGAAAATCTGGCTCTGATTTTGAATGCAGGATGTTTTTGTATCTGGCCTTGAGGTCTTCTGAAAATTAGTGCAGGAATACCATAAGCATACTTGCAATTGTGCAAAGTTCTAAACTTCTATTTCATCCATCGCTCTTCAGTGCAATTCACTGCTATCCTTAGAGCTCACTATGACCAGCACTTCACCTTTGAACTGATTTCAGATTTTCTTGCAGCATTATAAGTATATAATTTTAATGCCAACTATGTTTCAGAGACTGGTGCTTATTCCTGTACAGTGTACAGTTTTTGAAACCCATGTGAAATAACAGATTAAGAATGATACCACATTTACACCTAATGGCAGCACAGCAGTGAAACTTCCATGAGCCAAAGATGTAGGGAGGGGGGGATGACAGAAGTACCGCCAGTGTGAATGGGATTCCGCCACAATTTTACTCACGGATAACAGGGCTCAAAATCCAGGCCTGTCATCTGCAAGTAAAATCGCGGCAGAACCCCTTTCGTACTGGCAGTACTTCTGTCATCCCCCTCCTCCCCCTGCTGCATCTTTGTCTTGTGGAAGTTTCCTCACTGCGCTGTCGTCAGGTGTGAATGTAGTATGATTCCTCTTAACTCAGTAATAATCGTATTATCCTGCTATTGAAAATGACAGTAATGGGAACCAAGCTGTTGTCAGCACAAATAAAGGGACCAATTCTGCAACCTTCACTCACACTTCTATTATAAACAACTGTTAACAATCCCATTGACATTGTACATTGACACTGGAGTTTAAGGATCAAGTCCAGATGCAAAGTCTAGTAATCAAAGACATAAATATAGACTCTTTCTCCAAACAAGAAAACAAATAGCATATTAAAAGAGACTTCTTCAGTTCACACACAGAGAGTATCATTTTGTCTATACAGAACTTTCTGACCAACTCAGTTTCCATTAGCATTTGTACTGCAGAGGAAACAAATTTCAAAACCAGGGTGAATTTAGCTATGTACTAAAATTTAAAGGTTATCACACTTTATTTTCATAATTCTGTATGGGAAATAGAAAATAAGCACATTTCTAATTTCCAAAAAAAAAGGCTACACTGGCAAGAACGGAATAATGAAAGTGAAAGGCACTTGATATATCACTTGGGAGGCAAGAGGATTAATAAAAAGATATCTACATCCCAGAGTAACACACAACCTTTGGGATCAGTTTCCTTAGCCCAGGATAAGGTTACTAGTTTACCAGAAAGCACCTTCAGGTTATCATCTATCTGTCAAATGAACTTTACTGCAACAAATGAGTGTTAAAATATGTCAACCCCCCCCCCCCCCCAAAAAAAACACCCAACCCCACCACACAAAAAACACAGTAGTGGAATGAAGAAAGGTAGGCATGTCACATAGCAATTACAGTTGTAGTAACTCCCCAGAGCCCATCTCCTAACTCCCTCTTCATTTTCTAATGCCCCTCTTCCACTGACATACCCTTCACACTTCCTTTCCCCACTCAGCATTGTCCTCTGCCAAAGCTGTGCTGTTGGGGCTGTGCTGTTCTGGATCTGCTATTCCCAACCAGGGACAGGACTGCTAAGGCAGTGCTCTCCTGGGACTACAGTCGCTGGCCAGGGCTCTGTTGCTTGTTCTGTCTGCTTTTGAAAATTGTGGGAAGGGCAAAGGCTTCAGTCGTGATGGAGGGTTATGCATGATGTACCCATTATTCACAAGCGAAGAAGGCAGAGCCTATCGTCTTAGAAATATCCTGTTTTGGTGGCAACAGCTGTCCTGAATTTGAGGAGCAGAGTCTTTCTTCTACAGAGAGCAGACAGGTAGATGTCTCACATTGCCCCTCTCCTTATACCCATACCTTGAAACCCTTCTACATAAAATCTCTTTGGCCAAGGCTCCACAAATGGATACGGGCAATACTGAGGAACAGTAAGTCTGCACAGCACACTCTTGTGACAGCCTGGCTGACATATGCCAGGTGGTCTAAGCAGGAAAATGATTTTGTTTAAATCTAAATCTCAATTTCTCCAAAGTCTTGGAGCATTTAGATCCAGTGTGTAGTTTGGGCCCATGTCCACAAACGAAGATGTAATTGACACATACCAGCAAGCCAAGACTACATTTAAAGTAAAGCTAAAGTTTAACTTAACTTTAACATAAGTACTCAACACCAACCCACCACTGAGGTCACTTATGTACTTCTGTTCTGTCATGTCTGTGAGGCTGAGCAAATCTGCTCCTTGCATCTGACATGCAACACGTGCCTTGTTCCAAGAAAGAATTGAAAGAAGATTGAATTGGTAACAAACTTGCGTGTCAGGGTTCTTCTCCCAAAAAATGTCACAATCAGTCTCTGTGTGAAAAAAATAAGTTAAAAACAGCATGATGTTACAAAGCAATTAGAAAGATAAAACACTCATATAACAATCTAGTTAATTAATGAACAAATGGAAATGCTATTGTGGTATTATTATGAACTCGCTTTCACTGTGCCAGTGTTAAAAAGAACACAAGAAAATAGGAAAAAATTCATTAGAAATGAAAGTTAATGAGTAGTATAAGCTAACAGTGAAATTACTTAGTAGAGTCATGGTGAATTCTCACTGCCTTCATCTCTACCTACCGAGTCTTCAAGTGGATTCTCAGTAATGTAATTAACATGGTATGAACACTTCAACAGATTACACAAAGGAAGGAACATGTACGATGAGAATTATCCTCCTTGACAGGTAAGTCCTTATGTACTCTGTGGAATCTTAGACCTCCAAGTCATCTAGTCATCTTTCATTTGACTATTGTAATCACCTTACTGGCCTTCCCTACTTTTGCCTTGACCAGTTCTGTTCCAACACTCTGCTGCCAAGGTCATCCACATCCCCCCCACCCCTTTGATCATGTTCAACCCCTCCTTTTCCCCCTCCACTGGCTCCCTCTTCTCCTTTCTATTCAGCACACACTCCTTGTCCTTCCCCCCCCTCCCCCCGTTCTCTATGGACTTGCACCTCCCTATAGTCTACCCTCATTTCCTGCTATGTTTTCAAATGGGAATGTTCCACTTGTCCTAGAGTCTCCTGCTTCCTAAATCATTTTTGCCCCTTCTCCCATACTACCCATAGAATTCTCCTCCCTCCCAAGATTCAAATCCTTCTTTAAAACCTCTCCTGTCTGGATTTCCCAAGTTCCTCACCACCACAGATTGCTCACTGATACTTCTCCTTATACAGTCTTGCTCTCCCTCCTGCCCATGTAAGAAAAAGCTAAGCACTAGGGATGGGCGAACAGATCGCGTTTCGGGTTCAGCCATTCGGTTCGACTGCGTTCGGTTCATCCGTTCTGTTCGGCTGCGTTCGGTTCGGCAGTTCGGCTAGTTCGCCGAGTTCGGGTTCGGCTGTTCAGTTGTCCAAACAGGCTGTTCGGTTAGGCCATTTGGCTGCTTGGTTCGGCCATTCGGGAAGTGTTGTTATGGGTGTTTTTTTGTTTTTTATATGGTTTTTTTGGTTTTTTATTGGGTTTTATATGGTTTTCTTTTGTTTTTTATTTGTTTTTTTTGTTTTTATATTGTTTTTTTTAAAATCTAATATTATATCTATCTATCTACACTAAATCTAACTGCTATTAACTATTCTAAATGCTATGAACTAAATGGATTATCTAATAAGTACACAGGCCTACTCCTACAAACACTAAAACTAAATCA
>QEPC01005340.1:3902210-3951532 GCA_003113815.1 Sphenodon punctatus
CCCTCTCCTCTTCTCTATCTACACCCAATCCCTAGGCAAACTCATTGCCTCCCACGGTTTCCAATACCACCTATACGCTGACAACACTCAACTCTCTCTCTCCACTCCTTCCCTCTCTCCTTCTGTTCAAGGTCGTCTCACCAACTGTCTGTCTGATATCTCCGCCTGGATGTCTGAATGCCAACTCAAACTGAACATGGCGAAAACTGAACTCCTGATCTTCCCTTCCAATCCTTCCTCTCCCTCTTCCCTGTCAATTGCCATTGACGGGGTCTCCATCCTCCCTGTCCCCCAAGCCCATAGCTTGGGCTTCATCTTCAACTCACAACTTACCTTCAAACCCTACACTGACTCCGTGGTCAAATCCTGCCGCTTCTTCCTCCACAACATTGCTAAGATCTGCCCTTTTCTGTCTGTCTCCTCTGCCAAAACTCTCATCCATGCCCTAGTCATCTCACGCCTCGACTATTGTAACCTCCTCCTCGCTGGCCTTCCCTGCTCTCACCTTTCTTCCCTCATCTCTGTTCAAAACTCTGCTGCCAGGATCATCCACCAAGCCCATCGCTTTGACCATGTGCAGTCTCTCCTCTCCTCTCTCAACTGCTCCCCCTTCCTGAGCGTATTCTGCACAAGCTCCTCGACTTCACCTACAAAGCCCTTCACAACCTCGCTCCCCCCTACCTCTCTGCCCTAATCTCCCTCCAAACCCCTGTTCGAGCACTCCATTCCTCTTCCATCCCCTCCCTCATCCTCCCTTGCCTCCCCTGCTCCCCCAACCGCCTTTGTCCCTTCTCCCTCGCTGCCCCGCACGCCTGGAATTCCCTCCCTGCCCACATCCACCTTAGCCCCTCCCTTCGTACCTTCAAGTCCCTCCTCAAAACCCACTTCTTCCGCTCTGCCCTTCCTAACTCCTGCTAACCATTCCCACCCAGGATTATCCCCCACCTGTTATCTGCAAACTCGCAATGTACCGTAACCAAGCCAAGAGAGTGTACCTAAGTTCTTGCATCATCATGAATGTTGCATCCATTGTCTCTCCCTCTGTTCCCTCTCCCTGTCTCCCCTCCCCCTGTCTTCTTTAGATTGTGAGCTCTCAGGCAGGGACCGTGTCTATCTTGGTCTCTGTAAAGCACCAGGTACATCACTGGAGCTATATAAATGCTTGTAATAATAATTTCATATTTTGATATTTTGTGTGTATGCCAATTGTCTGTAATGTTGCAAAATAAGGAAATATGCGGTTTCTCCCATCAAAGTACATGCAGTTGTCATTATTCTTAAAGTAATTATTCTTACATATCCCTGTGCATTGACAGTCCAAGTACATTACAGGGAGTAAAAATGGATGACACACTTTGCACCAACGTGCTGTGAATGTTACAGCTCATACAAACGGAGAGGGGAGGGGAGGGGGGCGGGTAATGTTTTTGCCTAGCAATTTGGCCCCAATGGTGCTTTGCCTGATTGTTGCATAGTTTCTGATAGCAGGCTAACTGGGGAAAATATTGGTATGTAATATGCAGAAAATGGATCAAATCTCTGGGCTCCATAAACAATTTAATCCATAACTGCTAAGTGAAAAAAAAAGGATTTTAGGTGCATGTTGGACACATTTTGCGCTGTGTGCCATGCATAATCTGCAGCACGTTTTTACAATTTGGTTCATTACATGTTGGATCTGTTTCAATCATTTTGAGCCCTCTTGGCCCAAGATTAGGTGAAACCTGTTGAAGTTACAGCACCAAATCCTTCAACTGTCAGGGTGCAAAAATTGTGTGCCTATACCTTTAAATGTGTTTTGCCAAAAAACTGCACGGAAATTTGTGGAGAACGTTTAACCCAAGGTCCGGGGGATTATTGCCTAGCAAAAAATGCAGAGATTACGTAGTCCCCAGGTTGCTGGAACAAAAATCATTTTCTAAGCCCTTTTTTCCAGTTCGCCACACAGTCTATTAGGGCTTTAAAGGTCAAAGCACATGATGTATGTGAGAGTTGTGAAGATACTTTGCTTCATTTAATTAATCCATGTTGCCTTACAGTGAACACACAATAAAGGGATATTTTTAAAGCACCACAGCTGTCTTCAGAGTGGAAGTGATGTTTGTGTAAGATACAGGACTGATAGCCATAAGATCAAAGTCCAGTGTCCTACCAACTGGCAGATTCCCCATGTTGAAAACAGCCTGTACCAATAAAAGTAAGAGACAGTGCATGCACGCACAGACCTTGGATTGGCCCCATAAGAAATTAACTAAGTGCACACCAGGTGTGCACCAAGCGCAGGAAGAGTGCACACCAAATGCATGGTATATACTAGGGATGGGCGAACGCGGTTCGGAAGTTCGGAGTTCGGACCGAACTCGAATAGTTCGGTCAACCGAACTGAACGCTCGAACCGAACTCGAATTTGGAAGTTCGGAGTTCGAACTGAACTCAAACAGTTCAGTCAACCGAACCGAACGTTCGAACCGAACTCGAACTTGAACGTTCGGTTCGGTTGCGTTCGGTGAGTTTGGAATTGAATTTCCATTGGTTTCAATGGAAAACACATTATCAGCTGTAACCTTTTTGTTTTTTAAGCTATGTGGCTGTAATTTGGGGTGCCTCTACCTCCAAAAGAACTCATTATTGGATAAAGGAATCTGATTTTAGAAGCAGTTGAATTATTGTATTTTGCAATATTCTACATATACATTCTTAGCTGTAACGTCTTTGCCTCACACTTAATGTAGGTGAAACTTGTTCAGTGTATACCCCTTCCCATAGTAACTACTTTGACAAATTTCAGAAAGATTGGACAAAAGGTCTTGGTCGTATAAGCAATTAACAAATAAATGTATGTCTGACTATAACATCTTTGTAATCCAACCAGTGTACATGAAATTTGGCAAGACTATATATTTCACTTTTCTGATCATTTCTGCCAAATATCAGAAAGATATTATAAAGGGTCTCAATTTTATATGCCTGTACAACAAATGTAGAGAAGGGGCCTATGCCTGGGATTCTCTTATGTCACTGTGGTATAAGATCGGTTTGTGATGCAAATTGGCCAACAGAAGTGGTTCCCTTTATCAAAATCTCCTGTACATTTGCTGAAATAGCAGGAACGGTATTTGATACATTCCTGTCAAATATCCTGTAAACAGAATGGAATATCAAAATGTAACAGCTGGAAATGTATTTTCAGGTTAATGTCTTATACCCTTGGGACCCTTTATCCACTCTTTCCTAAAATTGGCAGAAATATTAAGCATATAGAGGGATGTAATATGCACAAGTTTCATGAACATTGGATGCAAGATAAAGAAGTTGTAGTCATGAATGTGTATGGAGCTTTTCTTAAAATCACAACATTCAATTGCTTCTAAAATTGGTTTTCTTTATCTAATCGTTCTGAATTTTGGTACACTTAGTGCGCTCCATTGGGGGAACAATCTCCCTAAATTTCATCAAAATGTAATAATAAACAAAAATGTTATAGCCAGAAATATGTTTTTTAGTTTTTTCCTTTTATTTCAAAAACTAAATGTCATTTTCAGATCCCGATTGCACCAAACTAAAGAATGAACCGATCCCGACTGAACTGAATACCGAATCCAAACTCAACGTTCGACCCAAACCACCGAACAGCTGAACATTCGAACCAACAAACTGAACCGAACGGGCGAACCGAACGGCCGAAACGAACGCAGCCGAACCGAACGGCCGAACCCGAACCACGATCTGTTCGCCCATCCCTAGTATATACACACATCCTGCACTTGGTGCGCATGCAATGTGTACTTGGTGTGTGTGTGAAACCTGCACTTGGTGTGTACGAAGACCTTGGATTGGACCCAAAGTGTCTAATCTAATGACCAATTAAATCAATGTACATACTAGCATTGTTATTCTACCATTTTAAAAAACAAAACATTATGAAGTTATTTACATGCTTGCATAGTCTCTCATATTTATAGAAAATACTTGCTAGTTTGCTAGAAATCCCAAATTAAAATATCCTGAAACTTCTGAGATGGTTTCAACCTGAGTCCTAATAGAATTCTGCGCACAGGCCCCATCTTTCTAGCAGGCTGAAATGAAAGCCTGATCTTAATATTCTGAAGTTGGGCTTTTCAGAATCTGGATTCTGATCCAACTTTTGTTTTCAGATATGCTGTTTCACAAAGCAGCTCTTTAATTATTTGCCACATTATGGTAGTCAAAAACATTCATGATATTGGCCCTTTTCACACAGACACTCTAACGCTGATAAAAAGGGTGTTACATTTTGTTATACATGTTGCAGGGGTGCAGGTTTGCTCTATGGGTGCCCTGCAACATGTAAAATAAAATGTAGCACCCATTTTATCAGTGTTAGTGTCCGTGTGAAAAGGGCCATTGAAAAAAATACATATTTTGTGTGAGACAATATTATTTAGGAAGTTCTAATGAACACCATGAAGAGATAAGAAACTGTATTTTTACCTCGAAAGGGATGCTCACAAAGATCTTCACCATGTGACATGTATGGCTTCCAGTTATGGTTAGAAAGTCTTTTTGCTACAATAAATTGGTTTTTTTCAGCAGCTAAATTATATTGTGATGCACCAACGACCTCCTTTCCATGACAGTTCCACCATAATGAATAGTGTTTGGAATCACATTCAAAAATGCCTAAAGGCTGCTCCTGGTTACTGACATTCAACCCTAGACAAGTGCTTCTGCCTATGTTTAAAAGATGGCCTTTAGAAACCCATTTCCACAACATATGTTTAGAAAGTTGTTTGCAGTCTTCAAGAAGAAGCCCAAATGCATCTGCTTTAATGCACGTGCCAAGGTGGTCACTTTGGATTATAAATATCCCTTTACCTGAAGAAAGAAAGAAAAAAAGGTTTCTGTTCATAATTATGTCACTAATTATTGCAGTATCAAGGTCTTGGTCTGGACCAATTAAATAAAGGCATACTTAGCACATACAAGGAATTGTAAAACTATTCTTTGTATAACAATGTGAAATTTCAGAGACAAGAGGAAGATTGTTCAATCACACTGCATGAAAAAAAAAGAATTAAGCTTTTCTCTCTCACGCAAAAGCTAACCAGAAACATCTTTAAAATGTGGAATGGTGATGCTGAACTATACTATTTTAAAATAAGTTTTAACTACCTATTTTATGTTAAGTAAAATGTTAAATATAAGGCTAAACATTTTAAATAGTAGCTAATGATTTTGGTTATTGTCTCACATTTGAAATGCCTTAGATGCCTTAAATTGGCAAAAGGAAAAATACCTTTAAAATGTGGAATGGTGATGCTGAACTGCATTATTTTTAATAAATCGTGTTAATGTCTATTTTATGTTAAGTAATGTTTTAAATATAAAGACTAAACATTTTAATTTTACTTCATGATTTTTGTAGTCTCAATTTGAGAAGCTGTAGATTGGACTGATGCTCAGTGCTTGCTAAAATTCTGGTCCCTTTAAAATGTCTCATGTTGGTATCCCAAAATGGAGGATCCAAAAGTACTGGTCGCTTTTGAAAATCCTGGCCATAGGTACTAAGAGGACTGTAATGGAAAGAATTTGACACGTCCTCGTTTTTGTCTAAAAAGAGAAGTCAGCAGTCACAGTCAAAACTGAAACTGGTTTAAAATAAAGATAGCACCATGAGTGAAATTGCCAAATTCTCTCTTAGAGTATTAGTTCTCCTTTTAATGACAAGCAAAATGATTCACAAGCCCTTCTTGAAGTGAGAAATACCCTTCAGACTTGCATGCAAAGTTTTTTGCACAGACAGAATTTTCTCTGTTATACTACACAATGGTTTGGAAAAAATGCATCATATGTCACTTTACTTTAAATTACAGGCATTATAATTTCCAGTGGCCACCAACATCCTATGCACTTCTTTCCCCAAAGACATGATAGCTCCTGATGCAGAATGCTGTATGAAATTCCGAGATGTTCTGATAAATCCACATGGAAAAGACATGTGCTTTATTCACACACCAGACGCATACTTCCTGCACTACCCCGACACAGGGTGGGGTAGGCTGGATATTTATTATGTAGTCTATGTTTTGGGAGCTGTAAGTAATGTATGAAATAGGACTTTCATATTAGTGTAGAGAAGGAAGGGCTTTATGCTGGCTCTCACCAGCAGCAGATGATCCAATAAAAAGCAAATATGATCTAAACCACTTTGACCCTTTTCACACAGACACTCTAACATTGATAAAATGGATGTTACATTTTAGTATACATGTTACAGGGGAGAGGACACCCACAGGGCAACACTACAGCCCTGCAACATGGGCCCTTTTCACATGAGATGCCTCCACCCAGTTTTACCAGTTTTACAGGTGGTGGGTGGGGTGCATTTCGCTGGCTGGAGATGGGTGGAGGCGTCTGTGTAAACACAGTGGGTGTAAATGCGTGCATGCTCCAGCACAACACCCATCTCCACCCGCCAACGGAAAAACTCTGTGGAGCATAGCAGAGAAAACAACTCCGTTGCTCCATGGGTGGGGGTGGGGGGAGATGGGTGTTGCACAGGAGCACGCACGCACCTACACCCACCACCCGCGGTGTTCACACAGATGCCTCCACCCAGCGAAACTGGGTGGAGGCATCTCATGTGAAAAAGGCCCATGTTGCAAGGCTGCAGTGTTGCCCTGTGGGTGCCCCGTAACATGTATAATCAAATGTAACACCCATTTTATCAGTGTTAAGAGTGTCTGTGTGAAAAGGGCCTTTGTCTGTATTTCATATTACTGTTTCACTAACATACCATGATATATAATTAAATAATATGTAATTTATAGGTCCAGTATACAAACCTTACATTTGTTAACTAATCATCTGCTGTTTTGTTTTGTGGGGAAGACTGCCAAAGGAATATGAAGGTTGGCTGTAAAAGTAAGGGTCCGTTGGAAGCCAAATAAGAGAGGAAGGATGGGAAGTTGGGAATTTCAGGAGAGTTGACTTCTTTTTGTGGGCCATCCCTCACACTGGAGGAAGGAAACATATCACCACGGGGACAGATAAACAGGAGCCCCAGGCCGCCTAGGGTCAGGATGTGTTGTGCCCACCTGGATGGTTCTCAGGTGACTGGTCCGCTTGCTGGATGTTAAGCAGAGCACCAGGGTGGGATGTAGAATTTGGATGGACTATACCAGCTAGACAGCAAGGAGGACGACTGACCCCTGGGAAATGATTCAGAACACTGAATCGTAGAGATGGAAGGGGACATGAGGGTCACTGAGTCCAGTCTCCCGCTTGGTGCAGGATCTGCCATACCTAGCTCATCCCAGAAGTACGATTGTCCAGTCTCTTCTTTAAGAACCGCCAATGACAGAGAACCCACAACTTCCAAAGATAGCCTGTTCTATTGCCTGACTGTGCTTATAGTCAGGAACCTTTCCCTGAGGTTCAGTCTAAATCTCCCATGCTGCAGCTTGTACCTTGTACCAAATTGTTCGCCATCTTCCTTTGGCCGCCTTTCAAATATTAGTAAACTGTGTTATCATAGCCATCCCCCCTCCCTCCTCTTATTTTCTTCAAGCTCAATATCAGAAATGGGAATACTAATTTGGTAGGAATACTAATGTGCACTAAAGTAGGCACTTTAGTATTAATACTAAGAATACTAAAGCGAGCCGCAGATACCAACATTCTGTTTAGTATTTATTTATTCATTGTGATTTAATCCCTCTCTGTCCCCTGAGACTCAGGGTGACTTACAACAAATGCATAAAATACAAATATAAAATACATAATTAAAACCCCACAAAACTAAAAACACCCCCTCACCTCCCCAGTCTACCCCTGTCCATTGAATGCCTGACCAAATAAAAAGGTCTTACACTGTGGCCTCCGGAAGACATTCAAACTAGGGCTCAGGCAAGCTTCAAGGGAAGGAAGTTCCAAAGCTGTGGGGCAGCTACTGAAAATGCCTCTCTGCGGGCCTGAGTTGTATAAAACTGGGCCAGTGATGGAACCTGCAAGAGGGCACTCTAGGCAGATTTTAAGGGCTGTGAAAGGACATAAGGAGAAAGGTGATCCTTCAGATATGCAGGGCACAAGCCGTTTAGGGCTTTAAAGGTCAAAACCAGCACCTTGAATTGTGCCCGGAATACTATAGGCAGCCAGTGAAGACCCTTCAACACTGATGTAATGTGCTCTCGGTGACCCACCCCCATCAAGAGGCGGGCCTAGGCATTCTGCACAGCTGCAGCCCCTAAACAGGCTTCATGGGAAGCCCCACGCAGAGTGCATTGCTGTAGCTCAGCCTCGAGGTTATGAAGGCATGGATGACGGTGGCCAAACCCACACTGGAAAGAAAGGAACGCAGCCTTCTCACCAGATGGAGTTGGAGAAAGCCACTCCTGGTCACGGCCACAACCTAACCTTCCCAGCACAGCTGAGGCTCCAGGAGCACCCCAAGGCTATGTACCTGAGTAGTGAGGGAAGGCAGGACCCTCAGTTTTGTCTAGATTCAGCTTCAGATGGCTCACCCACATCCAGTCTCCAATAGCAGTCAGGCACTGGGTAAGCAAGCACCAAGACTGAAGAGCCTGGGTAGGATGAAAAGGATAAATAGATCTGCGGCTGGCAGCAGTAGCACTGCTAGACCTCATGTGAAATTGATCGAGCTGCAATTAACAAGCAGGGAAAGATGTGGAACAGGGGAGAGCAAGGGAACAAAGCCCAGCAAATGGCAATGGCCCCTTTGCCATCTGCCAGGCTCTGTTCAGCTTGCTCTCCGCATCTTTCCCCACTTGTTAATTGCAGCCCCATCAATTTCACATGGGCTCTGGCAGCGCTACTGTTCTCCCACAGCTGCTCTGTCTCCCAGCTCCACTCTCCAGCCTGGGTTACTGCCGGCCCTCCCTGACTGGTCTCAGGCCCACCAACCCCCCTGCAATCGCCTCGTCCCACCTGTGCTGTGTCCTGAGATTAACTTTGCCTTCTGCTTGTCCCCAGCCGCAGGTGAAGAGGGTCGCTGGGAACAAGCAGAAATCAAAGTTTATTTTTAATTTTTATTTATTTTACAAATTTATATCCCACCCCCTCCTGCAATGCAGCTCGGGGCGGCTAACAACACAATAAAATATTAAAACCACTTAAAATACAAATATAAAAACGTCATCTAAACATATTACATAAAACAAGGCTAGAAAATAAATAAATAAATGGGCGGGGGATTAAAATCACCCCCCCACCCAAAGGCCTGGGCAAACAGCCAGGTCTTACAGTTCCGCCGAAATGTCAAAAGGCTTGGGGCCAGGCGAGCTTCCTCCGGAAGGTAGTTCCACAGCCGCGGCCCTACCACCGAGAATGCCCGCTCCATCGTGGCCCCCCGCTTAACACGGGGGACCTCCAGGAGGGCACCCCCGGCAGACCGCAGGAGTCGTTCCGGGGCGCGAAGGGCGAGGCGGTCCCTAAGGTAAGAGGGGCCAAGGCCGTATAGGGCTTTATAGATCATTACTAGGACCTTGAACTTGGCCCGGCACACTATCGGCAGCCAGTGCAGCGCTCGGAGCACCGGTGTAATGTGCTCCCGGCGACCCGTCCCCGTAAGAAGACGGGCCGCCGCATTCTGCACCAGCTGCAGCCTCCGGGCCAAGAACAAGGGAAGCCCCACGTAGAGCGCGTTACAGTAGTCGAGCCGCGAGGTGACGAAGGCATGGATGAGGGAGGCCAGGTCCGGGCCAGAGACATACGGACGCAGCCTACGTACCAGATAAAGCTGGCGGAAGGCAGCCTTAGCGACTGCCTCCACCTGCCGCTCCAGCCGCAGGTCTGCGTCCAATATGACCCCCAGACTCCGGACCTGCTGAGCTACAGGGGGGCAAACCCCCCCAACCAGGGGGGCCACCACCCCCTTCGCCCTCCCCACCACCATCACCTCCGTCTTATCTGGGTTGAGCTTCAGTCTGCTCCGCCGCATCCAATCCGCCACGGCCTCCAAACATTGGGATAGCACCGAGACAGCAGGGTCTGGGTCGGTAGAAAACGAGAGGTACAGCTGAGTATCATCAGCATACTGGTGACATCGCACCCCGAACCCTCTCACGACCTCCCCCAAGGGCTGCATATAGATGTTAAATAATAATGGAGACAAGATCGATCCCTGCGGAACGCCACACGGTAAGGCGCGGGGGCTCGATGTTTCCTCCCCCAACACCACCCGCTGGCTCCTCCCCGAGAGGAATGAACGGAACCATTCAAGAACAGTCCCGTCCAGACCCCCCCGGTCACGCAGTCGTCTCAACAGCAGCCCATGGTCCACGGTGTCAAAAGCGGCCGAGAGATCGAGCAGGATGAGAAATGTCGAACATCCCGCATCCATCTCCCGGCGGAGGTCGTCCACCAAGGCCACCAACGCCGTCTCGGTGCCATAGCCGGGGCGGAACCCAGATTGAAAAGGGTCAAGGAGCCCGATATTATCTAGATGACCCTGGAGCTGGAGCGCCACTGCCCGCTCAATAACCTTCCCTAAAAAGGGAAGGTTAGAGACAGGTCGGTAGCTGGCGAGCGCGTCTACGTCCAACGATGGTTTTTTCAGCAGGGGGCGCACCACAGCCTCTTTTAAGCAAGGCGACAACCTCCCCTGCCGAAGGGACGCATTCACCACCCTCGCCAGCACCGTCCCCAACGTCTCCCCGGAAGCTTTTATTAACCAGGACGGGCACGGATCTAGTTGACAACACGTGGCCCTCACAGACCCCAGGACATCCACCACATCGGCCGGCGTCACTTCCTGAAACTCACCCCATAAAGATGGACCAGACGGACCCTCCGCCCCCCCGCGCTCTTCCCCTACTGCTATCAACCCAGCGTCGAAATCGGCCTGAATCCGAGCAATCTTGTCTGCGAAGTAGATGACAAACTCCTCACAGCGGGCCCGGGACAAGTCCCCATCCAGGCGGAGGGAGGCCGGACTAACCAGCCCCCGCACCACCCGAAACAGCTCCGCTGGACGCGACTTCGCAGACGCTATGAGGACGGCGAGGAATTCCTTCCTCGCCGTCCTCACAGCCTCCACATAGGACCGCAAATGGGCCCTATGGAGAAGACGATCGGAGACAGACCGAGTCCGACGCCAGCGTCGCTCTAGCCTCCTGCCCACACGCTTCATACACCGCAGCCCCTCAGTAAACCAAGGGGTCCTGCGGTGACGAGACCAAGGCAGAAGGCGCCTCGGAGCCACCCTGTCAATGGCCTCCTCCAGCAAGCTGTTCCAATGCCGGACCAGCTCATCCACAGAGTGACCGTCCACGTCCAGGGTAAGCTCCCTCAGGACCTCCTGGAACCGCTGGGGTTCCATCAGCCTCCGAGGGCGGACCATCCTAACTGGTCCCTTCCCCTTCTGGAGGGGGCGCGCTAAAAGTTGATCTCAAGATGCAGTGCAGGTGAGATTAGACAGCTGTGGAGTGGGGTAGGAGGGGGGGGCAGGCAGGGGGGATTAGAGAGTCAATTGACATGAGGAAGTGAGATGGCAATCAAGCTCCAGAGGGGGCAGGGATTGGCTGAAGTGGGGCAAAGCAAGGACTGTAAATTGTTGTCCCTGCTCCCTGCAGTCACCTTGTGCCCAGCCTCACAGGCAGGTAGCCATGTCCCCCAAGCCCATCCACAGTCACCAGACACACACCCCGGAGCCATGTTTAAACCACCCCCACACACTAAAAGCCCCCAGACCCTGGCATTTGCCCCCCCAAACCCATGCCACCCATCTTCCCCCTCCCAACCTCAGTCCCTTGCCCCAGCTCTCCCACCCCCAGTGTCAGCCCCCCCTTAAACCATGTCCCTCATTTAGCCACAGCCAGCCCCCTTTGGCCCACAGCACTCCAGCCCAGAGTCACAAGGTCCCCCGAGTCCTCAGCCACCTGCAAAGCAATCCCCACCTACTAAAAGCCCCCGGCCCTTGGTATTTGCCCCCCCCAACCCAGTACCCCCCACACCTCCTCTCAGACCACTGCCAGCAGCTGCCAGCTAGACAGGTACACTACACTGGACTTTAGTACTAGACACTTTACTAGTTTTAGAAATTCCATGGATATTTTTCCACAGACTTCAATTGAAAAAGGTTCTCACTGATTTCAACAGAAAATGAAATGAAAATGAAACAAAATACTTGAAAGTAAACAAGAACAAAACAGAAGCAAATACTAAACAGAAGTAAATAGTAACGTCCATCCTTACTAAATAGACCCAAAGTCTTTGACATCTCCTCATTTTGTGTCTCAAACCCTTTATCCATACCAATCATAGTACGGCCCACAAGATAGCATAGGAAGCAAACAAATTTCAAGTGTGTCATGTGAATTCTTGGAAGGCTGCTCCCATTTTCCATCGTGTCATTTGCTATCTGCCTCCAGAACTTGGTCTACACTTTAGACTTGCCATTGATCCTCCAACCAGTAGGGTGAGGTGGACAGGGCCAAGATAAGACACAGATGCTACCAGTTAAAACCAGAAATAAACTGTCAGGGCGAGAAGATAACTTATGTAGGGAAAGACAAAAATGAGAGGTTGAAAGCTGAGCACGCAGGCCAGGGTACATAGTACTTTCATCATTGTTGATAAGAGAACATGGAACAGGAAAAAAGAAAGCAGAGAGGGATTTTTAAGAGGCAATGGAAAACAACTCGTGCTGGAGGTGGTTGTTTTTTGTACCATTGTCAAGAGCGGATGGGAAAGCAGCAGGAAGCTGTTAATTGGAGACAGTCCCCTCTCCCGAGACAGGAAGAACAAGGGGGCAGAAGGTGAGGTAGAACACTGTAGGCAGTGTTTATTCCCGCCCTCCAAAAGCAGATGAATGGGGAATCTTTACTCTTCTTCAGCAGGGCAGGTGGGAGACCCTGAAGTGTAGGATTCCTGTGTCTTTTTTCCCTAGTAAGTCAAAGGAGGGAGCAGGCAGCAGCTTTTCTCATTCTCTTCTCCACAAGCAGAGGAGATGGAGGAAAGCCCTGAGAAGGAATAGTGAGGGAGGTGTGTCATCTCATGCACCGATGGCCCCCGGGAGCTAGCACAGGGATATTTTGTGTGGTGAACCTCATTCCTCTTCTGGTGACTGACTGCGGGAAGGGGTGGAGTCGATTTTGAAAACTACAGTGTCCTGGGGCCCCGGGGGGGGGTTAGCCTAGCGCACAAATTCATTTCCCCAGTTAAAGGCAGAGTCTCCTGTTGAGGCCGTCATGTAAACATGCGAAGCTAGAGATCCCACCTCTGCTTCGCTAATCTGACACTGGCAGCACAGAAAAGAAAACCTCTACGAACTGGTCTGAACACGAGATGAAAGGGGGAAAGCAGTGAGAGTGCCCGCAGTGATGGCCAAAAGCAGCTGCCCTGGAAACAAAGTTTGCTGAACATGCCTAATTGCTTCACTTACTCAAAAAGTAGGGCACTTGGTCCTGACTCAAAGCTGCATCGTCTTCAGCCAAACTGCAGCACACTAGCAACATGGAGCAAGCCAGGAGCTGGAGCTGCTGCACAGCCAGCATTTCCGCAGAGAAACAGCCCCAAACTGTCCTGGGGAGGCGGCAGGAGACTAACACGGCACTTGAGACTGGCTCATCCTGGCAAGGCAGGCAGCTGTTCCCCCGCAGCCCCTCGGACTCTTCCTCTTGGACACAGTCGACAAGGGGCCACCCACACGAACGCCTTCAGTGGGGGAGGGACGTGCCCCTCCGACTCCTGCCCGAGGGAGGGAGATTGAGCAACCCCATCCCGTTTATTTACTCCTGCCTGGGGGAGGCGCATGCAAAACCCAGCCACCCCCCACTCCTGCCTGGAGGAGGGACATGCAGCAGCTTCCTCAGCTCTGCCTTGCCGGCTGCAGCCCGAGGCAGGAGGCAAGATTTCCCTTCTCAGCTAGAACTAGGGAGCAGATGGCACATCCCCTTTGTGCCCTCAGAGCTACAGCCTGAGGAAGGGAGAGAGAATTACTGTTCCTTTCTGCCCGCTTAGCTACAGTCTGAATGAGTGTGGCACGTCCCTTTGTGCCCTCTCAGCTACAGTCTGAGCGAGGGGGACATTCCCCTTCTGCCCTCTCAGCTACAGTCTGAGCGAGGACATGCCCCTTCTGCCCCCTTAGCTACAGTCTGAAGGAGTGTGGCACATCCCTTTGTGCTCTCTCAGCTACAGTCTGAGCGAGGGGGACATTCCCCTTCTGCCCTCTCAGCTACAGTCTGAGCGAGGACATGCCCCTTCTGCCCCCTTAGCTACAGTCTGAAGGAGTGTGGCACATCCCTTTGTGCCCTCTCAGCTGTGGCTGCTTTTAGATGAGCGGGTCGCCGTTGTGTGACCCACTCACACGATATTTCAAAATCTTACACAAGACTGAAGTAGGGGATCACACGCATGAAAGGCGGTTGCACATTATTTGCCAACCACGAATTAAATACCCGCTCATCTAAAAGAGCCCACAGTCTGAGGGAGGAGATAGCACATTTGCCTTCTGCCCATGGTAGCTACAGTCTGAGTAAGTTCGGCACATCCCTTTGTGCCCTCTCAGCTACAGTCTGAGCAAGAGAGACATTCCCCTTCTGCCCTCTCAGCTACAGTCTGAGGACAGGTGGAAGGATGCCACATACTGATAGTGACAGCTTTCCCCACCACCTCATCAAGCTGTGAGGGCTGAAGGGGAAGTCCTTGTCTCAGACTGTGGAGCTGCGGGGGCAGTAGTGAAATGTCCCACACTCCCTCAGAGTGTAGCCAGGAGGGTGGGCAGAAAGGGAATGTCCCATCTCCTCCCTCAGACTGTAGCTAAGGGGGCAGAAGTGGAATGTCTTACTCCCTCAGACACACAGGTAGTTCCCCATGGCCACCAGGTGTCTGAAAGAAGAAAAAGGACGATGTTTCCATAACTCCCAAGAGTTCAAGGACACAACCCAGGCTAAGGGCCACCCACGCATGCCAGCACAGGCTAGCACATGTGTTCAGCCCTACTGTCCTCATCTTGGGGCAGGGGACATCTTCGTCAAGCGGCATGACTGGTTGTCATGGCTGTCCATCATGGTGGGGGGCAGGGTAGGGATGGCCATCTGCCAGCCGGAGCTGCTTTTAGGAGGGGTGGGGTAAAAATAAAATAAATAAAATAAATATGTTTGTTTTGCTCCCCGCCCTCCCTGGTGGTAGTGGACACATTAGTTTGGTGCCCTGACCTGGGCTGTGTCAGCTGCGGTTTCCCACCCCGAGCTGGGAAGCAGCCATGCCACCCACGCATCTGTTTTTACTCAAGAGTGTGGTTGCTGTGCTGGTCCTGAGTGATAGAGGTGGAGACAAAGTAGTTTGAATGATATCTTTTATGGGACGTATATCGCTGGTGGAAAATATCATTTGAACTACTTTGTCTCCACCTTTTTACCGAAACAGACAGATATTCAAGCCTCAGGCATCTCTTTCCTGGTTGACTCTCAGGAAAAGCACCCAAGAGGGCAATAGGCAGATAACAGAATGACAGAAACTAAGTGGAATGAAGCAGAAGAGCTTTTGTCCCTCTTGTGTTCTAGGAATGTTGAAAGGGACATGCCTGTGTGCAAGCACAGGGGGGAACGGAGCGTATCTGCTGATAGGTAGAGTTTATTGACCAGGGAGTAGGGTTTGTCCCTCTTTGCTCAAAATGTTGGAAGGTATGGGTTTCCTACACGTTACTTCTGCTGAAGGACTTTTTTTTGCTTTTATTTTTTGAGAGATTAAGTAGACTAAATCTATGAGTGGATGAACATAGGAAACCACACCTCTGTTTCAGCGGGCATGCACTTCAATCACCCCAAACAGTAGTGTCACTTCTGAATGCTACAACTGAGGGCTAAACTTCTTTGTGGTATAAACTTTATAGCAACTTACCTCTCATATCTAAATATAGTTGCAGCTCTTTTTAAAAAAAAAATCAGGTCTGTAGCCCCACTCAACACATCCTCATAACTTTGCCTTCTGGAATTAGTTCCCTCCCTTCACTCAGATAATAAGCCTTTATCCCCTCCCCACACAGAGTTCAGTCCATGCACACACACACCACAACAACCCTCTTCCTCAAATCTTGCACTACCCCTTTTTCTCCTGTGCTGGGATTTTCGATCTCCTCCCACCAAGCTCAGTCCTGCCGGCTTCGGTGGATAAAGAAAAAGAAAGCAGAGTCTTGGTAATAATTACCCACCAACTTTCTGGAGAAATGCGAGAAAGCACAAGGGCTACCGGCGCCTGAGAAGAGGCTATAGCTAAGGCAAGAGTTACTGTTTGCAGTGTTTTTTTCCTCTCCCTTTTAGCTAGAGTTTAGGGTAAGGAGGCAGCATCGAAAGAAAAGAAAGAAAAGTTTGAGGTTGTTGAGTATTTTTGTCTTAAAATGACAAAACCATGTGGGGTAACTGCTTATGCACAGTTGGGAACAGATAGCCATGTTTACTAAATATTAACAGGTAAGGTCTTAACTACATGAATACGGCTACTCTCTTGGCTGATACCTGGTGACTAGCAAACAGAATGCCGTGAGCTCCAGTAGAGGACTCACACACTATTTAAAGGAACACTATCCCATTCCTATAGTGTGGATTAAGGGGGTTAAACAGATGAGATGATAGCCTGATGCAGTCTGGATTTGGTCCGTACAGCCCCCACTCACATGTTTAGTGTGTCTAACCTAATAAATGGGCAGCTCCCTGCATGTTTTTCTTGCACTTGCAGACAGCTTCCACTTGCGGTGCCAGTGAAAGTGGAGCAGGAAGTGGTCACTCCTCAGTCACTCTAGGATTTAGGCCCATGACTCCATGGTGCTGGTGGATTTCTACTTGCAGAGGCCTGCACAGCAAGCTCCACATTCTTTAAGACCCTGCCGTGAGTGGGAGCTGCCGGTCTGGTAGGTGGAGGCTACTGAGGCCATGTGGCTGGTGGGGGTGAACACCTAATAAATGGACAGGTGGACACCCACCTGGTGTGGACTAACGTCTCGTTTGTTAACATCCAAAGAACTCTATGCAAACAGCAGCTGATTTTTGGTTCTGTAACAGTGCTGCGTATTCTTGAGCACCATCTACTGGCACATTTTCTACCAAGTGCCAAACTTGTCATAATAAATATCTGTAGATATAAACACTCATTTAACAGATGAGGACATGCCCCCCTCCCTTGTCCCCAGTGGTTGAGTCCATGTCCAACCTTAACTTTTATTTTAACCACAATGGGCATTTTTACACACACGTTAAAGTTCTGGATTTTTCAGTCTTCTGGGTTTACAAGTCTACAAGTACGTTCCAGATTCATTTTTCACACACACACTGCCCTGATGCAGTTCCTGAATGCATTCTTCACACAAACAGTGCCCTGAAGCAGCCTAAAGTAGCCACAGCTGTAGAAGTGACAGGCTGCCATGGAAACCAAGTGACCACAGCTGCCTGGAGCAAAGTAGTTTACCACGAGAACCTTTTACACACAAATGTTCTGGGAGAAGTTCTACGCAGAAGTTCAAAGATCCAGAGGTTTACGATCTGGGTGAGTGATTTAGACACACAGAAATTTCACGATGTAATAGCAAACATCCAGGAGAAATGTGTGTGTAAAAACATCCAATGACTTTAATTGGGACAGGGTAGCAGCAACAAAAATGGAATCAAGTTAGTGCAGTAAGAGGAGGCCTTAACTACAAGCTGTAGTCTGTGCAAATAGTTACATTCCAAATTCAGCAGCAAGTGCTTCCAGCTGACTAGTGTCTCTGAATTCCAAGACTTTGTCCCCAACCCAAATAAAAACATATAAGGAAATTTCTTTTAATTACTCACCAAAGTAGAGAAATCTGTTCTGTTCTCTGCTGCAGCAGCCTCCGAAGTAACCCAAACTGGTTCCAAGCTGCTGTTGTATCTTCTGATCCCTCCTACCTCCCATCTTCTAAAGAATGGAGAGGGGTGAGAGAGAGCTCCTCGGGAGTCTGATTGGTTTTAGGGCACCTGGAAAAGGCACTCTAAAACCATCATAATTGGCTGAGTTTCTTCATAGGAACCCATACCTTCATGTCCTGGTCCCTCTTCCAGCCACTATCCCCTTGCTTTTAATGTTCCAGTGCCCCATGGGTGTCTGTCCTGACTGATCTTGGGACATCAGTGCATCAAAAGCAAGGGGAGGGGCCCCCTGCTGCTGCTCTGGCCCTTCCCCTCTGCTCCCTCCACTGAAAATTGGTAGACTGACACAATAGCTGCTTAATTTGATCCATGTAAGTTGACCATCTGCTTCCGTTGATCAGTGCAGCTAAGAAAAGATCGGCATTTCTCAGTTTACTGGCTTGCTTTGTTGGGGAAGGAACTGGATGTGTTTCTGAGAGTCTCATCATCTCGCTGTAAGTTATTGTAAGTAACTAGCATCAGGCCATGAAGCTCATCAAACATAATCACACAGACAATAAAATGAAAGGCATTATTTATAAATAATAGACCAGATGTTCTACATATGACTCACGAAATGTATCCCAGCATCCTTCATATCAATGAGTATTTGACACCACCACTAAATCCAGATTTTTTTTGCATTTCAAATTTTTCCATTACAGAGATTTTTCATTTTAACAAAGAATGTATGAGTGCCATTCTGAGTGCTTGAAGGTTTCTCTACAGATCTGATTTTTTTTTAAAACAGAGGTGGCAGTTTTGTTTAATAGTAGGCCAGCCAACATCCAAAAAACCCCTTATAAAATGAGTCACCAGCATCGGCGTGTTAAAAGCAGGCACCGATGCCAGATCAATTGTACATAGGGTAACAAAGAAGATGTGGGTGGGATGCCATCCTTGCTTGTGATGCTGAAGGTTATTTTCAAGGTCAGATATCACTGCATGACATGGGTAAGCTTACTTTTTGGGAAAAGTGTATCAGCTCTAAAAATAATGAACTGATTTGGACATACTGTGCATCAAAATGAAGGTATGGAGCTGTGCTTATAGTGACATAAAAATGACATGGTGGCTGGCCTAGTATAACCACCATTTGGGGCCACTGATAACTTCCACTAGTCTATTTA
The DNA here is from genome assembly GCA_003113815.1 of Sphenodon punctatus. Taxonomy (NCBI): domain Eukaryota; kingdom Metazoa; phylum Chordata; class Lepidosauria; order Sphenodontia; family Sphenodontidae; genus Sphenodon; species Sphenodon punctatus. The sequence continues at coordinate 3,921,202 of QEPC01005340.1, forward strand.
TTGACCAAAGATATTATTGGCGTCCAATATTGTTGGCATCTAGTATAGTTTTTAAATTATGACTTTAGAAAGACTTTGACTTGAAATGTGTTGGGATTGGTTTTTTAAGTTCTTACATTGTTGTGTTTTAATATAGTAACTAATATTGTTATTTATTGTGCTTATGTCTTTGTAGTAAATTATTATTTTACTTCCCAGTAGCTCCAAGAATCTCATCAAACATAATCACACAAGCAATAAAATTAAAAGCATTATTCATAAAGGATAGACCAGATGCTCTGAATATGACTCACCACATGTATCCCAACATCCTTTATATCAATGAGTATTTGACACCACCACTAAGTCCAGATTTTTCCATTACAGAGATTTTGCATTTTAACAGAATGTATGAGTGAGGATACGTAAAAGTGGCAGAAAACGTCAGTGGGGGCAAAGGAGAGTTGATATCCCCTCCCATGACTACTTCTTTCAGCAACTGTTTGTGTTTCCTGCTCCTAGACTTTTCCTTCTTGGTGCCAGTCTTCCAACTGGCTCTTACTAGAGGTGAGCAAAATATTCATACCAAATATAGTCAAACCTCACTATAACAAATCCTGCTCATAACCATAATGGAACCCCTCCTTGATACAAGAAGCTATGTCAGCCTCAAGTCATTATTTACTGAGACCTTGTATAGTGAGTATATTGCAGTTTAACTGTTCAACTGGTGTCTGTAGATCTGCAGTAACATCATGCAAAAACAGTAGGGACTGTTGTTCACTGTCTTGTTCACTCTTGTACAGCAAGTGTGGTGTAGTGGATAAGGAGCTGGACTTGGACCTACGAATCCAGGATTCAAATCCCACCCTAGCCATGAGCTCACCGGGTGGCCTTGGGCAAGTCACAAGCTCTCAGCCTCAGTTCCCCATCTGTAAAATGGGAATGTGCGTTTGTCTCTCCCTGTGAGCCCACTGGGCAAGGACCTATCTCCGAAATCTGTGATTCTAAAGCACTGTGTATGCCTAGTAATGCTATAGAAATGATTAGTAGTAGTTTTCCCCATTGGTGGCAATGGAAAAAATACAGTGAAAATGAGTCCCTAAACAATAGTTCCAAACTCTGCATGTTTCACTCGCACAGTTCATGCTGATAAATTTGAACAGGGTTTAACTATCCCTTTTCTATAGAAATAACTTACACTGTCTGCACAATGAGAGACTTTGGCTGTTTTCTCATGGACGCACCCCCTCTCCCCCCGTACACATGTGCAGGTAGAGGCGGCGCCTGTGTGAATGCCATGGCGGGTGCAGGGCGGATTGGATTGGTGGGAATGCCATGGGCAGTGGGTCGGGTGCATGCGCGCTCCCATGCTCCACCCATCACCCATGTATGGATCAACGGGCGCCACTGCCCAATACTCCGTGTGGAGGTGGGTGGGGGTCCATGGGAACACCCACCCACCCACCTACCGTGCCGTTCACCCATCCCCCCACTCACCCATTAGAAAAGGGCCTTTTATACAATGGCCCACTGGCAAATCATTGTGCCTCATGTTACTATTGTCAGTCATGAATTTGTATAGGTAAATTTATATATATATATATTAAAAATATTCCATATATTCATTAAACTGATCCCGATTGGATTTTGTAGAACTCTCAGTAGAATAGATTATCTCTCTCTTGCATATAATGAATTTGCCAACTCAATGTCACCCAGAAACTACTGTTCTGTCTTTTCCCATGGTTCTCTATTGCAAAAACCCCCACTAAAATATAGCTTTAATTCTGGGAGATAAGTCTCTCTTTGGACTTTATCTAGGCACAGTATCCTCTGTTCAATCTTAGATTATTTTTTTTACTCTTCTAAATAAGGGTGAAGTAAGCTTCATGTATTCTCTTTAAAAACTGGCTTGTGTTGCACACTAATTAGTTCACAACACAAATTGTGTTGGGGTGGAGGTAGTGAGGTCTCAGAAGAAGAACTGTATTTAGGTTTGAGGTGAAGCCCTGATTTTTTTGTATTCACCACCTTAGAATGGTTGACCCTCAAAATAAAAAACACTCTCCACAAATATTTAACTGAAAACCACAGGACTATATTTTTCACAACATTTATATATTATAAATTTAAAATGTAAACATATTATCTACAACAATTAGATGATGTAAGTTTGGTTCTCCTAGCTTTTTGTCAGTACAGCCAAGGAGTGAGAGATATGCGAGTAGGATTTTAACCCTATCTGTCCCATTTTAGGTAAGTGTGGAAGGTAAGCGCATAGGTATGTGTTTGTGTGAGAGAGATGGTGTCTGTGAGAGTCTGTCTCTGTTCCTCCTTCTATCTGCTACAGCACAACCTCTACCTCAACCTGAGAATATATATTTCAGAATTTTCCTGCTCTTTTTCTCTAAGGAGATTTTAGTGCTGTCTGCACAAAGCTGCAGGCCATGTGCATCCTACTCCAGCATCCCAGAGGGCTGTGTGCAGATCAACAGACATGCTTCACCTGCCTGTCAGGAAGGAGGCGGGACTATGCTGAGGAGCGTGGGAGGGCGGGGCTATGCGGACCCATGTCCGCACATCCCCCACCTTCTCCCCACCCCAGTCACCTGAACATTTGTTCAGTAGCTGGGCAGACCCCTGCCCGGGATGAGGGGGCTCACCCCAGGGTGGGCTTAAGCGTGGTGACTCACTGAGCCATCATGTGTAAAAATACCCATAACTGAAGGTTCCATAGGTAACAACAAATGGCCATTTAAATCCAGCTGCAGCAGCTTGAAAGCAAATAAAACAACAGTCTATAAATAAACACCTCACACGCATAATCTCATCAGGATCTCCAAGCATAGATCTAAATTCTAATCTCTGTAATTTCCAGGTGTAGATCCATCAGAACCAGAAGCACAGTCCTGGTGCTGTACCCAGGATGAAAGTTCAGAGTATGTGATTTTTATAAACTACTAAAGAAATCATTGTTTGCATATACACCTAAGAGACTTAGATTTTTGCAGGATTGTTCTTCGGTTACATCCATACTGAAGTGAAGAAGCTTGTGGGGTGGAAGAAAACTGCAGGACAGAGCATATATTTCCCTTACAATTGCTTCTTCTGTCTGCCAGAGGCCACTGTGGCACAAGATCTGAGAATGCAGAAACTGTTTCTCCTGTGGTTTGTATGCTTCTCTTTTTGGTGTGCAAGCATTACAGGGGAGATGGAAGGATGGATGCATGCATGCCATTGTAAATCCTCATCTGGAATACTTTGTACCACCTTGGTACAGAATACGTAGTCAAAAATTCAAACGAACACATGAAACAAGGGTCTACCAGGAAGATCTGGGGAATCAAGAGCTTATTTTATGAGAAGAGGCATATCACATGTACCATGAAACAACATTCTCATATTTGCTTAATTTCAAATCTTTGCCTTAGTAACCTTAATTTTTTTAAATATAGATCTTTTTAGGCATTTTCTGTACACAGTCCACAAAGAGGGCAATAGTGACATTTGAGACTATGTTGTCTATTACTACTTACATTGTTTCATATTTTTTTAAAAAAGTTAATATCCAAGAGGAATGCACTCTGGCAACACAGTATCCGATAAAATGTAGGTATGACATTTGATTACAGTATTTCTGTTTGTATGCAAAAATGAAAATTATCCACTCAAAGCATCTTACTTAAAATACAGCTTTTATTTGAAGTATGCCGTTCACACATACGGTCATACAAATACAATAAAATGACCAAGGAATATTCTTGTATTCAGTTAGTTTAATTCTTCAGTGAACAGAAGTATGTTTATTAACATTGTTTTGGCCCTTCTCAAGGTCCAGCCTTGGGTCAAAACAATAACCACAGGAAGAGGAGAAAGACATTTTCAAGCCACACAACACACTCATAGGTCGATAAAAGGTTTAGTGAAATTTTGTCAACAAATATCAACATGGTCACAAAAACTAGAATCCAACTACAAGGGTAAATTTCACTTTTGGACTTTGTTCAGCTGTGACGTGAAAGGACTGAGATATACCACCTTGTATCTCAAGAATTACTACTGTGAGCATTCAAATGTCATGTGTGCGGAAGTCCTCTTTAGGCAACTATCAGGTGGTATGAGATATGGACCATATAGTGTAGACTTACTACTATATACTATCATCAGTTCGGAATTCTTGTTTGTGGTAAATGATTCCTCTATCCTAAGCCTCCAGGAATCCCACTAACATTTGATGCTCAATACAAACTCAGAATTACAATGTCACACACCCGGATGCCCCTGAGGGCAGAGAAAGTAAGGAGATATCACTGTACTACTTTCTCTATTCCCTGAAGACTGTAGAGATATGGGGTAAGTTACTATGTGGTAGTTGCTATGTAATTCAGACAACCAAGTTGAAGTCATCACATCTGCCTTGGCGATGTACCTTACCACTGAAGTGCTGTGATTACTTCTAGGGGATGAATGAGGATAGAAGCTAAGGTCACTTGCCCACGTTACCGGGTCCAGTGATTCTCCCGGCAGGGGATCTCCCAGCCAGGAAACTTACGCCGAGTTCCGCGCGTGGGTGCGGGGCTAAAAGCGTCATCAGCCGTGTCCAGTGGCTTTTTTTCCTCTGAATTTCAGGGCTGGATTTCAAGCCCTGACATTCGGAGGGAAAAAAGCCACCGGATGCAGTTGATGACCCGCACCCACGTGCGGAGCTTGGCGTAAGTTTCCCAGCCAGGAGAATCACCAGCCCTGGTAATATGGGCAAGTGGCATCAGTCCCAATACTCAACCAAGTCTCTGGCAGCTTTGCTATGACCACAAGTAACTGCCAATAGATGCCAACATTAGTGGTGACTTTGTGATGCAGAGTGTGGACTAGAAATGGGACTAAGCCAAATCATGCAAACCATGAAACAACATTCATAAGGTGCCACTCAGAACTGGTGAGGAGTTTTCCAGCCCATGAGAAGCAGCTCTCGTTCTGGAAAGCTGCCTCCCTTGATGATGATGAGTACTGTAGGTGAAATCATGGGAATAGAACACATCATCAAGGAAAATGTCATCATCCAGGTGGAAACTACCAGAGAAGAGAATAGTGTTTCCCTCACAGAAGATTGCATTTCCTGTGATTTCTAGTGTCTTTAGTGAGACAGAAAAGATTACTTTCTGCTTCCAGGTGCATGAGTAGTGTACTATGGAAATTGCAATCCTCTGGTGGAAAACAATTCACTCTTCTCTATCATGTTTTGCCCCTTGAAGACTATTTTCCCAAGATGCTACATGCATCTTGCCATGTGGTGCTCATTACAGAATGCTTGTTCCCCATACTAAAATAGAGCTCTTTTCTCATGGTCTGGTTTACCTTCTGCAGTAAATTCCAGTGGGGCAAGGTTTTTGTCCCAATTCAGGACTAAAATCAGGCTCAATATGTCCCACTTTATCCAACCAGCATGGGTAACAATCTTCAAGCAATACGAAGCTGTTCTATAAATAAAATGAGGAAAGAGGTGAAAACCAACTATTACAGTAAAATCTTGCTTCTCAGAAGCTCTCTAGTTCCTTCCTTACTCTGGATGTGCTTTACATTGGCTGCTACTTCTGTGGGAGAAATAAAGCATGCCAACCCAATGCTGATTTGTTTAGCAGATTCCCCATCTCTGCCTAGAGCAATGGACGTCTTTGGCCCTTTTCCAATGGGTGCAAGTGGGGATAGGTGGAGGCGGCGGCAGGTGGGCGGAGTGTGGGCAGCCTATCGCATGGATGCCCACCCACCTCCACCCATCTCCGTGCACAGAGCATCCGTCGTTGGCACGCGTTGCTCTGTGTGTGGGTGATGGGTGGAGCGCGAGAGCGTGCACGCACCCCTACCCAAACACCGTGGTGATCACACGGACACACCCTCCTCCACCTGGAAGCATCATGTAGATGATGGGGGGGGGGGCGTCTGTGGATAAAGGGTGTTTGTAACATGAGGAAATTGTGAACAAAGCTAGGCATATATCTTCTCTCAAAAATATCATCGAGACACAATCACCAGGACAATAATTGGTGGGTGTGGGGAAAGTGCATTCTGAGCACAGTGATTTACTATAGTTAAATAATGCAGTATTTTTTACGCTTAGAAATAGTGTCATAAGTCATTGGCCTACATTTTAGTGTCATCACCTATTCATTTATTTTTTTTAGGAACATACAGGCCATAGATATTTTACATATCAAGTAGCTAACATGGTAATCATCATTAATGTCACCACAAAGAATATCAGAAGAATTAGTAATTGGTAGGCCGGTTTTAGTCGGGCAGGGTTTGTGTGTGCTGCCATGATGGGTGGAGGTGGGTGGGTGTCCTTTCCCATGGACACACACCCATCTCCACTCACAGACCTCCTCTGTTTTTCCAGATGGCTCCGTGGGTGTGTGATGGGTGGAGATGGGTGCAGATGGGTGTGCGTTGGGAGCGCGCACGCACCTCCACCCACCACCTGTGGTGTTTACATCAACAAACACCCATCGAACACCCATCCCCCCCACTGCCACGCCATTTCCATTGACACCCCCACACATATAACACCCTCCTGCACACACAGCCTGGGGGGGGGGGGGGAAGTGTCCATGTACAAACGGCCATAGTATGAGATCTCTGTCATGAACCCTGGGCTTCAGGAGCAGTGGCTGGTCTGGCAGTACCGTCAGCTCATCCATTTTGTACCCCTAGCCTCTCCTCCCTTGTCTCCTCTCGTGTCGTAGTTTGTTCTTGTCCCGTCTTCTGTCTGCTTACTTGTGCCTTACTTCCTGGTTGACTGCCAGTATGCTTATAAGGCATGCTGGGAGCAACAGGAGGCTGGTGGAACATCTCCATTCCTGGTTCTTGGCTGCTTAGCTTCTGCTCTAGTTGTCACTTCTCATTGCTCTGTGTCTTGCTTCCCTGCAGACCTTTGTTTTGGCCCTTTCCTTTTCTTGCCTAGTTATATTTATCTTATATTATCTGTTTTCCCCTCTGGTCGTCAGCTCCGTCCCCTGGTTCTCCTGTCTTGGCCCAGTTTCCCCCTACTTTTGGTCTTTGTTCCCCTTCTATGCTTATTTCTCTGACATTATCCTCCTTCCTCATTCGCCTTCTGGCTTCCTCTTGCTTTCTAGTTGGGTTCTTTGTCCTTTTGTGTTGCCCATTTGGTTTCAGCTTATGCTTTTGATAGCAGAGCTTCCTCTGGGCCCTAGTCTTGCTCTGTATTCTGGCACTTTTGTTCCCTACTTAGAGAACCATTCTGTAATGACTAGTGCTGCCTTCCGCTGCTTGTCAGGTACCCCTCTTGGCCTCTTTGGTCATCTCCTTCTGCCCTTACTAATTCTTGGGACTGTTTCTTCCTTTGCCTTTCTTGCTGTTTTCCTCCCCTAGTCCCTTTGGGGGAATCTGTGCCCCACTTCCTCTATTGCCTCTTCTAGTTTGTACCCCTCACGTCTTCCTGGAGTTTTCCTTCTTATTCCTGCCCTAGCAAGTCTGGTTCCCTTCTGGTACCTTGCCCACTGTTCCACCCCCTAGTTCTTGTTCCCGTTTGCTCATTCTCCCTCTGGTGAGCCTGCCCCCAATCCTCCCTTGTATCCGAAGACCTTCTTGCTTCTATGCCCCTCATTCCTCCTGTCTCTACAGCGGTGTGCACGATCTCTTTCTGCACACCCAGTTACGGTGTGGCTATTTCCCTTGTGTATACCCCTAACCGTTCTGTCCCCTATCCTCGAAGTCCCTTTTCAGTCCTTCCACCCCTATCCTCCTACTCCCTGGGTATTTTTAGACAAGTATCTCCCCAGCCACTACACACCAGTCACCTACCCATCATGCATGTTGCAGCATGCATGATGGGTGGGTAATGGGTGGGGAGGTGTTTGTCTAAAAACACCCCGTCTTGGACCTCTGTCTGCTTACTCTCTTGAGACCTCATAAGAACATAAAAAGATAAGAAGTGCCAAACTGGGTTAGACCAATGGTTCATTGAACTCAGAATCCTGTCTCCAACAGTGGCCAATCTCAGTTGCTTGGGAGAAGTACCCAATAGGTCCCAATGGACAATCCATTCTCTGTTGTTCAATCCCAGCTCCTGACAGTAAGAAGTTACATCCCTTAAAACTACTTGGCTAATAGCTGTTAATGGACCTACTCTCCAAGAACTTATCCACTCCTTTTTAAAATCCAGTTATACTACTGGCCTTGACCACAACCTCGGGCAACAAATTCCACAAACTGATTGTGTATTGAGTCAATACTGTATTGAGTTTTTACTTGTTTTAAATCTGCTACCTGTTAGTTTCATGGAGTGTCCTCTAGTTGTAGTACTATTTAAAGTAACCATTCCCTACTCATACCACACCACTCTATGATTTTAAAAATGTCTATCATATCCCCTTCTCAGTTGTCTCTTTTCCAAGTTGAAGAGCCCTAACCTATCAAGCCTCTTTTCATAGGGGAGCCATTCTATACTCTTTTATAATTTTTGTTGCCACTCTGTGCCTTTCCTAGTTCTACTATATCTTCTTTGAGATGGGGTGACCAGAACTGCACACAATATTCAAGGTTTGGTCACATCATAGATTTATATAGAGGCATTACGTTATTTTCAGTTTTATTCTCTACCTCTAAGCTGTTCCCCCATGACAGAGAGCCACTTATTTCCAGGTCTGCTAAAAGCAGCTTAATATATTTTTCTTGCACGATACAGTAAATGGACTGATGGGGTAAAATATTCAGATATTCTGGACGCTTACATTTTCATCATCCTGGTATCAGCATAACAAAATGCTGAAATTACAGGGAGAGTTGCCATATATGCAAATGTTTAAAGGAGCCAATGCAGCCCTGCAACCTGCATTTCTCATACATGTCCTCTAAAAACCTGCATATATGGCAACCCTATTAATGGGCATAATGTCTTTGTTAAATGTACATATGGCCTGCACAGCGGCAATGCATAAAGCACCTAAATGAGGAGGAAGCAGTGCATAGGCTGAGTGGGCCTTCATCTGAGTGACAGTTTTCAGTACCTTTAGAACCATCTTCAGGTTTAAAGCTACTCTGGTTTTTCTGACTGGCAAACATCTCTATTTTGCATTAGAGCCTCTCCACTAAAATTAGGGAAAAGAAGCAGCAGCAATCTAGATGTACTGAAAGTAGAAGCATTGTAGCAGGGCGTGATCTAGCTCCCACTGAAGGCAGTAGATGTACTTCTGGGGAAATTAATTAGGTGCTTAAAATAAAGGGAAGGAAGATGAGTGATGAGAAGGCAGGATGTCAGTGAATCAGGGGAGAAAAAGGAAGGGTAAAAGAGACAGACAAGGGTGGAGGGCAACATTTTGAATCTACGTAAGCTATTTGGGGAAAAACAAGGCTCTAAATAAATTTGGTTTTTTAATGAAATGAATTCACATACGTTCTCCTCCTCCCCCCATAGTTTGCGATTGGATTCCATTGGTCCCAAGTCCGAGTAGCAGTAGTCATATTATTCCACTGATATATTATTATGTAAGCCATTGTTGACAGATTGTGCTTGGGTATTTGCAGCATTGCTAGGATGGACACAGGGGAATAAAAATGTCCATAACCAGCAAATACACCTAGGGTTCACTGAAAGTTACTTAGGCATGATAAGTTTTTATCTTGTTTATGGATCCATTGTTTTATTTTTAATGAACCTGAGTGTCAAATATGTTTCCGTAGGACATTCCTCTGATTGTTAGCAATACAGCATTGGTTCTCAAACTGGGAAGGCTCAGGATGTATCTTGCAAGGATGTAAGGGGGAACAGGTTGGGTTTTTTTGTTGTTGTTTTTTTTAATTACTGCACATGCTTCATCCAGGCTCTATGCATTTGCCTGGTTTTTTGTTTGTTTTGTTTTACCACTATGTGTGTGTGGGGGGGGAGGGGGAGGGAATCAAGTGTCACAAATGAGAGAAAGGGGCATGGTCTAAACAAATTGAGAACTATTGCCCTACAGTATTGTCAGCAGAGAGAAAATATATTTGTTCTGTCTGAGCTATTATACCACTATGATGTGCTCACAAACCTACATGTAGAATAATCAGTTAAAATGAAAAAGAATGAAGTAGTGTTTTTACTTTTACACTCAGCAAAACTATTTTCTTGTCTAGCATCTGGAGTGCTAATAGGAATTTGCAGTAATGTCCAAGTTTTGGTTTTCTTTCTTTTTGTAGGTTACATTTTTAAATGTTGTTGTTGAACCTTTGTACAGTGGATTCGTTCCCTAAAAAAAAAAAAAAAAGGTAAAAAGGTACTAGTAAGTTAAATGCAATTTTATTGAATCTGCCATCTGACTTACAATTGAGCATGTGTAAATTAACTTCATTGTTATCCTGTCAGCCTCAAGTACAGTGAATCACCATTATGTAAAGAATTCTTAACCAAATTCCTTTTAGTGATGCAAATCACACATATGCTCACTCATATCCCTCTAATTCCTCATATGTAAAGGAAATGCATGATTTCAAAATATACTTCAATAATGTTATCATTGGCTGACCTGTGAAAGACAGTCAAATGGCATAATTATGATCAGTCTGCAGAGAGCAGCATAAATCTATCCAGAATTAGTGGAGATGGGAAATTGAACTAATCCACCTCTCGGATTAAAACAAATGAACATGATCAAACATGATTTTGTCAAAGATCAGTTTAACCCTATTACTTAATGCCCTTTATTAACCACATTACTTTCATGCAGGGTGTTCAGATTGAATCTTTCTACAAGGAAATGATTACAATAAGTGATCGGTCTTTCCCCTAAAGGGCCATTTTAATTTTGTTTGATTTTATTAATTTATTATTATTATTATTATTATTATTATTAATATTTATATAGCACAAACAATGTACCCGGCACTTTACACTTGCTATTATTAGAGACAGGTCCCTGCCCAGTGGGTTTACAATCTAAGACAGAGAAGGGTGAAGGGAACACAGGGAGGGAGGGAGGGGGAGGGAGAGAGACAGACAGACATTCCCATTTATTACAGATGGGGAACTGAGGCTGAAAGGCTGTGACTTGCCCAAGACGACCCAGTGAGTTCATGGCTAGGGTAGGATTCATACCCTGACTTCCCATTGACTTCAATGAGATTTACTCCGAACTTCAGTGAGAGTTACCAGATTGCAAATAGTTTCAAGGTTGTCATCACAGTCTGTACTTCTTAGGGTTTTAATGAATGGCTCTGAGACTGTAGCCCACACTAGGTGGGTGTCCACCTCCCCTTTTATTAGTGTTTGGCGCCACCACCCACCGGACATGCAGTCCCCACTGCCAGCGGAGTCCCAGAGCATGAGTGGGGACTAATGTGTGCCCACATGTCCGTGTCCCATCAATTAGGCTGTATACATCCACCGTGCATGCAGGTCTGCCAGCACTATAGGCCCTTTTCACACGGGCTGTGGTGGCTGGGTGGATGAATGTGTGCCAGCAGCGAGTGGAGGTGGGTGTGTGGCCATTCCCATGGGCACACACCCGTCTCCATCCACATCCACCATCTCCATGCATGGAGCAACCAGCATTGGTGCCCGTTGCTCTGTGTGTGGGTGATGGGTGAAGTGCGGGAGCGCAGACACACACACACTGCCGGAGGCGTTCCTACGGACGCGCCCCCACTGCAGCATTCGCACGGGTGCCCCCCCACCTGCACATGTGTGTGTGTGTGTGGGGGGGGGGGGGCACCTTATGAAAAGGGCCATAGAGTCATAAGCAGGGTTCCTAGTTTTCCGTGACAAACAATTGGAAATTTTCTGATTAAAAAACAAATTCTCTGATTAAAAAAACCCAAATCTTTGTTTTTCTGTGATTAAACATAAACACTAGCTGACTTTTCCTTACTATAATATATATAGGTATGAGTTAAAACACCGCATTTTATTGTAATATTTTCATTTTAAAGCAATTTTGCGGCTACCTGTGCCACCAACAGTAAGAAAATATTCAAGGTCTGTGGCACCTCTCCAAATGCAGTGCTCCTCCTCCCACAGCACATGCCTTTAGGTTGCTTCCCCTCCGCTGCCCTGTGCTCGCTGCCCTGTCCTTGCTACCTCCCCCTCCTCCCAACCTGGTCCCAGAGTGCTTTGCCAACCAGAAAGGGGGACCATATAGAGGCTGGCACTTGGGGAAGCTTAGGCCCACCTCCTGTCTCCTCTTCCCAAGGTCTGGAAGACCTGACCGCCCCAATTCTTAGTTACCCTGCCCCCCCCCAAACCCACAGGAGGTCTGTGACACCCCTCCAAATGCAGTGTCCCTGCCCCTCCACAGCACATGCCTTCAGGTTGCTTCCCCTTAACTCCACTCTGTGTCCTCAGTGCCCTGCACTTGCTGTGTCCTCCCAAACCTGTACGTTTTTGCCATTTTCTGAGAAATTCTCTGGAAAAAGCAAAATCTCTATTGCAAAGAGAAAAATAGGAACCCTTGTGATATGAAATGGGCAGGTGGGGAATCTGCAAGGCTGTGAAGGTCACACTGCTCAGAATGATGTGGGGGCAAAGTTGCCCATCAGTTAAAAGCTACTCATATATTTTCTTATCGTTTGAAAGTAACAGTTTTTGCTTGCAATGAGCATGAGGAATCGTAACGCCATAGAAAGCTATTGCTGTGGGTTGTTTGTCCGGTAAAGCCAAATGGCTTTGGCTTTTGTCTGTGGGTGTTGTGGCCGCCCAGGGTACAGGGCCCAGAGAAGTTATTAATTATTATTATTATTATTATAAACATTTATATAGCGCCAGTCATGTACTTGGTGCCATACAGAACATAGAAATGGACGCGGTCCTGCCTGTGGCTTACAATCTAAAAGACAAGGAGGGGGAGACAGGGAGAAGGGACAGTGGGAGAGACAGAGGAGAAGACAAACAAACATTCAAGCGGATGCGAAGTCTCAGGTGTGTATGCTTGGCTTGGTTACAATCAGGTTGGTTGCAGCAGTCTGCAGAGGAGGGCAGACAATAAGTATATGGGAAACGACTAGCAGGCATTGGGAAAGGTGGCGAGGAAAAAGTGAGTCTTGAGGAGGGATTTGAAGGAGCGGAGGGAGGGGGCAAGGCGGATGTGGGTAGGGAGGGAGTTCCAGGCATTGGGGGCAGTGAGAGAAAAGGGTCGAAGGCGGTTAGGTGAGCAGGAGAAATGAGGAAGAATGAGGGAGGGGACAGAGGAAGAGCAGAGAGCATGTGCAGGAGCGCGGAAGGAGATTAGGTCTGAGAGGTAATGGGGAGCTTGGTCTTGGAGTGTTTTGAACGTGAATACCAGGAGTTTAAAGAGGATACGTTCAGGAAGGGGGAGCCAGTGAAGAGAGGAGAGGCTGCACATGGTCGAAGCGACGGGCAGAGTGAATGACCTTGGCAGCGGAGTTTTGGATTGCGATAAGGGGGGACAGGTGAGAGCGAGGGAGGCCAGCAAGGAGGAGGTTGCAGTAATCGAGGCGAGAGATAACCATGGCATGAACAAGGGTTTTGACCGAGGAGGTAGAGAGAAAGGGGTGGATCCGAGCAATGTTATGGAGTGCGAATCAGCAGGATTTGGCAACAGAGTCAATGTAAGGTTTAAAAGAGAGGTGCATGTCAAAGATGAAGCACAAGCTGCGGGATTGGAGAACAGGATGGATGGTGACTCCGTTGCAGATGGGCAGGTTAGAGGGCGAGGAAGAGGAGGTAGGAAAAATGAGGAGTTCGGTCTTGGCCATGTTGAGCTTGAGTTGACGTCGGGACATCCAGGCGGGTGATGGATACCTTGCATTTTCTGACGTTTGAGTGAGGCCTGATATACAGAGAGAACTGTCAGACCCATCCTTTGAGGCAGCTTATGCGGCTTATAAGGTGGCACATGAACACAATGAGATTCTATGTACGCCTGATGGCGTGCAGACACTGTGCAACCCTGCTGCAGTTCCAAGTTCAGCAGAATGGAAGAGTGGGGGCTCTGGACAAGATGAGACAGTGCGATGCAACTGAGATCGCGACTTTTCTGGACACTCATATGCTGCCAGAAGTAGGTTCTATCAAAGCCAAAGCAATTTGGCTTTACCAGGCAAACAACCCACAGCAATAGCTTTCTATGGCGTTATGATTCCTCATGCTCATTGAAAGCAACAACTGTTACTTTCAAACAGAGGCTGGACCTTCCCTGCCATTTTCCCTCATCACTGCCCTGATGACAGTGAGAGGATCCTGATGGGGCCACAGGAAGTGCCTCAATTGGATGGCGGAGATGAATCTCTTCGGGGAAACAAGTGACTTATGGTACAGGGAATATGAACAGAATGGAGAGCTTGCTGCCTTATATGAGGTTTGGACAAGAGGAGAAGTGCAGAGCACCTTCACTTTGAGTTTTTACTATAGGCACTCAGTAAAGTATGCTGCTTGCTCAATAAACTCAGCATTATGTGCATAGCAAAAGCTTATTTCCAACTGCCAAGTGCTAGCAGGTATAAACCCAGGTATGAACCTCCATGGGTGGGTGGGGATAGCATGTGCTAAACTGTCTCCCAGAGTCATTGCTCAGAAGAAAGAAACAGCTGGAGCAGCTCCTTCTTCCCATGGTTCACTGCAGCTGTGAGTCATCATAGGGGGTGGGATACTGGGAAGTGGGGGCTGGTGTGAGGAGCACGGCAGGGAAGAACACCTGCCTGCGTATTAGACTTGTCATGCTAAACCTGTGAGTAGGGTGGCCAGATATTCAAGTTTTAGAGGACACATGAGAAATACAGGTTGCAGGGCTGCATTGGGCTCCAGTGCAGCCCTACAATCTGTATTTCTCTTAAGTGTATTCTAAAATTTGCACATCTGGCCACCCTACATGTGAGTGGAGGCCGAGACCATTTTTAAATGAGTGGTCAATCTAGCGGCTTTTAAAAAGCCACTTTTAGAAACCTTGTGGGGGGTGTTTAGACGCGCCTCCCTGCACTGGAAGTCACCCGTCCGCTGTTGGAAACAGCAGAACCGGGCAGCTCACGTATTCTTTTTAAAGCTGGATTTATAAAACCTTGATATCGAGGTTTTATAAATCCGGCTTTAAAAAGAGTATGCGAGCTGCCCTACGCCACTGTTTCCAACAGCGGTTGGGTGACTTACGGTGTGGGGAGGCGCGTCTACCCCCCCTCGTTGTGAGGTTTCTAAACAGCTTTTTAAAAAGCTTCTAGATTGGCCGCTCGTTTAAAAGTGGGGGCTGCCAGAACACACAAAAAATACATGCAAGGTGCTGCCAGTGAATTAGGCTGTACACACTAAACATGTGAGTGGGGGCTGCACGGACTGAACTCCAGGGCACTATCATCT
Source organism: Sphenodon punctatus (assembly GCA_003113815.1). NCBI lineage: Eukaryota > Metazoa > Chordata > Lepidosauria > Sphenodontia > Sphenodontidae > Sphenodon > Sphenodon punctatus. The sequence continues at coordinate 3,936,476 of QEPC01005340.1, forward strand.
TGTTTGTTAACACCCTTAGAGTCAGATTGGAATACTTTTACCATGTGATAATTTTTCCCAGATAGTCTGCTTTGATTTGGAGAACAGAACACACACATCACATTGGTGATAATTGTGGGTGAAAACAGACATGCATGCAAACTCTGTTTTAACACCGCTTTAAATGCAGGGCTGTATTGGCACCCTATGCAGCCCTCCAACACGCATAAGAAATATTAAAGCTGTGTTAAAGTAGAGTTAAGGTTCATGTGTTTTTTACCCTGTGTTATCTGAACAGATCACAATAAATCAACTCCCAGGCAAAGGGGGCGGGGAAGGAAATGACAAGCATATTGTTTCAAAGACTCAGAACTCTTACCTCAGGAATAAACAAGAATAGATGTGTTTTGAAAATGTGGGAGGAACACAGTGTACACTTACTTCGGAAGAAAACAATTTCCCCTAGAGGCAGGCGTGCTTGGCTGTCCTGTGCTTCGGGAAGATCCCTTATGGTGGTATCATCAGAAACCCTGTGCAATCTCAAGCAGCAGATCTCCTTTCCTGGAGGCTTGCTTATGAGGCACTCCAGGTTTTTACCACACAGCATCTTTTACCACCCACAATGAGCTGGAACACACACTCAGCCTCCAGTCAATGTCCAGCTGATTCCTATCAGCGAGGTGGTAAGCAAGCATGCAAAGATGCCCCCAGATGGCTTTTTTAGTTGCTTCACTGATATAGCAGCATCACCACCACTTATTGCTCTCTAGTAGTTTTAATACCTCAACATTCTGCACCCAGAGCATGTTTGTGAAAACACTGCTGGATTATTTTATTTATTATTTATTTATCCATTCAAATGTATACCCCACCCTTCCCCTAAGATTTAGGTTATGCCATATTTTGTGGTACAAAACATTCTTGCTTTTTCCATTTTTGAGGTGTCTTTTCCTTACTTCCTTCACTCTCTCAAGCTTTGTGACTCATGTCATGGGTAATTCCCCATGCCCACCCTGTCCCTATACAGAAAGGCTTGTCGTTTTTGCCACAGCTGGTCTGCTATTTTGAGCTCTGGTCAGGTGCAGTTTTGGTTAAGTGAGGTCTTATATGTACTCCCTCAATGCCCTTGGGAAAATCTGGTGCTTGGGCAAGTGAGCCAGCAGAATTGCGTTCAGAAGAATGGCTACATCCCGCCCCTTTCTGATGTAAGCACTTCCCTTTCTGAGCATTGTGACATCATGAATCTCGAAAGGGGGTGTGATCACATCAGAAAGGGGCAGGGTGAAGATGGTCCCCACTCCTTTCTGACATGATCATGCCCCTTTTCAGAGCGTAGTGACATCACAATGCTCAGGAGGAGCAGGGCCAGGCAGAAACCGAAGAGGGGGCAGCCACATACCCCTTCACCTCCTTCCTGGCATCCACTGGCTTGAGGTTTTGTTTTGGTCTGTCAAGATGGAATTTGCTGGCCCATTGTGTGCATGGGGGATAAGACAAGATGATCTAATGGTCCCTTTTGAGTTTGGTCTCCATGTGGTCTACAAAAGTCTCTTATTCTCACTAGCTCAGGACATTATCTTGAAGCTGTTTGGTGCCAACTCTAGTCCTCAGTGGTGGTGTGAGTCCTGTTGAAGTGAATGTGACTTGCAACAGTGCTAAGAACTAGAGCCAGCACTAAACAGTTTGAGGATCACACTGTCAGTTGGTTTGTCCATATGTAATATAAAGCTAATAATAACGTTGCTATCTAGCTTAAGGGTAGTTTATCTCCGCAGAATTCTTAGGCAAGTGCTAAATATTATTATGCCAGCTTTTTAATTAATTACAGCTAGCATCCCACCATGTTGTGTTCTCTCTCTCTCTCTCTCATTTAAAAAAATATACACACACCCCCTCGTACTCCTGATTTTTAATTATATGCTCATCTTGGATAAGATATACTGTATCCAGTTTGGTTTAAATAATGATCTTAGAAAGGATGCATTTATCCACTTTGGATAAAAAATAATTTACACTTAAAAAGACTACTCAGTTAATTAAAAAGTGATTACTCATGTGTCAAGCCAGTTGCTTTTTCCTATGAAAACACAAATTTGTGCCAATTAGTTTACGTACTGTATATTAGTATGAATTTGTTCCTTGCTTCTGTTAACCATGTTGAAACAAAGCTGCAGTAATATGTTTATTCTTTCAGCAGCATGTCTTTTCAGGTCTGCTGGCTGGCCAATTCATTTCTACTGCTACCAAATGAATGACAGATCTCCTTAACCGTCTGTTACCTTAACAAATGTTCTTTAAAAATGCTGTTTGCATTTTGATGTGTGCAAGTAAAAATAGAGAGGCACTAAAGGTGTTTGCACTAAAGAACATTGATATTACTGCTGCACAACACTTTAAATCAGGGGTGGGATGGGAAACCTCAGACCCAGGAAGCAAATGCCGCCTATGGCTAGTTTTTATGTGACCCCTTTCCAGTTTTTGGATTTGCCCCCTGGATTCAGTTCCTACCTTCAAGCACTGAAAACCTGACCTTAGGGTAAGGGAGCAGAGATGGGGGCATGCACACAAGGGTAGGGGACAGATCCATGCTACAAATCCATTATCTCGACCCTCCTTTTTAGGGGTGGGAAGTTCAGATTAATCCGTACTGAACCGCAACTGTGGCAAACATACCTGTTGCAGTTTGGTTTAAAATCTAAAAATAAAAAAATAACTGTGCATGTGAAAAATGGCCACTGGACTGTTCTGCACATGCGCGGCCTTTTCCAAAATGTCAGCACAGCGTCACCGCTATTTTGGAAAAGGGAAGCTAGCTTGCACGTGCATAGTGGCCATTTTGCACATGTGAAGACCAAGGCTGTGCTCACTCTGTTGCTGTGATTACATTATGCCAGCAGGAGCTATTGTTTTCCTAATTTCCTGCCAAGAGGTTTTGATGTATTTTGTCCTTTTTTTCTTGATGTCATTTCTCTCTCACTTCTCTTGAGGCATTATGGAAGAAATCCCAGAGTGTCTGAACCTCGGCTAACTGAACAGGACTTATTTTTTCTCTCTCTTGAATGCTGTAAGCAGTTACTGGTCAGTGTTGCAACAAGCACCTACTATTTTGGCTGTAGTGTAGTAAGTCAGAGGATTACTATTTAGCTACATCATTGCACATTAAGTTCCCTTTGGCTATGCTGCAGAAATGCTTAATGAATGTATGGTTTACGGAAAGCCCCATTCACTTTAAAGCTATTGCAAAATGTATGGTAATGTGTCAGATGTTTACCCCCCAATTTTTTTAATTAGAAGCACAAACATCATCATAATTGTTGTGTTTTTAGGAAATAAATGCTAATCTATCCTAATTTACATTTGGTAATTTACAACATGCTGGACAGTGAAAGTCTACTGATACAAGAGACTTATTCTAGAAATATACCCAGTTGTTTTATTGTTTCAGTGCCATTGGGAGATTCCCAGCCCTGTTACTAGCCTGACTGGGAAGTCCGAAGCTGATGGCAATGGAGGGGCGGGGATCACTGGGCAGGTGATCCAGCTAGTGGGTAACAATCAGGACTTTTTGGTAGAGAAACACCAGGGTTAAGAAAGGACCTCAAGCAAGGGCTACCCAACATGCTGTGGGTCTGGCATGGGACTGGCAGAACTCCCCCTCTGAGGAGAAACTGGCCTTGGAGCCAAGAGACAGAAGGCAGGCAAATCCCTATTCCAAGAGGACAAAGGACACTCGAGGAAACGCCTGAAGAATTGAAGGGACGGATCTCTGGGGCAAAGACTTAAAAGGGGAACTGCTTCTGCTTAGCTGCTGAGCATAAACAAATAAAGAAGGTCCCGAAAGGAAGATGATTAATCAAAACTGAGACCACGTAGACTAATTCTGAGAAGCAAAAGAGAAGGTGAAGGTCAGACCAGAGAGACAGCCATCCTCTGACATTTGCATACATTTAAAGCACCTCCATGGAGTTTTACCTACCGTTTGCCATTTGGCCTTTGACCTTTCTGCTTCAAATTTGGCAACCTCTTTTCGGTCTTGAAATGACACTAGCAGTTTCCATATACAAAGCAGAACAATGCCAATGAGGAGGATAGCCAGGGAAACACCCAACATAATCATTGGAATGTTTGGGGGATGTTGACAATCTGCAGGGAGAAAACAAGCTATGACAGTGTTCACAAGTACAACCAAACCAAAAACAAATCACAGAAGCACTTGCTTGTTTGGGTTTGCAAGCTACGGGCATGTGTGTACCAACCTGCACAGAACCTGCAGGTTGGGACTGGAGTTGCTTAGGGGGAACCATTTAGAGAGAGCACTGGCAGGGCGGAGAAAGCGAGAGTTTAGTATATCTACGACTCACAGCAGTAGCACTACTAGAGCCTGTGTGAAATTGATCAGGCTGCAATTAACAAGCGGGGAAAGGAGCAAGGGAACAGAGCCCAGCAGATGGCAAATGGTAAAAGGCACCTTTGCCTCTTGCTGGGCTCTGTTTGGCTTGCTTTCCGCCGCTCCGCATCTTTCCCCACTTGTTAACTGGTCAATTTCACCTGGGCTCTGGCAGTGCAACTTTTCTCCCACCACTGCTCTGTCTTCCAGCTCTGCTCTGCAGCCTGGGTTACTGCCAGCCCTCCCTGACCAGTCTCAGGCCCGTCAACCACCCCACAGTTGCCTCATCCCACCTGTGCTGTGTCCTGAGATCAACTTTGCTTTCTGCTTGTCCCCACCTGTAAGTGAAGAGGGCAGCTGGGGAGAAGCAGAAAGCAAAGCTGTTCTCAGAATGCAGTGCAGGTGAGATGAGGCAGCTGCGGGGTGGGACAGGGGCCGGGGGGAGGCAGGCAGAGCGGGTTTCTGCCTGTGGCACAGCAATCAGGCTCCAGAGGGAGCAGCGATTGGCTGAAGTGGAGAAAAGCAAGGACTGTAAACTGTTGTCCCTGCCCTCTGAAGCCATCTTGGGCCCCAATCACCCACGTTCTCTTCAGAACAGCCTCAGCCTCACAGGCAGGTAGCTGTACCCCTCAAGCCCATCCAGAGCCCCAGCCACCTGTAAACCACCCCCACCCACTAAAAGCCCCCAGCCTCTGGAATTTTCTCCCACCCAACCTCAGTCCCCTGCCCCTTGCCCCAGCCAAGTCCCCAATCCCTGCCATTTGCCCCCTCCAACACAGTGCCACCCACACCTCCTCCCAAACCAATGCCAGCAGCCAGACAAGTACACTACACTTGACTTTAGTGGACACTTTACTAGTTTTAGAAACCACATGGATCTTTTTTCACTGACTTCAATGGAAAAAGGCTCACATTGACTTAAATGAGAAATTAAAATGAAAAAGAAACAGAACTAATATTAAAGTAAACAAAAAGGAAACAGAAACAGAAGTAAATACTTTTACCGTAAGTTCATCCTTAGTGTACACACCTTTCTTTCTGCATCCTATAGGTTTGAAGCTGATTGAAAGATTTCTATGTGAAATTCAGGTCTCGTTTGCATGGGACTCTTGAATTGTGGAAACTCTCAGGGTATTCATATGATGCCCTGCTTATTTCAGAGTAACCTGCTAGTTTACCCTGTAGTAAATCAGTACATCCTCTTTATGCTGTTACACCTGCCAGGTCCCTTCTGGGCAACTCTTTGTATGTCCTTTATGCTGTTAAAGTCCCATAAGCTTCCCCATTAAGTATTGTAAGATGGAGGAATTCTTTTGGTTAGTCTTAAAAGTTTATCTGATGGAAATTCAATGAGATATCCCTTTGCATTCTGGGGCTAGAGGTACTATGGAATACAGGAACCTCAGTGCATGCTCTGAGGTAAATTACCTCAAAGTGCTTTAACACATGTAAAATATCCTGAGGCAATTTGTCAACCTCATGTAAGGACATTCTTAATGAAAATCCCAAAGTTTTACCTGGCACCACAAATCAATCTAGGTTTCCCCAAAATTTGAACCAGCCTTGCCAAAAATTTTGGAAAGCTGGTCCAGCAGGATTGTATTAAGAAGATGAAAAGGGTTTGTTACAAAAATCTGGGATTTTAATTAAGCTCTGTTTACAAAATTAATGAAGCTTTTCCAGAAACAGTGCCAGATTGTCTTTAAAAAAATCACAAAAAATAGAAATTGGAAGTGGCTCTTTTCCGGGGGGAAAAGTGGAAAAGGTTTGGTAGCAGCACAGAAATGTGATCCTGGAGTTTCCCTTTTGAGGGTTTGTCTGCCTTGAGAAAAAAGGGTTAGTTATCTTGAAGTAAAATTGTAGCAAAGACATGAGGCAAGGAGCTTTTACATTGAGGTAGCAAGCTGAGGTGAACTCTGAAGTGTAGCCTGTTATCTTAGAGGAAAAATTGTCTTCATAATAATTTTACCTTGGGATAGCTAAGTCAATTTAACTGACTCAAAGTAAAACCAAACCTTTCTTTCTAATGTAGGCATTAGTAGTTAGCATTTAGGGTAAATAATGGGTAGAATGCATGATCCATCCATGACCCAGAGAAGTATCATTCCGAAAATACAGATCCATCACTGACCCAGACTCCCCCAACAACACTGTTGTTATTATTTGAAAACTAAACTCTAAGATGTTTGAAACTGAAAAAGAAATGTATTACTGTGGGAGGATTGATTATACCAGAATGTTCCTTGCAGTCTCTCTGCCAGCAGGATGACACACCCAAAGCAGAGGGCATATTTCCTCCCTCCTTCTTGAAATCTCATACAGTTTAGTGAGACAGCTTTCCCTCAACCAAAAGCCTGTTATCCTGAAATTAAAGTCAATCGGGCAATTTATTGCCCGTTTTTGGAAGGCACTCTCTACCACCTGGAAGGTATGTCTGACTCCCACCATGGTCTACTACCCCCAAGCGAATGGGCAAGTGAGGGTGTAAATCAAATGCTGGAACAATACCTTCGGTGCTACATAGACTACCTCCAAGATGACTGGTCACCACTCCTTCTGCTCGCAGAATTTGCCTATAACAACGCAACCAATGCCTCCTTAGGCTCATCACCCTTCTTTGTTAACTATGATTTCCACCCCCGACTGTGTCTTACGGAACTCCCTGTTGTATCGGTGCCGGCCGCTGGAGCTTTGGTACAGCAAATACAAGAAGCCCATGCACGCGCCCAGACAACGCTTGCTTGTACTCGTCAACGCTGCAAGCACTACGCAGATCGTACCCGACGGCAAGCTCCCTCCTTTCTTCCTGGGGATCTGGTATGGGTTGATCGCCGATGTTACCCCTCACTTCTAAGTTAGACCGTCCACTAAGTTAGACCGCTGATACATTGGACCTTTTCCCGTTATACGCCAACTAAAGGAGGTAATGTACCAGTTACAACTCCCCACATACATGCGAATCCACCCTACCTTTCATGTCTCCCTTTTGAAACCCGCTTATAAGCCTTTATATCCTACAGCCTCGCCAAACCCTGATCCAGTACCATGCCCTCCATCACTGTGGAACCTGAATATGAAGTCCGAGCCATCCTGGACTCTCACCAGTGCCGAGGACGGCAATTATACCGTATAGATTGGAAAGGCTATGACCCCTCCGAGCGTTCCTGGGAACTGGCCTCTGCAGTCCATGCTCCTTGCTTGGTCCATAAGTTTCATCTCCTTCACCCCGACAAACCAAAACCTACCCCGTGTCCTTGGCCATGGGGAGGGGGTACTGTCAGGTGCCAGGGGCACCCTTACTGAGGGTTGAAGGGCTGACATTGGGGGCTCCAGCCCCGGAGAACACGGCTAGTCAGGAATACCATGGCACAGAGAGAGGCAGGGGGTGGGGAGCAGAAGGACCGGGGCCTTTTGGACACCGGGCCGCTCAATCAGTCCAGCCTGGCAGTGGAGACAAAGGAGGGGGCAGGGAGCAGCACATGGTATCGGGTGGGTGCATGTGCAATAGCGCAGAAGTGCCGAGATGCTCGGAGCGCGTGCGAAAGCGGGCGCTACGGCAGGGGTGAGGCTAGCAGCATAAAGGCTACAAGCTGACTCTCCTCAGTGCCGGTAATCAAGATTGCTTGTGAGACTAGTCCATTTTCCCCATCCGTTGGAGCGTTGTGGCAGACAGTGGAGCATAGCCGCTACCTGTGGAGAGTAGAGTGAGTGGGGAAGATTGTGGAACGAGTGGCAGGTGAGTGGGTGCGAGTGATTAGAGGGGTGGGTGAATGAGTGTGTGTCAGTATTTGGTTCTCCCTTGTGTTTCCCCCCCACAAGATTCTGTTACTCCACCCCACCCTGGGACCCTTGTCTGAGGTGTCCTCCCTGTACCTTTCCTCACCTAGGCAGGAGGTTATGGCGTGACAGCACTGGGTATAGCACAACGGTTACTGGGCCCTATGATGAGGGGGTGGATAGCGTGCAAGAGCGCGTGCTTTGCATGTATAAGGTCCCAGGTTCAATCCCTGGCATCTCCACTTCAGGATCCCGGGTAGCACACCTGGGGGAGGCCTCTGTTGGGGGCTTGGAGGGGTCTCAGGTAGCATGCTGAGATGGCCTCTGCCGGAGACCCTGGAAGAGCCAAATTTTGACCCAAATTTGAAACCCTGCTGCCGTGTCAGATTGTGACAATACTGGGCTAAGATGGACCATTGGTCTGACTCAGTTAAGCAGTTTAGTTTAGATGATCTGTTACCTAAGGTCTGTGTACTCATATCCTCACCACATGGACCAACCAGCTATCATTCTCGATGTATCCAAGCCAAGCGTGTGCACCTGGGACCTCGCATCCTCATGAATGTTACACTCCTTGTCTCTCCCTCTGTTCCCCTTCTATATAAATGTTTGCTAATAATAAATAATAGTGATCTAGGCTTGATCCTGTTCCAGGCCAAGGCCAAGGCCAAGGCCAATCATGATCCTAAGGGTAATTTAGGGACATCACATGTGCGTGGGTGGTAGTCTTCTCCCTGTGTCCTGGTTCCCCTTTCCCAATCCCACATGCATGTGCAACTTCTCAACTTCATGAATGTCATGTTGTCTCTCCTTATGTTCACCTCTCCCTTGTCTCCCCCTCCCGGTCTCTTAGATTGTAAGCCCCTTGGGAGTAGGGACCCATCTGACTATTGATTGTAAAGCACCAGGTACACTGCTGGCACATTATTAATTATTATTATCAACAGCAACTACAACAAAAATATGATTGTCATGAGAAACAAATATTTTATAATATGTTGCTTTGACACAGGAAAATGCTATTTAAACAAGAAAAAACAGCACTGTATAAAATTTTTGCCAATCTTGTATTAGTTGGTTTTCATGTTTTTACTGCTAAATTATATAATTCATATTAACAAGCCAAACTACCTACCTTTCTGCTTTATGCCATGAATGATTGTCCTTCCCTGTTCATCTGTAGCCATTAGAAATGTAATAATGCAGTCATTCTCTCCTTTTAATAAGCAGGGAACATATTTATCCTGTGGGAAATCTGCAAGGGGAAAAAAGTCATCCAGTTGGTTAAGTGCAATTTAGGAAGTAGCAAGCACGAAGATGAGAAGGTTTGTGTGTGTCAGAATATTTTCATCAGACAGTAATGAGTGGAAGAGATAAACGGAGATACCCAGAGAATTTCTACAATATGTGAAAGCTTTTCTTCCTCTGTTAATGCCTTCTTTTTTTTCCCCTTCAGATTTTCTGCTTATGTTTCAGAAGAGTAAGCCCAGGTGTTGTAAATCTGCATTGACCATCAAGTGCACCCATCAATCTGCTGTAGTTTGAATTTCAGTGCTTTGGAAATACTTCCAAGACAGTTTCCACCAGCTGTCTAGGGAATATAATAGTCCTGATTATAGTAAAAAGTAAACAATATGTTCTCTTTGGCTTAGAACTATTGGTAGTATGTCCAGATAATGTTTCAGAAATCACATATGCACATATCAAATGGATACTGATACTTTTTAAAAGAACTGTCATGTATTGATTCCAGAATGCTGTTCTTAAAGATTAGTGTGGCATGTATTGTCACAACAGTAAATATATATTAATAACAAAAAAACTGCAGTTGTGAAATGTCTGTAATGTGATTCAGGGGAAAGCAGATAAAAAGGAACCCAAGATGACAATCTGCACAGTTTTAGTTGCCTCTCCACTTAATGCAGCTTTGTGGGAAAACTTAATCCAACTTTTTTTTCTCCTTTCAAACCTTTCCCAAGTAGGGAACCTTTCATGCTGAGTTCATTCAAGAGGCATGAAGGAAAAAAGGTGCGACAGACAATAAAAGGAAGCAAGATGATTGGAATCTGAAACTGTAGCTCTAGTGCCTCTATATCTGAAGGGCTGTCATTGCTTCTGTTATAATCTCTGGCTTGAGGAATGCAGTAACTGAACTCTAAAAACAAACTTTTAGAAGAGTAAGGTTTTAAATTAGCCAGTCAGCATTGTTATTTTTAAATAGGTAAGAGAAAATTAAAGGTGTGTTGAACAATTTTAAAATGACTTTTTGCTGTCAATGTACTGGCTATTCATCATTCCTTATTCAGGCAAGGATTAATATTTTGGCTGCCAGATAAAATTTCAAAATTAAAGGAACATTGTGCAGGAATGGGGTTCTGAAATAAGGGGTATTTGTTATGTTTGGTGGAGCTATAGGGCTCTGAAAAAAGGACTGTTCCGTTTAAATAAGGACATCTGGAAAAACCTAGGGGCCAGAAGGGACTCATTGTGATCACCTATCCTGACTTCTTGCATCATACAGGCACAGAAATTCTATCCCGCATCAAGCCCAAACCTTTAGGATGAACTATCCTTTTGATATATTTTATTTTTACAAATGAATCCTATAGTCTAATTGAACTTTTATTTACATGGTGGTGCAGGAAATGAAGGAGAATGGGAACGTAGGTCTTGTGAGAGTTTTGTGTAAGTGAGGGTCATAAAGCATGTTTAAAATAAAGATCCTGATAGGGGAAGTTATAGTTTATTTACTACATATTGCATGCTGTCATAATTTGACCTTTACTTGTATACAGAAATACAATAAGGTCTAAACTAAACTAAACTGCCTAACTGAGTCAGGCCAATGGTCCATCTTGGCCCAGTATTGTCACAACCTGACATGGCAGCAGGAGTTTCAAATCTGGGTCCAAATTTGGCTCTTCCAGGATCTCCGGCAGAGGCCATCCTGGCGTGCTACCTGAGACCTCTCCAAGCCCCCAGCAGAGGCCTCCCCCAGGCGTGCTACCAGGGATCCTGAAGTGGAAATGCCAGGGATTGAACCTGGGACCTTATACATGCAAAGCATGTGCTCTTACCGCTTGTAGGTCATCTTTAATGCATGAATGGTCAGTCCTCCTCAGTGCCTGCTATATTATTAAAAGTAAAAGGTCATGGCTCATGTGATTTGAAACAAGGAAATTTGATCTAGATTTGCAGTGGGTCATTGGATCTAATCCACTGTATGTCCTTATTGTGATGGGGTATCAGTGTTGTCCCCATATGCAAACCAATTGTAAGAAGGCTGAAAGAATTGGATATGTCTAGTCTACAGAAAAGACAAGTAAGCAGGGCCCAAGCATCGGTGTGTGTGTGTGTGTGTGTGTGTGTGTGTACACTTTACCAGAGCCCAGAGGTCCAGTGGGGCCTAGGCTGCAAAAATAATTTTTCCTTTGTGACTCACGAGACTCTGTACGAGATGGGATGATGGGGAGGGGCATGTTACGAGTTTGTACCAGGCCCAGAGAAACGATGCTTGAACCCTGCAACTAAGGGGACACCTGATAGCAGTTTTTAATTAACTAGAAGATTAACAAAAAGAAGACAGTGAACATCTGTTCTCCACTGTCACAAGAGAGGAAATGGGCTTGAGTTGCTGCAAGGCCAATTTCAGTTAGATATTAGGAAAAATGTCCTAGCTGTAAGTAGTAAGTACTGTTGAGCAATGGAATAGGTGGCCTAGAGGGGTCATGGACTTTCCGTCCCTTGGATGTTTTTGAAGACTGTTTGGAGACGCCTCCATCTGCAGTTCTGTAGGTAGGGGGAGGGTATCCTGCCTCGGTGCAGAGGGCTGCAGTAGATGACCCTTCAGGACCTTTGCAACCCTACAGTTCTATGAATCTCTAGGATTCTGACCTATGCAAGACAGAAACAAGCAAGTGCCAGATTTGTTGCTGATTTGCCAGCGTTTTATCACTTGAAAATGATTAAATCAGGGACTCATTTATTTCTAAAATGTAACTTGCACTGAATAGTTAGTCATTTCTCAAAGATCACCGCTGCTTTGAGATAAGGGAATCATTAAAGTATGTAATTATCCAATCTGTCTCAATTCCCCTTCCCCCCACCTCTTCTTTCCTCTACTTCTTTTCCCCCTGCTCCTTCCTCCCTCCCAGCCCATCACTTCTCTCCAACCTCCTCACACTTCCTCCTCCCCCTTGGCTACCTTCCCCTCCTGCTCCTCCCCCACCCTCCCTATCTCTCGCCTGTCCCGCTGCCCCCTTTCTCCCAATCTTATCCCTATTCCCTGCCTTCCCCCTGATCAGCTCCCATTCTCCTGCTCCCTTTGGAACTGTCACTCCTCTGCCAATAAAGCACCCTACATCCATGATCTCTTCCTCTCTCACTCACTCCAGCTTCTTGCCCTTACTGAAACTTGGATCTCCCCATCCGACTCTCACCCCTGCTACCCTTTCCTTTGGGGGTCTCTCCTTTTCTCACCAGCCATGCCCCGAAAGCCGGGGTGGTGGCGTGGGCCTCCTCCTCACTAACTGCTGTCAATTTCAACCACTTTCTCCTCCCCCCTATCTCTCCTTCCCTTCCTTTGAGGCTCACTCTGTGCGCCTCTACTCCCCCCTCCATCTCCGCATCGCTGTCATCTACTGCCCTGCTGGCTCTCTCTCTTCCTTCCTCTCTGAATTTGAGTCCTGGCTCACTTTCGCCTCTCCGACGATACCCCCATGGGCCCACTCTCATCCTCGGTGACTTCAACATTCACGTTGATGTCCCTTCCCAGCCCTCCATCTCCCGCTTCCTCTCACTAGCCTCCTCCTTTGGACCAACTCCCCCACCCACGCTAACGACCATTCTCTTGACCTCGTCTTCTCTAGGAACTGCACTGTCTCTGATCTCTCCTTTGATCCTCATCCCATCTCTGACCACTTCCTTGCCTCTTTCAATGTCTCCCACTGTCCCCCCTCCTCTTCCCCATCTCCACGCCCCTCCCATGACCTGCAGGCCATTAACCTCCTGCATTTTGCCTCCTCTCTCTTCTCTTCCTCTTCCTCCCCTGACTCTGCCATTTCTGCTTTCAATGCCTCTCTCTCCTCCACCTGTGACTCCCTTGCCCCCCTCTCTTCCCACCCTGCCTACTCCCACAACCCCCGTCCTTCGCTCACCCCCAGTATCCACCACCTCCGCTCCTGCACCCGTGCTGCTGAACGCCTTTGGTGCAAATCCCACTCTCATGCTGACTTCCTTCACTTCAAATTCTGTCTCTCCCTCGCTAGACAGAATTACTATGCCTCCCGCATTGAGTCTTGTTCTCGGGACCCTCGCTGCCTGTTCTCCACCTTTGACTCCCTCCTCAATCCCCCTGTCCTTCTCCTCCCTCTTCCCTTTCTGCTCAGGATCTTGCTTCATTCTTCACCTCCAAGATAGACAAGATCCATCTCGACATCGCTTCCCACTCCTCTCCTCTTCCTACTCCCTCCTCTCCTGTCCTCCTTCCCTCCCACCTCCCTTGAGGAAATCTCCTCCCTGCTCTCCTCCTCCAACCCTTCCATTTGCCCCCTTGACCCCATTCCCTCCCGCCTCCTGACCTCCATTGTTTCCACTGTTCCCTCCTGCACATCATCAACCTCTCCCTCGCTACTGGCTCCTTCCCCTCCACCTTCAAGCATACCACTGTCTCTCCTATCCTCAAAAAGTCCACTCTTGACCCCTGACCCTTTTAGCTACTGTCCCATCTCACTCCTTCCTTTTGCTTCCAAGCTTCTTGAATGTGTTGTCTACTCCTGCTGCCTTGACTTCCTCTCCGCCAACTCCTCTCTTGACCCCCTCCAATCTGGCTTTCGTTCCCTTCACTCTACTGAAACTGCTCTCGCTAAGATCACTAATGATCTTCTTTTGGCTAAATCTAATTGCCTCTATTCCATTCTTGTCCTTGACCTCTCTGTTGCCTTAGATACTGTTGACCACTCACTCTTGCTGGATTCACTTCACTCCCTTGGCTTCCGTGGCTCCGTCCTTGACTGGTTCTCCTCCTACCTCTCTGATCGCTCCTTCAATGTGTCTCTTGCCAACTCCACCTCCTTCCACTCTCGGTTGGTGTTCCCCAAGGCTCTGTCCTTGGACCTCTCCTCTTGTCTATCTAGTTCCTGTCCCTAAGGCAAACCCGTTGCTTCCCATGGCTTCCAATATCACATCAACACTGATGACACTCAACTCTCTCTCTCTACTCCCTCTCTCTCCATCTGTTCAAGCTCGCCTCACCAGCTGTCTCTCTGACATCTCTACCTGGATGTCGCAACATCAACTCAAACTCAACATGGCTAAAACTGAACTCCTTAGGTTCCCCCCTCATCCTTCCTCCCTCTTCCCTGTCGATCCTCATCGATGGGGTCACCATCCTTCCCATCCCCCAAGCCCATAGCTTAGGCTTCATCTTTGACTCACCTCCTTTTTAAAAACCCTACATCGACTCTGTTGTCAAATCCTGTCGCTTCCTCCATACCATTGCTAAGATCCACCCTTTTCTCTCTGTCTCCTCTGACAAAACCCTTGTTCATGCCCTGGTCATCTCTCGCCTCAATTACTGTAACCTCCTTCTCACTGGCTTCCCCCGCTCTCACCTTTCTCCCCTTATCTCCGTCCAAAACTCTGCTGCCAGGGTCATCCACCTTGCCCGTCGTTTCGACCACGTGCAGCCCCATCTCTCTTCACTGGCTCCCCCTTCCTGAATGAATCCTGCACAAGCTCCTAGTCTTCACCTATAAAGCTCTTCACAACCTGGCTCCCCCCTACCTCTCTGCGCTAATTTCCCTCCATACTCCAGTCCGTGAACTCTGCTCCTTCTCTGTTCCCTATCTTGCCCTCCCACCCCTCCCCTGCTCCCCTAACTTCCTTCATCCCTTCTCCCTAGCTACCCCCCCCCA
>QEPC01005340.1:3951906-3967608 GCA_003113815.1 Sphenodon punctatus
CCCTCCCCCCCCCCCCCATCTCTCAGATTGTAAGCCCTAGGGCAGGGACCGTGTCTATTCAATTACTTTGTAAAGCACCAGGTACATTGCTGGGCTATATAAATGCTTGCTAATAATAATAATAATAAATAATAATAATATTTATTCACAACAAAGTTCAGTATGGTGCACAGACACATGACCACGATCCACAAAGTAGGGGTGTACTCCAGAGTAAGTGGTATGTGAATCATCGCCTATGAGTTTACATCACATAAAGACATGTAATTTGCACGGTGCACAACCAATGCTACAAATGAGTTTAAAGGGCCAGTCTTATTGCCACATTATTCCAGTTCTCTGCCAGTATAGTTTCATTGATTTCAGCAGAGGCTGAAATCATTGCAGTTACACCAAGGTAAACCTGCAGTAACAAAGTGGTGAATTAGCCCCTGAGAATACACAAACTTAGTTACATTTTAATGGGTTCCTAGACACTATAGCGGATGTAAGAAAAGTGTTACCCGCTAGCATTTATCAGATCACCTGGCCATTTTCTTCTTCACCTTTAAAACAAACAAACAAAACAACTCCCTATTATGCCATCTATTTCTTTCTCCCACACAAAAATAAAATGAAACCTAAATAAATTGTAATAAAATAAGAGTAAGGTCCCGCCTTCATAATTAAATCCGTCACAAGAAATCTAGATTCCAGATTAAATCTTTTTAAAGCATTTCAGTATTACATTGGGCAAGTTAGCAGGCAGGGTTCACTTCATGCCTCGGGACTCCAAGATTAGCGAATGTGCCTCGAGGTAAGTTGCAAAATACAGCAGCAGTTGCTGCAGCTGCATTCAGCTTTAAAGTGGTGCTATCAGCTTTAATGATGTTGATTTCACCAAAATGAAATCAAATAATTTTTGTAAATGATATCTGCCATTAGGCTTCCCTCGTTTTTTTTCTTATACAGATTATTTTGAGTTTAGAAAATTGCTTTCTTGTGACTCACACAAAGAAAGAGCAGGTGAGCATGTGAACACATGGCAGAGGGTGTATGTGTGGGGAAGCATATCGATCCTGGGTGCAAATGTGTCTGTGGGAAAAGTGCTCAAAGTGAGTGACTCCCCTCAGTCTGCAGATCCTTGTCTGCACCTGGCTGTTAGGGCAGAATGTCTGAGTTCCTCCTATTCCACCTCCTGATCTCTTACCTCCATACCTAGCAAGACAGTGCGAAGAGAGAGACATGGGTGTACTCACATGTACCTTTGCTAAACTCTGATGTCTGCGGGACCCTGGAAGCTGTATAATCAGCCCCAGGTCCCCAGACAATCCCTGGATTGCTGTTACATGTGAGTGAGGCACTACGATTTCTAGCCCTGCTTTAAAACTCTGATCTGACATTTAGATCTGATCTATTCATCAGATCCAAGTTTAAAGCGGGGCTGGAACTCGGAGTGTCTCACTTGCACACAACAGCGATCTGGGGATTATGTTGGGCTGATTATACAGATTCTGGGGCCCCAAGGAACTCAGAGTTACATGTGAGTTCATGCATTCTTTCAGTCATCCCTTGACTTCTTTCCCTGACTCCTCAGGGACTTTCAGATCAATAAAATACAATGCCTAAAAAATAATCCATTTCTCTTAAACCATGGAAAATAGTAACATCTGTATAAAGTATTGAGCATTAGTACCTTCACAACTCCTGCCTAATTTTCATACAATGATGCAGTGCATGGGTAAGAGCAGGCCACTTTAAAAAGTAGTGTAAGCTCCCCGGCCTGCATAGGAGATGGTGGTACAATAAGGGCAGTTCTCAGATTCTGGGAATGAAAAGGAGACTCCAGATTATGGACCTATGCCATTGATCCAGTGCATGCCCTGATCTCTACTTCCCTTGAGATCACTCTTTCAGTGCTTGAGGGTGGAGTCTGGATTCATCACCGGCCAGATCCAGGATTTGGAAAGAGACCAAATAAAAGGCAGCTACTGGCCAGATTTGGCCCACAGGGTCACAGCTTCCCCAACCCTGTACAAGAACATTCCCCACAGCCTCCAGCAAAGCCATTACCAAGTTACTACAGGAAACAAAGAGAAATTAAACTCATTTTACACAGCACTAGGATTGCCACCTATGTATATTTCTCCAGGTCACTTATGAAGAATACATGTTGCAGGGCCTGCCTATGGCACCAGTGCAGGCCCTGCAACATGTATTTTCCATAAGTGGCCTGGAATAATATACATAGGTGGCAACCCTACACGGACACCAAACATGCATAAAGAAGGCAATCTGAAATAATCCAGACTAATGGGGAAGGGGCGAGGGCAGAGTACCATTTCTCCTCATTTTGCAATCCGTGACGTTGCTTGCATAACAAGTGTAAGCAGCAAGGAAGTATTTTCCTATCCCTATAAAGCACTATAACATTCTCTAGAAAAAGAAAGGGTGAAATGATCTTTGGGTTTCTTTGTTAAGTAAGGAGAACTCAGGAAATGTCAGTGCAAAGGTTTGTGTTATTTATTATATTTTTACAATATTTAAGCTATTGAGATTTCTTTGTATTTATACATTTCTATACATTAATATGATCAAAGGAAAATTATCAAAATTATCTCACAATCAGGGTTCCCGTTCAGTTCCCGTCTCCTTTGCAACTAAGTATGTCCCACATGAGACTTCATAAATATCCCTCCCTCTCCTCCCATGCAGGGCCAACAGGATGACCCAAGGTGACCACCCTGGACCTCGCTAATTTCTCTATTTCTGGGGGGCCTGCGGTGCCCCCCCTTTTCATCAAGGCAGGGTATGGGGACCCTACCCCCTCCCAGCAGGGCCCAAACATGACCATCTCTAGGGCCTTACCCAAGAGGGTGGAGCCACAGGGGAAGGGCCACCAGGGTCCCTGCATTTTATCTTTGCCCTGAGCCTCACAAATTCTAAGGCCAGCCCTGTCCCTCCCCTTCCCTCTCCCTTGTCCATCCAAGATTGTAAGCCCTCTAGGGCAAGGACCTGTCTCTAATTATGATTGTACAGTGCCAAACAAATTGCTAGTGCTATATAAATAATCATCATAACAATAAATCTGAGTGTTTATAGTATATCTGGTATTCCCAAATGCATGCTATAGCTATCAATCATTTAAAGTTATTGCTAAATCCTGAAATATTTCTTCTTCCTCTCTCCCTCTGACTACCAATATGACTACTTAAAATATTTGCACATTGCATTTGCAATAGTAATGTTAGAGCTCAGCTATAAATATCCTGAGATTAAAGCACTAGGTAAATTCTTAGCAATTTTGGGCAAAGAATCTGATGATGTAGAGACACCCTCTTGTACTGTTGTCCTAATTATTACAGCCGTCTGATCTAAAGCTGAAGTCATGTCTATGATGTGGTAATAGCACAATGATTGTCTTTCTCTCCTGCAAGAACTACAGCATGCCAGGTAAACATATTTGTTGATGTTGAAAGTAATTACAGACTTCCTATGCCACATAAGAACAGATGGGAACCACCCTTTTTTTTTTTCCTTTCAGAAAGAAATTAAATCTCGGATACAGCAGTTTTGCCTAAAGATATATTTTTTGTCTAGCAAGATAACATTTTAGTCCAAATCAGTTTCCAACATGGGAATTCTCACTGACTTTGGGCGTTTTTACACAAGCATGAAATTCACAGGTTACAGCAATCTGCTGTGATCACAAGGACACAGCAACATTCTGGAGAGTGTTGTTTAAATGACTGCTGGTATTGTGTGCGAAAAAAGGCACTTGGTACCTGTTCAGCTTTATTTACCACACCCTTACTGCTAATGGTTTCAGAGAGACATGGCGATATATACTGGATGAACCATAAACATGGTGTCCTGAGCAGCACACTCCTCCAGTCACCTGTGTGTAGTTTCAAAATGGCAATTGGAGGAAAAACAACCTTACACAATCTCATGCAAATGGTGTTTAGACATTAATTCACATCTTTATGGCACGAGTTTTGGAAAGCGCATCAATAAACCACCGATGTCAGGGTTTTAAAAACCCAGATTAAGATGTGGAAATTTCTGCATGAAACACTGGAGAGTTGTTCACACATGAACTTGATTTGAGGGTTTAATTGCCTGCTCGCGGGAGATATGTCTTGTGTAAAAACACCCTTTATTGGGATCCCTACCTGTGCACCTGAGCACAAAATATAATCCTTAGAATTTAAGAAGTTTCCCCAGCTGTAACTGATGAAGGTTCAATGAGAATGGTCAAAGATGGGGAAAAAAATACGAAGGGAAGACTAATAACCATTTCCTGGTGTAACTCCCTGATGCAATCATGAGGGTGGTTGAAGTATTTTATATTTGTAACATAAAACAAACTACAATGAAACTTATGGTACGAATCTGACTGTATTCTTGAATCTTTGTATGCATGGCTGGAATCTGGCTGTGTGCATGTTACAGTTTTCAAATGCTATGTACCAGCAAATGTTCCAGTAAATTAATTCATATAAAGAGCTATTGATTCTAGTAGGGATTTATTTTATTTATTTTTTGCTGTACCTAATTATTGCTAATGAAAGGGATTTTATAAGGAAGCAATGCAATTCTTAAGGCATCTAGCACCAGTGCTAGCTCCTAGGATTTGTTTGAGTATATGGGAATACAAATGGATAGTGATAGGGTAAAAACACTGGCATGAATCTTAAAACACCATTAATTAAAAATACCATTAATATTCTGTGGTCATTTCCAACCACTGTGGGAGAGAGGTACATAATTTTATGATTACTATTGAAGAATAAAGCTAGGACGTTTAGGAAAGGCAGTTTAATAAATGAACGTACCAACCTTCTGAATTGCTGACAGTTGCATCAACAAGTTTACATTTTTCAGTACATTCTCCATGGGACTGGTCATTAGAAGCTAAATGACATTCTATGCAGCTCCTGTGAACAATAATTTGGCATCTTATCAATCTCTGTCACCAGGAACCAACATTACATGCAGTCTCCGTCTTAAAAAGAAGCCAACAAAAGGGCTTGTGCTACATTACACTAGTTCTCAGAAATGTGATATGTATTGACCCCATAAAAACCTGAATAAAGGTACTGCGGTTAAGTTCTCACTTACCTTTTGTCTCTCCAAGTTCTTGTTTGCTACAAGCCAAACCCCTAGACTATATTATTCATGTATTTCTGCTAAAGAAATGGGATTTACTCATACATAACATTCATTTTTTAAAATAAAGGCTCTGAAATAAGCCCACGCTAAACGCTAGGTAGAAGAACGTTGAATCAGCAGGCACATATCTGAGGTGATGACCCATGGGAACACAGCTGGGCACTTAATATAAGTCTTCCTTTGTTTAGAATCTATTGAATAACACAATATTTAACTAAGCAACTAAAAATATGTTCAGTTGTCTTAACAGATGTCTCTGGAATATGATTCACTTGTCTCAGAAACAACGAACAATAGACATTAATTAAGGTAATGCAGACTATTGGCTAAGTTGCTTTAAAATATCTTAATTGCTTTATATCACTGGTGTATGACTAGGATATTATTCAAAAACAAAAGAAAGGACTAATCCAAATCCCACTGAAGTCAATGGAAAGACTCAGTCATTCAGTGAGGACTGAAGCAGGTTCAAAGTCTGCTAGTTAAAAAGAAAAGAAAAAGAAAACAACATAAAAGAAGTTATTGTCAGACTGCATACTGGAATAATTCAAACTCTAATGTTGACTTGAAGGGAAGAACATTTCATTGAGCTGACTGCTGAAAAAACTAGTCATTTTTGGTGTTGAAATGAATTATGTACTTCTCTCAGAATAATGGTGAAGATACAGTTAGTGATCCACAAACCACTTACTCCAGAGTAAGTGGATTGTGGCCACTGAGATTACCTTCATGAGACCGGGTGACCTTATCACTCATAAGCAAAACAAGGAATGGGGTGAATTGGTCCATAATGGCGTAGCCTCTCTCAAGTGTGCATTCAGTCTTGCTGACATGTTTGTCATATTTGCTATGTTTCTCCTCTCTTTCTCAGCTGCCCTGCCATTTCTCACAATGCTTCTCAACATGGTCTCCTAGCTTTTTCTGCTATTCTAGGCATGACTTCTAAACCGTCCATTTCTCTCAGCGTCACCAGCCATAGTACAACAATTGCAACAGTGAAAGTTGAAAACAGGAAACTGAAGATGGAACAAGTCAACAAATGAATGATGTACAATTTTTAGAAAAATATTCTCAATCATTGCCCCCAAGTGCCTAAATATCTCACATCAGTCTGCTAAATCAATCCAGCTATAAATAAATTTCCTACATAATATATTTGAGACCCAAGGGCTGTATTTACTCAAAATATGGTATGTGCAGTCCATACATGCAAGCCTAGTGCAAAGTGATCTGTTAGGGCTTGATTACACTATGAGTGTTTTCAGACGTGACGGGGCGGCTTCGCCCCGTCCCGAAAACAACCCAGAGATTCCCCACCAGGATCACCCAGGCACGGCAAACAGATGTGCTGGGGATCCCGGTGGGGAATCAGGGAGGGGGCGGGGCCGCGCGGCGCAACGTGCGGCTGCATGGCCCCGCCCCCTCCATGCTCCCTCGCCACCCGCCCTCTGGGGAGATGGGCGGGCAGCGAGGCCAATGCCGCCGCAGCATCGGGCCGGTTTGACCACGGCCCGGAATCCCGCCGGGGATTCCGGGCCGTGATCGCCGGCCAGACGTTACTTTTTTTGGGTTCTGGCCGGGAATCACTTTCACCGGGATTTTCGCGCCGGGAGCCCCGGAAGCGTGGTTGAAATTGACCCCATGTGGGCATTCAGCGTGGCGAACGTCTGGCAGCCGCCGAACAGACGTGCAGGGCACAGTGACCACATGTAAGTATTCAGCGTGGTTCACTGTGATCTCGTCACGTCTGAAAACACCCAATGATCTACATTAGCACCTTTTAAGAAACTTTAGGGTAAAAACAGACGTGTGGCTGGCGGGACTGCTCTCCAGGATGCCCCAGGACAGAAAATCCTGGGCGACACAGTTTGGTTCAGGCCAGGGCACTGAACTGACATGCCTGCGACCGGGGAGCTGTCTCACATGCCACATGGCCTGGTTAGGACCAGGAGTACAACAAACATGCAGGCACTGGCAGTGCTCCCAGCACCCCATACCCTGCCATGACTGCTTTGACCCACTGTGACCTGATTGGGTGGGCTTTAACCTGAGCTGTGTGACCTCAGAGATTTTCTGAGGTCACAGCCCAGACTAGCTGCCAACACGGCCCAGGCAATCCCATGCCAACATCTGGTGGCGCGTGTTTACATGTGCCCCTGTGTCCTGGGCTACAGTGGGCCAAGTAGGCCTTAGCAGGCTCATATCATGTCTGTTTTTACCCTTAGCAGCAAACAGGCTGGGCAACATCTTCTCCAACATGATGAAGGCAAAAAAAAGGTATCACAGCCGTATTGTGTCTGCCAGTTAAACAACTCTGTTCTTTTTAATTCTGGAATAACAGAAGGAAAAAGGATAGACCAGGAGTCAGATTTGGCAGTAATGTAAAAGGAATGTATGTATCTTACATGTCAGTGGCTTACATTTCACTGGTATATAGCAGAAATAAGCTAGAGTGACCATTTTTCCAACAGAAGTGGTTCAATGAAAGATACCATCTGGACTACTTTGTCGCTGCCTTTTTAGATCTATTTCCTAGGACATGGAATATTAAATGTGATCAGCCTAATCAAATGCCATGATCAGTATTTTGACACACAGTGCATACATTCCATACAATCCCTCACACAAAGCACATCCACCCACACTATTTCACTGTTGATTCACAAGTGTTACACGGTACGTGTGACAGGGCCATTCTGTGGGAGCAGTAATCAAGCTACTAGTGCATGAAATGGCAGGAACTGAAGTAAGCGCTGCACATGTGATTAGATTAAATTTATTGAACGTAGCCATAGGCCATTGCCTGGTAACACAAACAAACAGACATCTTATAACATAATTGAAAATAAAGCAGACACTCAGATAAATGCAATAATCCATAAAAAAACATGGAGGCAATCCAACCGTTATAATAACTTAAAGTCCAAAAACCGGGTTCGGAGGTTAAAAGCCAGCATCAAAAACTTAGTGACTATGACAGTGACTTCCGCCTTAGAATCACTTAACACCACCTGTGGTAATCCACAGGTTGTCCGGCCTGGAAACTTAATCATGAGTGAGGAAAGATGTTCTGCCTTCAGCGCCCTTGTCTAAAAGCGGTGTTAAAGTCACAAGGAGAGCTGCATCAATCCCATGTTGCAGCACAGTTGAATTATAGCACTTTGGGGAATTCCGACCAAGAGGAGAATGTGTCTCCTAGCGCATCAGTGTTGTCATTAATTAACCAGGATGTAAATTTCCAGAGAGGATTCTGAATTTGTGTAGAGAGCGGAGACAAACAGAGGAGTTCCAAAGGGAACTGGATTCTGCCACGTAGACAGCGCAGTTGAATTTCAGAGCCTTCTTCCGCTCTGATTTCTGGGTGCGGTGTGGGCAGCTGTGAGACCCTCTCCTCTCAACGTCTTTGCTGTGCCTATGTCACTTGCTGGAACGGGTACCTGGAGCAGATTGGTATGATGGATTCCCTCTGCTGCAGGATCAGTGTCAGGGGCCTGGGTGTGGGGCATTTGGGATGTAGGGGGTCAGGATATAGGTCCGGGACCAGCAGGGAGAAAGCAGGGGACAAACTAGACACAGGGACAAAGAACAAGGGAATGGGGGAGAACCCTTCAGTTCTCCCAGGTCACAGGGAGCAAACCCCCTCATAGATCTATGATCGTAGGGATAATACAGCTCATCATTGGGGTCGACAGGAAAAACACCCAAAGGATGAAAACAGACATGATGCTAACTCCACTCTAACTCCGCTTTAACATTTCTTATGCATGTTTCAGGGTTGCGAAGGGCACCAATACAGCCCTGCAACATGCATAAGAAATGTTAAAATGGTGTTAAGGTTGAGTTAGTGTCATGTCTATTTTCACCCAAAGAGTACAGGGAACCAGGAAACAACAGAACCAGGGAACTAGGAAGGCAGGGGGCGTGAAATCATGGAACAGAGGCCTAGGGCCATAGGCAAAGGGGCCAGAACAAGAGGCAAGGCACAGGGAGCTATGGGCTAGAGCAAGGGGGCTAGACAGCAAGGAGTGGGGTGCAAGGGAGCAAGCAGCAGGAAAGGAATTGGAGCAAACGTGGGAGGGAGTAGGCGGTAGAATTGCTCTGTCAAATTAGAATTGGTACCAGCATGCCTTTTATGCTAGCTGGAACTCAACCAGGAAGTTGGGAGGTGGGGCTGGAGTACAGGGGAAACATGGGAAGGGCATGGTTCAGGCAAGGGCTGGGGAAACACTGGAAGAACTACAGTGAAGACAAACAGGGCTGCAGTCTGCCCTAGGGAGTGGTGCCAGAGGCTGAGGCAGTGCCCCAGAACCCTGGGGGTTTGGGGTTCAAGACCCAAAGGACCTTACAGTCAGAGTGGATTAGGAGGCAGCATGGGTAGCATTTTGTCACAGCCTTCTCTGCTGTAAATCCCTGCTGCAAAATCCGTGACATTTTGCCATCCGAGAGTGCAGAATACTATAGAGATGTTGGGTAGAGAATACCATAGAGACGTAAAAACTTTATCTGCCAATTCTCTATGGTGGAGTGGCTTAATACTGGACTAATCGTTCAGATGGCCACTATTCTGGTATTCTGAACTAGATAAATCCCTGAAAATCATGTTGAACAACACTGGCATAAAACCAGGAAACAGGAGTTAAAAACCAGGAAGCAGAAATTATTTAAGCCACCAGCATGGCAATCCACACAATCAACTACAATACAGATTTAGAGGGGTTAATGCCAGTATTGGGATTGTGTAAAAACAGCCTAGTTTGAACAAAGATATGGGCCTCAGGCATGTCTCAATATAAAAGCCAATGTAATGTAACTGGAAGGAACCAGGGCTTGAACTCAGCCAATCCTCCTATCTGCCCACCTGCCTGTTTGTCTCTTTCTCTGCCTGATTCATTACTTATGTCATGTCCATCTGTCCTATGGAGTGGGTTTCTAGTGGATAGTCCAGGGAAGGGGGTTGGGAACCAGGCCTTGCCAATGTCACAGGAACAAGAGAGTGAGTTCACCAGGATATCGATCAAACCACAATATTTGTTTATCAAGTTCTACTTCATTGAATCATTTCCTTAAACAAATTTGATATTTTTGTGTCTTTTAAGTGGTGCATTGTTTTCCCTCATTTCTTTACAGAATTGAATCATACAGCCTATGTTTCATGCCTTCTCCAAACATTCAACTGGTTGACTTCTCAGTAGAAGATTTAAAGACAAATGCTGTGTTCTGTGTGATTTCTGGGGGAAACAGAAAATACGAGCATAGCAAAAGCAATAAATTACCGTTTGGAACTGCAAGGATCGCCACAAGTAGGACATCTTTCACACTGGCTGCCTGAAACCTCAGGGTTAGTGCAGATGCATTTTCCACAAACGCATTCACCTTTCCCGCTGCAAAGTGCTCCATCCTCAGAAACACAAGAGTCAGTGTCAGTTGTGCAGTTACAATATTCTCCAATCCAGCCACTATGGCAGGTACATTCCCCACAGTCACAATCACCATTGCCTGGGAAAAAGAGAAAGTCAGTCGTTTAGTTTAAAAATAACACAAAAGAGCTGTGATCCCCAAACTCCTTCCTTTCACGTAGTCCCTTTGAACTTAGCCTGGGTTGCTGCTGAAGTCGTTATGAATACTTCCGCCCCCATTTCTGCCATTACCAGCCCTACTTGTATTTTTAAAATGCCCATTTTACTAAAAGGGAACTGATGCGTCTTTTGCTTTCCCGAGATGGATACAGGTTGAATTCAGTGTAACCGAGCTCCTCCTAATTTACACTCTTTTTGAGAGTAAAATCAATTGATACCAGGAGAACCCATGGCACTTGAGTCAGCACAGCGCTATTCCACTTTTACTTCAGTTCTGTTCTAGTCCGATTCTTTTAAATGGAGTTATTCTTCATCACACAGCAGAGTTGGTATGACCAAACCATTAAGATAACACCATTTATCTCCAATGACTTCCAGTTGAATTTATACCAGTGTGTGAGTGAAACCAGGTGCAAGTCCTTTATATTTATTTATCAGATAAATAAATATAAAGGATTTGCACCTGGTTTCACTCACACGCTGGTATAAATTCAACTGGAAGTCATTGGAGATAAATGGTGTAAAACCAGTGTGAGACCAGAATCAGACAAAAGCAATTAATTAAGAATGCTATACTTCCAATATTATTTAATAGGAAAGTCACATTGTTTCATATCTTTAAAGGGTGGAAGTCATCATAGCTCCATAGATGTAAGTTGTGCTATAGTAGGTACGGCCACTGAGTACCCGAGGATGTAAGAATATTAAGCACAACTTGTAATTAGCATAACTCTGTCGAATGTAAATGAAACTGATTTACATCAAATGAAGATGTAATTTTAAAGGTTAAATTTCTGCTACATTTTAATTTTTAATTAATTCAGTACAAAAAGTGTTGAACTATCGGGAGACATTCAAATGTAAAATAAAGATAGACGACTCCACTTTCCACTGCTTTGCACACAGTTAATTAAGGGATTTTAAAGGATGGATCATATTAAGCCCACATTGTGCAATACATTTATATTATATAAAATATCCTTTAATGATTTCCTTAATAAAAAAAAAAAGCTTAAAAGTGACGTACCTCCACACAGCAATCCTTTAAATCTCACACAAGAGAAATTGTCACATTCACAGTATGGGCCATAAACGTTTCCATATGCTGAGAGATGACAAATACACTGGCCACAGTAACAGTCACCTCTCCCACTGCAGGAGCTCTGCTCTGGAGACCCCTTGCAGGAATTTGTGCTCAGTGAGTTTTCCTCACATTCACAGTGGGGCCCCATGTAGCCAGGACTGCAAGCACAGACTCCACACTCAAAAGAGCCATTCCCTTTGCTGCACTTGGAACTGTTCACCTCTGCTTCCTTCTGACAGCTACAACTGCATTCTGGATGAATATCAATTTCCAAGGCATCACTCAGCCCCACAGGCTTTATTACAATATGCCTCTGACTTTTCTCACATGTAGGTAAACCGACAGTCACATTGAAAGAGATCTAGAAAAGAAAGTATATTAAGCTGAGGGTAAGAAATGCAAGAGGATACTCTGAGAATGTTGTGCACAATGGTTTGTTGTTAATTTTAATAATTGTTAGCAAAATCATAATCTGAAGGAAGGAAGGAATCAACAAAAGACAAGAAATAAATAATTTATTTAAATAAGAATTGCCGCAAGCAGCAGAGCAAGAATAGGTCTTCCAAAAAGATTTGAACATGGAGAATGTCAGAACCTCATGAAAAAATCATAGGGTCACCAGATCAAGCTCAAGGAGCAGCATGAGAGAAAAAAAAACCCATAACAATGCTTTTGTGGAAACCAAATAAATGCACAAACAAGACTGGGAATGAACAGTAGCTGAGTAAGGAGAACAAAGCAACACAAGACTTAATAAAAGACGACAGATAAGGAGGAACACATTTATACCAGACTTTGAAAAAGATTACAAAAGGCTTAAACTGAATACAGAATCAAATGGGACAACATAGAGCAAGCATTTATTTGGTGTTGCTTAATAACTCTCAGGTTTTTTTTGGAAATGTTTAATGGAAGTGGGGGGAGTAGGTTCTAAAAACTGCCTTAGTTTTACTGTAATGAATGTCATTTGAATACTTCATATACTCACTGTGTCTCCAACTTTGATGTGAGAGCATTTCTTCTGCTGAGGAAAAATGGAGTCGTCATTACAGATTGCAGTGAAAGCAAGATCAAGCCCATCAGCGTCTCCCAGCACCTCCAGTTCTACTTCGGACCGTAATTCCTTAAAGAACAGGAAAGGTAGATTGGCAAAGAGTCATGGCTAAACCTTGCTAATGCTTCACCGTGCTGGCAAGCACTCAGGGCTCCTTCACATAATGCTCTTTTAGAATTGGACATGGCAAACCCCACATTTTGAGAGAGCAATGCGCATTTTGACAAAACCTAGATCCTGGGGAAAGGGCAGCTTCCGCTGGCTTCCCTTGGGAGCTGGGTTTTGTCTGAAAGGGTATGCCTCTGTGCATGGGTTTGCTAGTGTGACAAACCTCCTCTCACATAAATCCAAACCTACAGAGGAAACCAACACAGGGTGCCCTTCCTCTGAAATCCAGATTTTGTATGAATCTATCCTGAGTATTGTGTGAAATCCTTACCACTTCCTGTGCTTCTGAGTGATTCCTTGTTCCTTGCCACTGGATGCAAAGAACATGGCTCTAGCAGTAGCAATGGTGGTGTGTGATTTGATTAACCTGGAATAAGCTTCAGTCTCAGATACATCATTTCTTGTTTGCCACTTCCAGCTCCAGAAGTGGCCATAAAGGTGTGGCCACTGGCCAGAGAGTCCTGCAGCAGAGACTGCTTCCTTCACTCCATGCTTCATACAACTTCTGGAACACGGCATGCAGGGATATCACCAGGGCATTGCTCTGTACCCTTTATATTGTCAGAAGTTGGCAAGGGAGGGAGAATGTGAAATGCAGGGAAATCAGCAGCTGTATGAATGCCTTCCTACAGGACAAGGCAACCAGATTAAGGAACGTGTGGTGGATTTATAAAGGGAGAGGTTGTTGCGTGAATAACATTTTACCCTCACTTGCACAGTAAGGAATCAATAATCTTGATTCAGTTTTTAAAACTTCTCTCCTGTGTGGCTCCTAATGGTACAGACAGTATTGGCCTTTTGGCTGAAGTCAACCATGGCATCTGTTTAACATTTGATAGAACAATTGTATTCTGCACTTAACCAACTCTGTGTTATAATAGATCTCTAATTACTGTACTTCCGTCTGTTGGTTTTCCTTTGGCCCGTGTATTTCTGAGGAATTTATTTTTAGGCCTGGTCACATTGAAGCTATCCTTGTAAGTGTTAATATTGTTCTTAATTTGCTTATTCTCGTAGGGCCAAATTTTACTCTCTTTATCCAGGTACGGCTCCCACAGACCTTAATTTTGCTGGAGTTGTAAGATTAATATTTATTTGGCACTGTTTTTCCAGTGCCACAGTCAGCCTGAATGCTCTGACTCTGGCTCACTCTGTTGTGTAAATCGAAGTCTCTCCTCCTTCCTGTTTTCATTTATTTTTCCAGATGGAAACTCTTAGTTCATGAGCCCTTGCTGGCACTTCCAAATACATTCAGTACTGCCAGAACTCAAGCTTGTTACTTAATGAAAAAAGACTTTTCATGTTACTCCCCAGGCTCCTTTCCTCTGCTTTTAACTTTAATCCTATAAAATACTCTATATAAAACTTTTGGCAATCAATTCTGATCCAAGGCCCATTCAAATAGAAAGACTTCCATTGACTTAAATGGGTTTTGGATGAGGCCTTCAGTTACAAGGAGTTAATAGTAGGCTGAACCTCAGAGAATAAATCCCATTTGGGGGGGAAGATATTAAAATGCAGGTTTAGAAGTATACACTTCATTATATTTTGATGGGATTTGTGCTCCTAAATCTACTGGAAACTTCTGAAAATCCCTCCCTTTTAATCTCAGCCCCTCTGGGCCGACCCTGAAGATCTGATTCAGACGAGTCATCCCAGCATTGATGGGTCTGCAGTCTTTCCTCCTCCAAGGACTGGAATCTAGAATCATTGCATTATTCAACTACTTTTAGTGAAAAAGTAATTGTAAGAGCACATTAAATATTACTGGGCAACATCGGGTCAAGGACATATGTTAAGGTGCTACAATTCCTAAACCTTTAGGGAATCACTTCACTTACAATTCCCATCAAGCAGTAAAAGGCATGGAAATTGTAAGTTAAGGCACGAATGAAGGCACAACCGTCTATCAACAAGCAGTTTCTCAACCAAAAAAACCCCCTTTCAGGACGAAAACTACCCAAAACACCCTTTAGGGAATACTACCCAAAAACCCTTATAGGCTTTGCAGCTCAAAAGCTATTTCAAGAAACTCCCAAACACCTTAGCTCCCATGCCATGCAAGGATCTGGTGTAAATGGAGGACCCAAAGAGTGGGTGTAGTGTTCTCAGGATGTGGTCAAGACAAAGGGGTGCAGAAGTTACAAAAATCATAGTGCTATTCCTCTGGAGAAACACACCTAACATACGCTGACACCTTATGTGTATATATTAGAAGTCAAGGAAGGTGCACAGAGGAAAGTGCATTGAGAAATCTGTATGCAGCAGAACAGGTTCACATGGAGGGTCCCAAGAGTTGGTATAGTGTTCCCAGGATGCGGCCAAGGGGCATAGATGTTTTGAATTTCATAGTGCTAGTCCATGTGTATTATTATTATTATTATTATAAACATTTATATAGCACCAGCCATGTGCCTGGTGCTGTACAGAACATAGAAAAAGACACGGTCCCTGCCTGTGGCTTACAGTCTAAAAGACAAGGAAGGGGAGACAGGGAGAGGGAGCAGTGGGAGAGACAGGGGAGAAGACAAACAAACATTCAGGCAGATGCGAAGTCTCAGGTGCGTGTGCTTGGCTTGGTTACAATCAGGTTGGTTGCAGCAGTCTGCAGAGGAGGGCAGACAGTAAGTATATGGGGAACGACTAGCAGGCATTGGGAAAGGCGG
>QEPC01005340.1:3968773-3987297 GCA_003113815.1 Sphenodon punctatus
GAGAGAGGCAGGAGGGAAGGATGTGAGAAGAGAGGGGGAAGGGGTGGTACGGGAGCGGGAGGAGGAGGTGGGTGGGAGGCAATGTCCTGATGGATCTTGTCAATCTTTGAGGTGAAGAATGATGCAAGATCCTGAGCAGCAAGGGAAGAGGGCAGAGGAGGGCAGGGGAGTTTAAGAAGGGAGTCAAAAGTAGAGAAGAGGCGACAAGGGGCCCCAGGGAAAGATTCAATCCTGGAGACATAATAGTGTTGTCTAGCTAGTGAGATAGCCGAGGAGAGGGAGGAGAGGGAGAATTTGTAGTGGAGGAAGTCAGGGAGGGAGCGGGATTTGCGCCAGAGGCGTTCGGCAGCCCAGGTGCAGGAGCGGAGGTAGCGGATGTTAGGGGTGAGCCAGGGGCATGGGTTTTGGGGCTGGATGGGGCGGGAAGAGAGGGGGGCAAGAGAGTCAAGGGTTGAGGAGAGGGAGGTGTTGAGAGCGGAGATGGCAGAGTCAGGGCAGGAGGAGGAGAAAACGAAGGGGAGGTGGGGGGATAGAGAGGAGGCAAACTCCATGGGGGTGAAGGCCTGCATATTGCGGAAGGGGTGCGGAGAGGGGGGAGGAGGAGGGGGGTTAATGGGAGAGGCTGAAGGAGGCGAGGAAGTGATCAGAATTATGGCAGGGATCAAAGGAGAGGTCAGCAAGAGAGCAATTTCGTGAGAAGATGAGGTCGAGGGAGTGGCCATCGGTATGGGTGGGGGAATTGGTCCAGAGTCGGAGATCAAAGGAGGAGGTCAGGGAGAGAAAGCAGGAGATAGAGGGCGTGGAAGGTGTGTCAACGTGAATGGTGAAATCACCGAGAATGAGAGCGGGGGTGTCATCAGAGAGGAAGAAGGTGAGACACACCTAACAGATACACCTAACATATGCTGACACCTTATATGTATACATTAGAAGTCAAGGACGGTGCACAGAGGAAAGTGCATTGAGAAATCTGTATGCAGCAGAACAGGTTCACGTAGAGGGCCCAAAGAGTTGGTATAGTGTTCCCAGGATGCGGCCATAGAGCATAGATGGTTTGAATTTCATAGTGCTAGTCCTCCATAGATAAACACCTAATATACATGCTAATACTTTATGTGTATACACTAGAATCCATGGAAGGTGCTTAGAGGAAAGCGCATCAAGAAAGGTGTATTCTAAAATCTGTATGCAGCAGAACAGGTGACTCATGTCAGTACACCAGGTCCTTGCATGGCATGGGAGTTAAGGCTTTGGGGAGTTTCTTGAAGTGACGTTTGAGCTGCAAAGCCTATAAAGTTTTTTGGGTAGTATTCCCTAAAGGGTGTTTGGGGTAGTTTTCTTCCTGAAAGGGTTTTTTGGTTGGGAAACTGCTTGTTGATAGACTATTGTGCCTTCATTTGTGCCTTAACTTACAATTTCCATGCCTTTTACTGCTTGAATTGTAAGTGAAGTGATTCTCTAAAGGGTTTAGGAATTGTAGCACCTCAACGTATGTCCTTAACTTGATAGGGTTTTTCTGGAACACCGTGCAATGTTCCCTTTTCTTGTTCTGTTGCCGCATTCTAATGCTGAGCAGTGCAATCCTTTGGCTAAGTGGATCTTAAGAAAATTACTCAACGTAAAGATAGATAACAATTTATTTACATGGCCTTTGGCCATTGCAATTTACAACTCAACGTACATTTATGTGGCAATTGAGTAAGAGTAGGAATGCTTTTGCTGTGTGTGTGTGTGTGTGTGTGCGCGTGTCTGTGTGTGTATGCGCGCGCGTGCGTGTCTGACTGCCTGTCTCTGTGTGTGTGTCAAAACATGTTAAGGGGAACCAGCAGTGGATCATAAAAGCATCTGGAGAATAAATATGTCTTGAGGTGCTTTTTAAAGGTGAGGAGGGAGGAACTGAGACAAACCTCTGGAGGGAGTGAGTTCCAAACTGAGGTACCTGCCAGCCACAGCAAAGACCCAATCGCCTGTTGATTTAAGGCACAATGGCAGGATCGCCAGTGGGTGGTTTCTAAGCACAGGTATAGTGAATAGTTGTTTAAAAATTACTTATCATCAGACAATAGGACTGCTTGCACAGAAAATAGGCTCTACTGAAGAGATGCTTCTTCCATAGATAGTCCTTTTAGTAACCAGAGGCACTCTGGGAAAGTTGCACCCTTTGCTTCTTTATACTGCAGTTAGGAGGCCTTAGTCAGGCATCTAGAATCCAAACCTGGGGCAGGTTAGTCTGAACATTTTACATTTCTTTGACCAAAGTAATGGAATCAACGTACTTGATATTTGTTCAGTTCCAGGATGAGCTGTCCAAAAATTAGGCTCTAAATGAAAGATGTGAACCTTAGCCCTTAACCTTAACTGGTCAGTAAAAATTGCTGTTAAGGCTAAATTTTAATCCTGCACCAAGTCACACTCTTGCTGATTAGATAAGATTCCATAGAGTCAGACAGCCGGACAGACAAACACACACACACACACACACAGAGGCAGTCAGACACAGACAGGCAGTTATTATTTATTATTACAATTTATATGCCGCCCCCTCCTGCCGCCCAGGCATCCCAGGGCGGCTCACAATATATTAAAACGTTTAAAACATTAAAGGTCTTACATTGTCTGTGGAAAGAGGGGAGGCCGACAGCCAAGTGGATCTCCAACAGGAGGGAGTTCCACAGCCGCGGCGCAGCCATGGAGAACACCTTCCTCAAAGTAGACACCTGAAAAACCCGGGGAACCCCAGGGAGGGTGCCCCCAGCCGACCGCAGGGTCACTCCAGGACCCGGAGGGTGAGGGGGTCCTGCAGATAGGCAGGGCCCAAGCCATTTAGGGCTTTAAAGGTCAGCACCAACACCTTGAATTGAGCCCAGAAACCTACCGGCAGCCAGTGCAGAGAGCGAAGCACTGGTGTTATATGCTTGCGTCGACCCATCCCCTTTAAGAGAGGGGCCACCACAGTTGTCAGACACATACACAGACAGACAGGCAGACACACACACACCCACACACACAGGCAGACAGGCAGACACACACACGCAGGCAAGCAGACACACAAACCGCTACTCACCCAATGATCACGCCACAGTGGCCGCCCGCTGTAACTTTCAAAGACCCCACTCATCTAGGGCCGCGCGCGCCTGCTTGGACCTCTGCCATTTTGGTTAGTGTGGCATACTGGGACTTCACTTCCCAGCATGCCTCGCTATCCAACATGACAGTGGCCATGGCAGGCATGCATACATGCGGCCCAGAGGAGTGAGGCCTTTGAAAGTTACAGTGGGTGGCCACTGGCCACTGCAACATAGGAGAGGTGGCAAACCAGGAAGAAAAGCAGGCTGGTAAGCAGGGATCCCCTGCACACGTGCACTGGTTGGGTGTGCAGCCCTGATTCCTGTCTGGTATGCTGGGGAATGGAGGTTCAGCATGCCACACAGGAATCAGGGTCGCACCCCCAGCATGTGCACTTGCATGGCCTCTGGCCACGACCCCCAGCCCTTTCCAAAAAGATTGCAGCCCCAGCATCACTGGATCTGGTAAACTGGATCCCTCACTGCTCTAGACAGTTGGAAGGGTGGCTGCAGCAGCCAGACACAGTTCCCAGGCAGACAAGAAGGTGGGTAGTCAGGTTGGGTGTGTGTGTGAAAGTACCTCCCCCCTACCCTTCCACCCAAGCCTCTGTCAGAGGAGGGACTAGCTAGGGAATCCTCCTGACTGTTTGGTTGCTTGGCTTTAAATCACAATATATTGTGAAGTCCCCGGTGGCTTCCCCTTTTGCTTCCTGGGGCTGTACCACATTTGGGCCATACCGTGCATGTGTGGCATAAAGCCCCGTGCCATTGGGGAAAATGGCATTTTCAGGGACTTGTAATTTTTAAATCAAGCAACCAAAAAGCCTGAACTTCCCCCTATGGAAACAAGACATGGAGGCTGATTTTTTGAGCAGGGGCATCCCTCAAGATCCCCTCCAGCAATGTTGGGAGGCTCAGCAACAAAAAAGGTCGCCACCTGGAAGTTAGGCGCCTGAAAATTTCAATGCAAAGCAATCAGAGGCTTTGCATTGGAATTCCTACGCGCCTTAACTTAATGGAGCGGCTACAGGTCGCTCCATAATAAAAAACTGGTTTAACCATTTCTCCATTTTTGGTTATTTTGAAGGAAATATTTTGTCCTAAAAATAGCAGTCACTTTCAGCTTAAATGTATTCAAATTCAACGTCTACTTTGATACTCCTGGGTGACCTCTGTATCTTCAAGCGAAAGCCAGTTGGCTGCCGGAAGGGAAGCTGCAGAGGGCAGAATTTTGCTCTGGAGTTCAGTGAGCTTTTTAGCTCAAAGATTTCCTGAACGAAACATCAGGCAAAAGCAGTGCTGCAAACCTCAGTCCTTGTCAGTATCTTGCCCCTGA
Organism: Sphenodon punctatus; assembly: GCA_003113815.1. Lineage (NCBI taxonomy): Eukaryota > Metazoa > Chordata > Lepidosauria > Sphenodontia > Sphenodontidae > Sphenodon > Sphenodon punctatus. Next base: position 3,973,175 of record QEPC01005340.1, read on the forward strand.
TACATAAAGGTGCCTGCCCTATTTAAAATATTGCTCCCTTGGTCTTGATTTTCCTTCAAGCCAAAAGGGATTTGGGGGTTGAAAGTACAGAATTCTCTGCACTGTTAAGAATGCTGGAACATGATCTCCCGTATAATGCAATTTGAACTAATACTTTGAAAATACAGAAGTAGTACAGAATTTGACCTTTGTCGGAGCAGGCAGCAACATGCTTGCTATGGACTATGAATCATAATAGGGAGGAATATGAGAACATCTTATGACAAATATTTTGACAGCTCAAAGTGTCCTCATTTGCTTAGCTTACTTCATCTGGAGATTTTAGAACCCAATACCTTTACTACAATAATAATAAAAATATTACTTGAGTTTCTGCTGTACATTTCATACAACAAACCTACAGCACTTAGGAAACATTAACAATTTTCTTAACCTAGCACTATCCTTAGGCAATTATTACTCTACCCATTTCAGACTTTGGGAAAGCGGCATGTGGGAAGGTGAAGTGCTTTGCCTAACATTACTTTGGAAGTCTGTAGCAGAGAGGCTTGAGAAATTAGATTTTCTCAGCCCCACTCTGGTTTGCAATTTAAACCACAAGCCCATTTTTGTTCTGCTACAGTTTCTACCTTCTGCATCTCCTACCAAGTACAGTCAGCTCCGCTTAGTCAGGACACTGAGAACTGGAATATCTGCTTAAATCGGACAGAATTCCAGGAACAGTTCTTCTCAATGTTATAATTCTGACTAGAGTTGTCTCTTGTTAAGAACATAAGAACATAAGTGGTGCCATACTGAGTCAGACCAATGATCCATCAAGCCCAGCATCCTGTCCTCCGACAGTGGCCTATCTCGGTCGCATGGGAGAAGAACCAACAGTCACAATGGACAATCCATTCCCTGTTCTTCACTCTCAGCTTCTGACAGTAAGAAGTTCATCCCATAAGCTCCATTAATGGACCTAGTCTCTAAGAACATTTCCAGTCCTTTTTTAAACCCAGCTATACTACTGGCCTTGTCAACGTCCTCTTGCAACAAATTCCATAAGTTAATTATGTGTTGAGTGAAAATTTAAAAAGTACATCCTTTTATTTGTTTTAAATCTGGCAGCAGCTAATTTCATTGAGTGTCCCCTAGTTCTAGTACTATTTGAGAGGGTAAATAACCATTCCCTACCTACTTGTTCCACACCACTCAAGATTTTATAAACCTCTATCATCTCCCCTCTCAGTCTTCTCTAAGCTGAAGAGACCCAGCTTGTCAAGCCTCTCTTTTGCGGAAGCCGTCCCATACCCTTTATCATTCTCGTTGCCCTTCTATGTACCTTTTCTAGTTCAGCTATGTCTTTTTTGAGATGGGGCGACCAGAACTGCACACAATATCAGAGGTGCAGTCACACCATTGATTTGTATAGAGGCATTATGACATCCTGTGTTTTATTCTCTAGCCCTTTGCGAATAACCCCTAACAATCTATTTGCTTTTTTGACTGCTGCTGCACATTGGGCTGAGGATTTCAGTGTATTGTCCACAATCACTCCCAGATCCTTTTCCGGAGTGGTAACTCCTAGCTTAGTACCCAGCATTGTGTAATCATAATTTGGATTATTTTTCCCAATGTGCAACACTTTGCACTTGTCCACATTAAATCTCATCTGCCATTTAGATGCCCAGGCACCCAGTCTCGTAAAACCCTGTTGCAGTTCTTCACAGTCTGCGCATGTTTTAACTACCTTGAATAACTTTGTGTCAACTGCAAATTTGATCACCTCACTCTTAATGCCCTTTTCCAGATCATTAATGAATACATTAAACAGCACCGGTCCCAATACAGATCCCTGGAGCATACCACTTTTTACATCTCTCCATTGTGAAACTGACCATTTAGTCCTACTCTTTGTTTCCTATCCTTTAACCAGTTACCGATCCATAGTAAGACATTACCTCCTATCCCATGACTTTTTAATTTTCTCAAGAGTCTTATCTGGGACCTTATCAAATGCTTTCTGGAAATCCAGGTATACTATATCTACTGGGCCTCCCTTGTCCACATGCTTATTTACACCCTCAAAGAATTCCAACAGATTAGTGAGGCATGACTTACCTTTGCTAAATCCATGTTGTCTCTTCCCACTTAAGCCATGTTTATCAACATGCTCAGCGATTCTGTTCTTATTATAGTTTCCACCATTTTGCCTGGCACAGATGTCAAGTTTAGTGGTCTGTAGTTTCCAGGATCCTCTCTGGATCTCTTTTTAAATGTTGGGGTTACATTTGCCACCCTCCAGTCCTCAGGTACAGTGTCAGATTTTAGTGCTAGGTTACAAATTACGAACAGTAGGTCTGCAATTTCATATTTGAGTTCCGTCAGAACTCTGAGGTGAATCCCATCTGGTCCTGGTGATTTGTTAGTATTTAGTCAGTATTTAGTCAGTATTTAGAATTTATTGCCTTTTAGTCAGGTTGGTCAGGGAACAAAACCATACCTTCTAACAGTCATATTTCGGAGGATCAGTCCCTATTTGGGTGTTGAATCCCATGGGAGTGGGGGAGAGAAAGAAAAGAATTCAAGCCTCACATGCCTCTTTCAAGGTTGCCTCCAAAGAAAAGCACTTGAGAGGACAATGCGAAGAGATGGAATAACAAGAAACTAAGGCTATTTTCAAATGCGACAGTACCATGGGTGGCCACACCTGCATGGCCACCTACAGTGCCATCACATCTGTTCCTGCCCGCCAGATGTTATCCTGGGCTGGATCATAGGTTGCTGTGGCCGCCCGTCAGACAGGTGGACAGGCTGCGCTCAGCAGTGCAGGGGGCAGGGCCTGCAGACCCACATCTGCATGCCACCCTGCCCTGTCCCCACCCCCTCCCTGACCCGGGCTGCCAGCACGTCTGTTTGGCAGTTGGGCCAGATCCTGCCCGGGGTGAGAGGCAGGATTAAAGCTTGGCTGTGCCATGCACTGTCACGTTTGAAAATACCCACTCTAGAATGATAAGCAAGAGAGCTTCTGTCCCTCTTTATACATTGGAAATGTGGGGAGGTGTGCACAAATGTGTGTAAATGCACGAGGGGTGGAACATATTCACTCCCTTTAACTTGCAGCCCTAGGTGGTAGCGCCAGCCTCTATGGTAGCGCCAGCCCTGCCTCCTTCCTACAATTAAAGTTGTTAAATTAACATTTCAAAAATAAAGGACACTAGTGAGCGTGAGTGTCATACGGACAAGAGTAGCAGGTGGAACCCCCAGCAGGGTGCTCCCAGCCAACTGCAGGGGCCACGGCAGAGCATGGCAAGGAAAGCGGTCTCTCAGATATATAGGAACCAGGCCATTCAGGGCTTTAAAGGTCAAAACCAGCACTGTGAATTGTGCCCAGAAAGGAGCAATGGGCTCCTGGCAACCCATCCTTGAGAGGAGCCAGGCCACAGCATTCTGCACCAAACAGTCATCAAGGAGAGCCCCATATAGAGAGCATTGCAGTAATCTTGCCTTGAGGTGATACAGCATGGCTGACAGTGTCCAGATCCAAATCAGAAAGAAAAGGCCGGCAGTCTCCGCAACAGATGGAGTGTGTGAAAAGTGCTCCTGGCCACCACTGCAACCTGACAATCCAGGCACTGCAAAGGGTTCAGAAGCACTCCAAGGCTGTGAAACTGAGTGACTAGAGGGGGCTGGAGCCCATCAATAACAGGAGTTCAAATTCCCCCCCAAGTCACAAGATCGGCCAACCATCATCACTTCAGTCTTGTCAGGATTCAACGTCAATCAGCTCATCCTCATCCAGTCCCCACCAACAACCAGAAATAAGTACTGAGACTGCAGGACCTGGGTCAGATGAAAAGGAGATGAAGAGCTGGATGTCAGTGAAGTATGGGTGAAGTATTGATGACACTTCAAGTATTGATGTCAGCTAGGTGAAGTCTTGATGATACTTCACTCCAAGTCTCTGAATTGTCTCACCCAGCGGCCTCATATGCACATTGAACAAGAGGGGAGACAAGATGGAACCTATGTAAGCAATTTGTTTCCTTCTACCTCTCACTGCTAAGCCCTTCTATCCCACCTCTGTTCCTCTCTCCTCTGCAGTATTGTCAATCTGTTTCCTACTCTTCCTCCATACTGACCAAGTGCCAGTGCAAGAAGCATGGACAAGTGTGGACACTGTCTATCTTTTTCTCGGTGAGCAGCAGCATCTGCTTGAAGCGAGAGAATGACTTCCCTAATGCATGTTCAGTAAGGATGGAATCTTATGAGAATGAGCCTGCTACATTTGAACAAGTATTTAGTGAGTATGTAGAAACTGCAATTTTATTTTTCTCTTATTATTAGGTCATATTTGAGCAAGTTCCCATGAGGATGGCAAACGGCATATCTCCAGGGGAGTAGCTACCATGGAGTGAGGGATCACAGTTGAGCCTGGATCCTTGTCTTTAGGGGGCCCCTCTGGCAATGGCCTGGGCACGGTTAGGAATTTTCAGAGTAGGCAGGGGAGGGGGTCAGGGTCAACACTCTGCCCCAGCCCACTCTGAAAATGTTCTAGTGGTACTCAGGTCACTTATAAAGGGACCTGCTAAGAAGGAAGTTTTCAGAGTGGGCAGGAGTGGAGTGATGACTCCATGGACTCGTAAAACTTCCTTCCTGGTGCAGTTGCTGCCATTCCCACACATGGCACCAAAACCCTTGCAGAAGAAGGCCAAGGCTGTCTGGGAGACTTAGGAGGGCCACTGATTAGGAAGACTCCACTGCCTTGCCCATAACTGGGACATGAGCCTGGGTCCATCACAGGCTTGCTACACCACCACACATCTCTATGACAAAGATGATCCCTGCCCTAAATTGCAAGTCCCTTCTCCAAAGCACAGCAATAACAGTTTCACAATGAGATGCTTTAAAAAGTTTTTTTTTACTTGGACAAAATATATTTTCCCTAACCTCATTCGAAGAAATGTCTGAACCACTTTTTCTGAAAGGTTTCAAGGAAATAACCTGAGGCAGACCATAGAAAATTTCAGCCCAGTTAAAGTTTGGTAATGTTTTGTGCAACTGGAAAGTGATTATTAATGGAAAGCCCTTCACAATTTTAATTAGAGATGTAGTGTCTGGCTCTGTGCATATTATAATGTGGAGTATTGAGTGTAGTGTTTAATGAAAGGATCAATTCCATGGTCTGATCTTACCCAGTATTCAATGCCCAGTGTTTGTAACCAATTCAGACTGCACCCTATTTCCCAGTCCAATGTAAAATCTTGGATGGATTAATCTGGATTAGTTACTAACATTGGGTATTAAGATACATGATGCTGGAGGGCCACTGTCATGAACTGATCTGGACTAGGAAGCCACTTGCTTCCCAGTCAGGATTGGGTCCAGCTGCAGAACAAACATTCCTGTGGCTGGGCCCGAGGGTGGAGAACAGTGTGTACATGTGGGCGGCCAGCTCCGCCCCTGCGCTGTGCCCAGTGGCCTGCCTCCACCCATGATGGGCGGCCATGGCGACTAATGCCAACTGCCATGGCTAACCATCATGGGGGCCACTCTGAACGCTTTAGTCTGGTCAGGCAGACCATTCTCTGGGTATGGTGGCGGCAAGCCCAGGCTGTGACTCCAGAGGTCTCCAGAATCACAGCCCAGGGAAACTCCGGGTCAAACATCTGGATGGCTCTGAACAAATGTGATGGTGGCCCACAGGCCAAAGCAGGTCAGAGTGGGCCACAGTCACATTTATTAACACCCATTGTGTACTCTTGCATACACTGTCTGGGATCATGGAAGGAGCCAGGAGTGTACAAAGAGCTCATGTCCCAGCCTCACCTTGCTCACAGGTAAGAGTGAAACCTATCTTCAGAAGCAAGGAGCAAAAAGCAGGGGTATTCCTAGTTATTTCCATCAGTCAGGAATGTGGGAGTCACAATTACTAGAACACATGCTTCTAATAAAGAAAGAAGTGAAACAAATAATTAAAACTAAAGACTTGCATGCTGGATAGGTTCCTGTTAAAGTATCTAATGATACTCCTCCAAATAGGGAATCCAGAAAAAGCAGGGCTTAATTTGTAAAAGAGCTTACTATGGCTCAGCCCTGGCAATTAAATTCAAGGAGAGGGGCAGTAGAGGTGGAGCACGAGGCTATGGAGGCCCCGTCTGGTCCAGCTTCTTGGGATGAGTTTCAAGAAGTGACGTCAGCCAATGCTGTGGGTGTTCTGGGGTCTGTTAGAGCCACCAGTTGTGAATTAAACCCATGCCCGTCTTGGTTGGTGAAGGCCTCCAGGGAGATGTTGGGGACGGGGCTGGTTAGGGTAATCAACGTGTCCTTCGGCAGGGGAGACTGCCCCCTGGTCTCAAGGAGGCTGTGGTCCCCTGCTGAAGAAGCCATCTTTGGATGTGGACACACTCACCAGTTACTGACCTGTCTCTAATCTTCCCTTTTTAGGGAAGGTTATTGAACGGGCGGTGGCACTGCAGCTCCAGGTTCATCTTGACGGCATCGGTTTCCTTGACCCATTTCAATCTGGGTTCCGCCCCGGCTATGGTACAGAGACGGCGCTCGTGGCCTTGGTCGACGATCTCCGCCGGGAGATGGACGCAGGATGTTCAACATTTCTGGTCCTGCTTTTGGTTGCTTTTGATACAGTGGACCATGGGCTGCTGTTGAGACGGTTGCGAGCCCTGGGGGGTCTGGATGGGACTGTTCTTGAATGGTTCTGCTTATTCCTCTCAGGGAGAAGCCAGCAAGTTGTCCTGGGGGCTGAATCATCTAGCCCCAGGGCCCTGGAATGTGGTGTTCCGCAAGTTTCCATTCTGTCTTCATTGTTGTTCAATGTGTATAAGCAGCCCTTGGGGGAGATCATGAGAGGGTTTGGTGTGTGTTGCCACCAGTATGCTGATGACACCCAGCTTTACCTCTCTTTTTCAACTGACCCAGGTCCTGTCGTCTCAGTACTGTCCCAGGGTTTGGAGGCTGTGGCGGATTGGTTGCAGCAGAGCAGACTGAAACTCAATCCTGATAAGACGGAGGTGATGGTGGTGGGTAGGGCAAAGGAGGTGTCAGCTCCCCTCGTAGATGGGGTCCGTCCTCCCGTAGCCCAGCAGGTTCGGAGTCTGGGAGTATTGTTGGACTCAGTTCTCCTCCTGGATCGACAGGTGGAGGCAGTGGCTAAAGCTGCCTCCACCTGCTGTATCTGGTGCAGAGGCTGCGTCCATATGTTTCCAGACCCAACCTGGCCACCCTCATCCATGCCTTCATCACCTCGAGGATGGACTATTGCAACACGCTCTACATGGGGCTTCCCTTGACGCTGGTTCGGAGGCTGCAGCTAGTGCAGAACGCGGTGGCTCATCTCCTTACGGGGACGAGCCGATGAGAGCACATCACCCCCGTGCTCCGCGCACTGCACTGGCTGCCTATAGTGTACCGAGCCAGATTCAAGGTGTTGGTTTTGGCCTATAAGGCCCTATACGGTCTTGGCCCTTCATACCTCAGGGACTGCCTCACCCTCTGCGCCCCAGAGCGGCCCTTTTGGTCTGCCAGGGGTGCCTTCTTGAAGGTCCCCCGTGTAAAGCAGGGGGCCACAATGGAGAGGGCGTTCTTGGTGGCCATGCTCCGATTATGGAACTCCCTCCCGGAGGAAGCCTGTCTGGCCCCAAGTCTGTTGGCCTTCTGCCGGGCCTGCAAAACCTGGCTGTTCTCCCAGGCCTTTGGAGGTGGGAAGGGTGGGTTGGGATAAAAATTTGGGGGTGGTGGTTGTTTTTAGAAGGTTTTAAATGTTCTAATTTTTTGTATTTTACTGTTGGTTAAATTATATTTTATGTTGTAAGCCACCCCGAGATGCTATGGGCATGATGGGGTGGCTAAGAAATACAAATAAATAAATAAATAAATTAAATTGTTCACACGCACACTGCCCTGAGGCAACCTAAAGTAGCAGCAGCTGTAGACGTGAGGGGCTGCCATGGAAACCAAGTGACCACAGCTGCCTGGAGCAAAGCAGTTTACTATGAGAACTTTTTACACACACAAGTTCTGGGAGACACCCAGATGTTACAGGATCCAGATTTGTAAAACCACAGAAATCAAGGACTTCTTAAATCTGTGAGAACATGCAGAAGTTCAAAGAGTCAGATGTTTAAGGTCTGGGTGAGTGATTTAGACACACAGAACGTTTAGGATGTAAAAGCAAACATGCAGGAGAAATGTGTGTGTAAAAACACCCCATATAAGTATGAGTTAAAACACCACATTTTATTATAATATTTTCATTTTTAAGCAATGTTGCAGCTAGCTACCTGTGCCACCAACAGTCAAAAAAAAAAAAAAAAAGCAGTTCAAGGTCTGTGGCACACCTCCAAAATGCAGAACCCCCCCACCCCCCTCCGCTCCACTTAGGCTCCCCTCCGCTCGCTGCCGCCTCCTCCTCTTCCCAGCCTGGTCCCAGAATGCTCTGCCAGCCAGAAAGGGGGACCATATAGTGGCTGGCACTTGGGGAAGCTGCTATGGACCCAGTTAGTTCCACCTCCTATCTCCTCTTCCCAAGGTCCAGAAGACATAATTCCCCTGCCCCCCGAACCCACAGCAGGTCTACGGCATCCCTCCAAATGCAGAGCTCCTGCCCCGCCACAGCACAGCACCTGCCTTCAGGTTGCTTCCCCTCAACTCCACTCTGTGTCCTTGCTGCCCCATGCTCACTGTGTTCTCCTCCCAAACATGTTTTTGCAATTTTCTGCTAAATTCTCTGGAAGAAGGCAAAATCTCTATTTTTTTCTGGAAAAAAGCAAAATCTCTGTTTTTCTCTGGTTTTCCATTGCAAAAAGAAAACTAGGAACCCTGGTCATGGTCACCATATATATTAAATTACAAGAACTCCTCTCTTATATTCAGCTGTAGGGAGCCAGGATGGTCTAGTAGCTGGAGTTCTTGCTGGAAACTAGGGTTCAGTTCCCTGCTCTGTCAAGTGCTGGGGTAAGTGGCATGGCTTCTGGGGCAAGGGGTCTGGCTTCTCGGGTAAGGGACACAGCACCTGGGGGACCCCAGCAATTCTTTTTTTTTTTAACAAATTAAGCATTGAGAACAGAAAAGAGGAGGGAAGCCTGAATCTATTGTATGAACACAGGATCTGAAAGGCAGCACTACTTTTATGTCTCTGTCTTTAGAGATTTATCCCTGTATGATCAAAACAAGCATTTTACAAATCTTCTTTTCCTGCCCAGATTTTGTGCTTTAAAAGTATTCTAACAGTTTCATGGGGCCACTTTCATATAAACAAAGCAGACTAGGGTTCATCAGATGATAATACTTTGCTTTCAGGTATTATTAGTCTTCCTTTTCCCCAGCTTTAAAGGCTAACGGAAAGATCTTTTGTATTACCTCTGTACTTGGCATCTGTGCACGACAAACCTTCTTCTCATACACAGTATAGAAATTAGACCAAAAGCATTTGTTCCCACCACATCACAATTTAATCTCCAAGCACCATAGACATCCTAATGAGAATTACAATACAAAACCCCTTACTTTGTATGCATGAATGATCAGCTGGAGGATGTTTCCAGAGTCTTGCTGTAGTCGACCAACAGTGGCTCCAGGCATAAAGCTGGCATACTTCTGCAAGGGGAAAATGCAAACAAAGGCTTTTATGGTCAAAAAGAATATTTGAAAATATAAAGTAGGAACATGCGATATGGTCTAGTTTGGTGGGCAAACCCCCCCCCCCCAACACTCAAAGCAGGAAACAGCATTATGGAGGGGATTTTCAACAGCAGATGGGTGGCTTACAAGCACAAGTCCTATTGAAAGTTCAATGAGAGTAGGGTTTCATACTCTCACAGGTGCTTTTGAAAATTTCACTCTAAGGCTGTTTTCATTTAAAATGGAAATAACATTATTTATATAGTGCTCTCAGTGTTCAAAAGGACTTTAAATTCTTATCTAGCTCACCCTCACAACAACCCTGTGAAGTAGGTTATTATTATTTTCATTTTACTGATGGGGAAATGAGCATACCTCTCAACACCTGAACTCTGAAATGCAGGAGAGTGACTCAAAATGTGGGACATAATTTGCACTAAATGTGCATATATATACAAACTAAAAGTAATCTATTACTTAACTTTGAAGCTGAGCTAAAAAAACTTTTAAAAAAAAAAGAAAAAAGAAAGAAAGCAATCTTAAGAAGTTAAAGGACTCGCACATCCATGCAACAACTTCACTCATAAGCCAGACTTAAACCCTGCTGACTAAACACACTGTCACGGGATAGGGGGGAAAGGAGAGGGGAGAGGGAAGGCAGGGATCTGGGGGTGGCCGGTTCCTCTCCCTGGGGGCATTCTCTTGGCAACGGTAATTCCCTCAGGGTCAAATTTGGGCTTTCCCTCCAATCTGAAGGGCAACCCGACTCATCACAGGGAGGGAGAGTGCACCAGTGGCCAAAGGAACACAGAGGGGTACTCACGATCACTCTCGCAGACGAAGCAGGAACCAGGACACCGTGTGCCAGTGGGTGACTGAGTAGGAAGGGGAGCGGGAACAGGAATTTCCAGGGGTTGCAGAAAGGGGAGGAGGAAAGGGATCGGGGAGGGGGGAAAGGATGGGTCTTGCTCTCAGGAATCCCAAGGAAGATGAGGGGTTGGGGTTTCTGCCACCAGGTACTTTACTCTAACTCCAGACAATGGGGAGGAAGACATGAACTCACTCGCAGCAGGATGCACTCTCACAGGGGGAGGGGAGAACAAAGGACCACACACACCATATGCTCACAAAGGTTGCAACAAGAACAAGGATTCACAAGAAGCAAGGAAAGTATAGCACGTTGGGGGCCAGCTTCTCAAATATGATTACCGGCAGGGTGAGTATCCCCCACCAGTTCTATATATAGTGCTCTGAGCTCCTTCCGGGACAGGTGCGAGGCGGGCCCTGCTCCCTACGCTGGATGACTCCCTGCAAGGTGCGCACGGCGTCTGGGCGGGGCGGTAGCTCTACCAGCTGCGGGAGGCGTTTGTGCAGGCCACGCCCTCCTATCTCTACCACTGGTCGCGGTGGAGTCTCTGTGAGGATGCCGGGGTTGCCTAACAACCCGTGACGCCCTTTGTTGCTGCTGTGATGCTACCCATGACGTGACACACACGGACTCTTAAAACTTCCTTTCTGGTGCACTTGCTGCCACTGCAGGTGTCACTGAGAGCCAGGGAGACACCATAACCTTTGCAGAGGGAGACCAAGGCTGTCTGGACTTTTAAGGCTGTGTACACTACTTCCTTTTATCCTCACCATCCAAAGCATGGCCCTATGCCTTTCTCCCTGTTCACCTTCTGAATTCTTCACCCTGTATAAATATTCATTTCCTCCTGGACTTTTCTATGGCACTTGTGCTCTATCTCAGCATTTCACTTCTCTTTTGCACTTCTCTAAAGTAGTCTTTAATGTCCAAGCTCTGTCACAGTACTTCCCTTAAGAACATAAGAGGTCAGATCAATGGTTCATTAAGCCCAACAGCTGTGAGTCCGATCTTGGTTTCCTGGCCAATCTTGGTTTCCTGGCAGTGATCAATCTTGGTTTCCTGGCAGTAGGGCTGAAGCAACAAATTCCTGTGACAATTGTTTCCGACGGAAACCGCTCTTCCACAGCAAGTGGCACAGCTTGGCAAGCATGTTCTTCTGCTTGTGTTTGCGGCTTTCCAAGGTTACCGCAGTTCTGCCATTTTCATTGCTGCTAATTCGGCACAAAAGTAGTGGAAAGCAGCCTAAGTAGCAGAAGAGGTTGGCTACTTGCTGTGGAAGAGCTGTTTCCATTGGAAACAGCTGTCACGGGCATTTGTCCCCAAAGTCCTAATTTCTTGTGATTGGTTTATCAAGGGTCAAGAGCCAGCCCCCCTGATTTGAATTTGGCCATAAAACTGCTAGCATCACCAGTTTTTCCCTCTTGCTCTTTTCCTTTGGGCACGGACAGTGAGTGAGTATTTCTTGACCCATCATCAATTAGCCACCACCAAAGAGTCCTGTTCTGGCTTTTCATAAACTATACATCATTGTGTAAGTTACTTTTTATGTTCCATGATTGTGCAATTTTATTTTATTTTTTCCCGGCTGGGGTAGTGCGCCATTTGTTTTGTCAGCAATATGACTGTGGGTTGACAGAGGGCCACCTTGCTGGGGAATCCCGGGGCTGGGCCCAGACCTGGACAGGCTGGGAGGGGAGAAGGAGGCAAGGGGAGTGAGTGGTCATGGGAGACTGGGGAAGAGGCAGGTAGCTACGCATTACTGCGCAGCAGAAGCTGGGGGCTTGGGGCTGTCTGGGTAAGTCCCTGAATGTATGCTTCTACCGGCCAGGAGCATTCCAGGATTAGTCAGTCAGCCCCAAGCTAATGCAACCTGTTCCTTCAGTACCCAAGGCCCAGTACTACTGTACCCAGTACCGCTGGACAGTGGAAGCAGGGGTCCCTCCCACTGGGGTTCCCCCACTGTGTGCACACCTGCAGCTTCCCCTCCCTGCAGCTGCCTACTTTGTGTGTGCGCGCGTAACTTTCTGTCACTATTCCACAGTGGATAGTTGGAAAATAATGAGGTAGCAGAAGACGGCAGATGTTGCTGCTGCTAAGGAGGCAACGCAGAATATTGATGGAAAGTCATGCGTACTTCCAGTATTTTGGAATAGAATAGCAAAACAGAAACAGCAGCTACAACCTCAGCCTTACTTGGAAGAAGTAATCAACAGGTCACAACAGGGTGAGCCGTTCCCTATTGTTCACTCCCAGCTCCTAACAGCAAGAGTTTATGTTTCCCAAAACCTACCCGGCTAATAGCTGCTAATATAGACCTATCCTCCAGAAACCTGTCCAATCCTTTTTTAAACCCAGCTATATTACTGGCCTTGACCCATTTTCTGGCAATAAATTCCACAACTTAATGTGTTGTCATCAATATGCTGATGACCTGTCTCTTATACACATCTAGATGTGTATAAGAGACAGGAGCCAAACCTGTTGCAAATTTGCTTCCCAGCATGCATAGTTATGCAAATCAAATTCATTATGCAAATATTAATGCTCGCGGTGAATTTGCAGAATTTGGCTTCACTGGTTGCAGAATTTAAGATTTTTTTGGTGCAGTGAACTCGCGTCCCTGCTTATGGGTATGGGCCACCGAGAGCACATAACACTGGTACTCTGTTCTCTGCACTGGCTGCCTGTTGCCTACTGGGCCCAATTCAAGGTGTTGGTGCTGACCTATAAAGCCCTACATGGCCTGGGCCCCACCTATCTGTGGGTCCACCTCATTCCCCGGGTTCTGGAACGGCCCTTCCAGTCGTCTCTTCTCCAAGTTGAAGAGCCCCAACCTATCCAACCTCTCTGCACACGGGAGCCGTTCCACACCCCTTATAATTTTTATTGCTCTTTGTACCTTTTCTGTTTCTACTATAAGAATACCTAATACTTAGTTGCTTGGCTTCCACACACCCATGCCCAGTGAGCTTTACACGGCCCTTCTTCTGCCAGTAAAGCTTCCCCCCCGCCCCCACTGCAGTCACTTCTCCTGTGTGGATTCTTTGTAGGGGGTGTACAAAAGGCACCCCACTCTTTTTTTATTATTATTTTCATTTACAAAAACACCTTCATTTTCAGGGATTTTCGTAAACAACCCTGTTGTTTTGGGTCCCTCCACCCCGTTTTTCAATTAAAAATGAATAATAAAAAATCACTGTGTATGCACAAATTGGCCACCAGGCTATTTTGCACATGCAGAGCCCTTTTCCAAAATGATGCCATGTTGCCAACACCATTTTGGAAAAGGGTGCAAATGCTCGGAAGGGTTTGGTGGCCATTTGCGTAAGTGCAGTGATTTTTTTTATTATTACTTATTTATTTATTTTTAATTAAAATCACCGGGCATGCACAAAATGGCTGCCGGGGCCGTTCTGCATGTGCATGCCCTTTCCCAAAATAGCACCAGCAGCATTATCACCATTTTGAAAAAGGGCACACACATGCGCAGAAAGGCCCCAGTGGAATAGAGAATCCCATATCTCCCTTATGGAAGGGACTGCTCTGAACAAGCCTATGACAAACTGTTTGGCTAGTTTGCTCTTTAAGGCTGGAGAATTAAACTAAGGTCGCTTTTATACGAGGTGCTGAAAAG
>QEPC01005340.1:4001924-4026576 GCA_003113815.1 Sphenodon punctatus
CTGGAACAAGATCAGCCAGGATAGGCCCCGATTCATTGTCCAGCCAGGTTTCTGTGATACACGCGAGATCAACTCCTGGACTGTTGTTGCCTTGTTCGCCACCGACCTCGCGTTTAACAGCAACAAAACCGGGCCAAGGGCCCCTTGACCAAGATCCATTTGCTCAACTGCTGGGGAAGGGATAAGCGGGACATGCACCAAACACCTGTCCCGCCCGTTGTCCCCATTCTCCTCCCCCTGAGACCATATCTCCCCTGGCCCGTCAAGATATGTTTTTATATGCTGTTTTATATGTTTGTAAGGTGCCCTGAGCTATTCAGGAAGAGAGGAGTAAAAATTGAAACTAAACTAACTAACTAACTAACTATCTAAATTGCTTCCAGGTAAACAGGTATTTTGAAATAGAAACAAGTTCCTTATTGCTTTAGAAAAGGTTTTTAACTTAAAATAATCATGCTGTATAGCATTTAGTCTATTCCAGAGAGAAATGATGTTGTTTATCTCTAATCTTTTCTTTTTTGTAAACTCTTTTACACTGAGCTTTCCTCAGTGTAGATATATTATTTTCACATTTTAGCTTTCATACTCAGTCTTGGCAAATGTTTAACATAAATGCACTACTTCAGTATTATGAACTTGAACAGAAGTTGTGGCGATTAAATGTTTTGCTGTTGTTCTTACGTGATACAATTACAGTTTGTTTTAAAATCAAGGGAACAGGATTTCATTGTATTCACATGGCAAGAAGCTAGCATGGTAAGCATATATATTCAGTGTTTGTGCGCCATATAATTTATATATTGCATCCAATACACACACACACATGCCAGGTGGGTCTGAGCCAAAATATTTGAATATGAAGGGGGGAGAGACAGGGAACATTAACAGAATAACTGAATGATTTATGATATACTAAATTATAGAGGGAACATCAGTAGCTAGGAATGTAACTGTCTCTCATTATTTGAATAGCACACCTATTTTAATAGAATCAATCTAGTCAGGGCCTTTTTAGAAAGCTCCTGGGCACATTCTAACATAAAGTATTCATTTTCCATTTCCTCAGAAAATGAAATATTATCAATATCAACTACTAAGGAAGTTCTTCTTGTTCTGTAAAATACAGGTGCAAGTTTCTGGGCTCAGGCCTGATGAGAGAAATTTGGGCTCCCTACTTTATTTATTTTAAAAATAAATTTGTATTTTTATTTATTTAATTATTATTTTACTCGTCAGATTTTAATATATGTTAAGAGAGAAAATTCTTGTTGTTTTGGGAGGCCCGGTACAACTGTATCACTATTCTCTCCTCCTTGTCAGGTCTACCAATTCCGCAGACATTACTAAGGGCATGTTTCTATTCATTTCACTTATATTGATGCAGTGGGTGTTGTCTGTACTATACTGTCTACAGCTTTTGCCTGCTTTTTTTTTTCTTTTTTTTTTTTTAAGATGCTCTCCAAAATCTTTGACTGAAGATGTATACTGTTGAGCATTCAGATCCTTCACATGCCAAAACCCAGTTTCTGGGCAGTACTAACTAGCCGATACCATTCCCGTATATATTGAAAGTTGATATTCCAGAGGTATTCATGGGTAACCCAAGCAAGTTCACCGGTATGCTTAATTCTTTTGTATATCTCAATATATTGTGTGGCTTTTTAGGTCTGACTGCAACTGCTATTGTGTATTATTAGATAATGACTACTTTATTCAACAAGAAATCCTTGGCTCTGACTGAACAGACATTGTGGACTTGAATTCCTTAGTGTCAGAGTCTAATCTGGCACCAAAATGACCCATCAGCCTCAAAATATCTCGGAGCTTTGAGTTCCTCTTCTCACACCCATTCCTTCCAGGAAAAGTTTCCATATGAAGCAACAAATATGTAAAGGATAACCATTGGCTCCTGACTTGTCAACAAGAGTCTAGAGATAATATACTCTACATGGGAGGACTAGAAAGTTTGACTTCTTCTGTTGCTTCTGCTTAGAGCTTGTTCAGTACTAAAAGTACCCAAAATTAGCTTTGGTGTATAACAAATTTGGTTTGTTGTTTAACAGATGAAGAAAGGTAATTTAATAATGTCTATTATTCCATTATGGCTTTGGCCCACACAGCTGAAATGCAGAAGGGATGGCTGTTGTCCTAGTTCTTACATGTGTAGGAGCCTAAATGACATCCTCTTTGAACATACTGATCCACAAACTCCTTACGCTGATATAATCTCCTGCTGGCTTTAATGGGTCTACTCTGCAGTAAGGGGTTTGAGGATTGCGGCTCTAAATTACAAGGTCATGTTAGTGCTCATTTTGATTGTTCGGTAATTGTTTGTGAGCTGTTGTTCGGAGGGTGAGATTATAAACTCTTCCTAACTCCACTCCTTGCTCCTTGCCAATCTCTCTTTCTGTTCGGATGCTTAATGTCAGGAATGTCGTGGCAGCCTTTTACAAATAATTTTATAGTTTATTTATTACACAGCTCCTGACTCCTTTGGGTAAGAGTCCTTAAAAATAAAATGTGGTATTATTTTTACATCATAATAAAAAGCAATACCAACACAGTGTCCAGATCTTATTTTTTTTATTTTGAAAAATGCATTAAACTGGAATATTAAGCTTAATGTAGAGTAAAACTTGCTTTAATTTTACCCTACTCTGGATTCCAGTTGTTACTGGAATCCAGCTTGAGCTGCCACCTCTCTGGGTTTTGCCTAGAGATTCCAGGTTTGGCTCCAGAGGCTCTGGGATCCAGAGGAAGTCCAAATTTTTCTGCATCAGACAAAGACGCCCCATGTAATATGGAGAAATCAGGGTTTCCAACAGTGGCAAGGGGCAGCCATGTCAGAAAGGGAACAGGCCATAGTTCTCTTTCCAGTGTGGCCACACCCCTATGGAGCATCACGATGCCATGATGCTCTGCAAGGGCTGCGGCTACACCAGAAAGGGGCACCTTTCCCTTTGCCCCACTCCTGCTGACATTCCCCCGCCCCCTCTGGGCAAAAGCCCAGAGTGAGGTAGTAATCCTTGGTATACCTAACTAAGGTTCTCATTCAGGAAAGGATCCTATTCAGAACAGCACCCTAAGCATATGCTTCCCTTATGCATGTACCGGGCCCCACTGACCTCAGTCACTGACATGATCATTTACTTTCTTGAGGTAGAACCGAAAAATCCTCACTCAGGGCTTGGTTTTCCAAGGTGCTGAGCACTCCTGCCTGCTCCAGTGAAGTTCCTAGTCGTGTGCTCGAGCATATGAACTACTCCTTTAAAATCAAGGGGACTGTTCTTGTGCTTACACTTAAGCAGATACTTAAGCAGTTCCTAAACATGGCCAGAAGGCTCTGCACCTATGATACCTATGAACAGATACTGGATAAACGTGGAGCTATTGAGCTTCTCTTTCATTTGCACAATCTCATTTTATCCTAAAACGATCAAGTCCTTGTTGACTGCATGAATTTCCTTTGGAATTTTCCAGCTGTCAGTGTCTGAGTTGGCCAACACTACCATTATCAAAGGCTTCATGTTGCAGTATCTTTCTGTCATGTTTTATTCTAGCATCAGAGTTATCAAGTAACATCCTTTGTTCACTAGGAACATTTACGAAGATTTATAACTCAAGAATCCCCTAAGCCAGTATCACACTCTATAGCATTTTTACTCTATTTTTTTGGTCAAATAAGTTGCACCATTTTGCATCTTGCAAACAATATTAGCAGTTCTGCTAAATATATTCTGTTGCCTTCCTGTTTTCACTACTGCATCTTCAGAACAGCACTTCATTCAACTGTTATTAATATTTTCCCATTTCAACTTAGCAACCATTCACATCACATTGCTCTGGGCCCCTAACTCTGCCTGGTGTCCCCCCTTTGAACCGCCTGATTCTGCTTTGTATAGCTGGTGCACTGAGCTGGCTTGCAACTTTCTGCTCTACCCAATCACCCCACACTCACTTTGGGTCATTATTAGCCAGTCAGTCTCTTAAAGGGAAAGACACCTGCCTATATTGTGGCCTGTTCCTCAGGGATGCAGCCTGCTGTGACTCATCCAGCACACCTTTGGGCTCAGTCCTGCAACAATTTTGGGCCCATCCATTTCAGTCCCATACTTAAGATAATGAAGATAATAACATATGACAATATACATTAATTGTTAAACCAAGATTATGGTAACCACTGAAAACAACTCCTTAATGAAGCCATTGATTTCTGATCTTGTTTTTCTTTTTGGATGCAGACTCATAGACTAGAAAAATAAAGTTAACATAGTAAGATGAATATTGGCAGGTTTTCCAGGGCCTTTGCTACTGCTCACTGCACATCTCAGAGAAAAGGGAAAGGGGCATATAAGAGCCCTTTTTCAAGGGAGGAGTTTCAAAATCTGTGAAGACTCTGCCCTATTCTTAGTAGAGTAATGATGGCTGCTTTTACACAGACGCGCCCCCTCCGCTCGGTGTTCGGGCACGTGGGGGGGAGGGGTATCCATGTAAACGGCTGTCGGTGTGTGTGTTTTATATGCCGCCCTCTCCTGCTATAAGCATCTCGGAGGGTTAACAACATTTTAAAATACATAACTAAAATACAATTAAAACAACATAAAATCCCCAGATTAAAGTAACCCATACCCAAACCCTCCCTAACCCAAATCACCCACCAATATAA
The DNA here is from genome assembly GCA_003113815.1 of Sphenodon punctatus. NCBI lineage: Eukaryota > Metazoa > Chordata > Lepidosauria > Sphenodontia > Sphenodontidae > Sphenodon > Sphenodon punctatus. The sequence continues at coordinate 4,006,591 of QEPC01005340.1, forward strand.
ATCTGAAATGCTGACATTCAGATTTCCTTTCAGAGTGCCACCAATTGAGCTACAGAAACTAATCTTTTAAATTCAGCCACTTTGCATGTTAGTATATTCTAGTAAGTTAAACAGCAGCTTGCTAAGATGCTGAAGCAGCATTAACAGTGTGGCTGGATGTGGATAGCAAAAATGTGGGGCAAATGTGCTAAGATTCTTGACTTCTATTCCTCATTGTGTCCTTGTGTGATCGGCCTGTTGACTTATTTATAAAATTAGGTAACACCTCATATTTTCTTACCTTGTAAAGTAGGTTATTCTTTTAAGGGGAAAAGGTGAAGTGCATAAGTGCAAGATTCAAATTCAAAGTCTCCTGTTCCCCAGTTCTGGGATCTTTGTTGGGGATCCTTTGTGTGACATGTTGCCAGCAGAGGCAGTCTGGAGAGCTGTATATTGAGGGAATTCCTGGGCCACCCCAAGGTGACAAAAGGCCAACTTTACCCTCACCCCTCAGTTCCAGAGTTCAGGTGATCTCAAATACAACAATAAATTGGGCCTTCTGTGCATATAGAATGATTCCAGTGAATAGCTGTTTAATGTATTTACATATTATTTTTCAATAAAATGTCCAGCTGCTGCTCCATTCACACTCTCTCTTGCTACTTTTTAAACAAATAAATGAACAAAAGAGTCTCCATATAATTGTATGTTATGTTGTAACATTAAGCATGGCTGGGATAAGTGTCTCCTCCTTCTCTTCCCGCAATATCCACAGGGTAGAGAATAAAACCCTCATTGTATTTTTCTCTTTTGTATTTTTCTTTTTCCTGACACTTTCCCACTTGTCTCATGCTGGAAACAAACTTCAGGTTGAAAACTGGGATTAGGTGAATTGAAAACACATGATCTGAGAGTTGAAGAAGACAAGGAGCATTCTTCTCTTGTAAAAAGTAAAAGCTGCTTTACTCTTAGCATCATGAAGCTACAAGAGCTGATGCTAGTGATTGTGCTAAACACGTTTGCATGCTGTTCACCCTTACCTACCATGACTGACAAAGGAGTTGCTCACACCACAATTCAACTTAAAACCCAATTTAAACATTGTATAATGACGATCAAAACAGCACCTCCAGCGGATACATCAAAGTAAACACGTTTTTACTGTGTTCTAAACTTAGGGTCTCATTTTCTAGCTTTTTTGACTAACTATTCCTCTTGCGGGCTTGCATGCTTAATGCTAGACTTCTCAAGTTGGGAATGTTTTAAGGAGGAACATTAAAGCAAATCAACTTTTAGGTCTCTCACCTCGTAAAAGTGAACTTGTTCCTTTGTTACAGCAAAAATTAACAGAACATTGTTTTCCACAAGCTTCTCTGTTAATTCGCCAATGGTTGGATATTCCTGAAGACAAATGGAAAGAGAGTCAAATCAACCCTTGTCTTATAAAGTTGAACACTGCATAATGTTTCTATTAATTTATTATTAACCGTAACCGTAACCGTTATCAATAATAATAATAATAATATAAATCCAGCAATGTGTTTGACCTTGAACAGTCATGAGAGACAGGTTCCTGCCCTGCCCCAGTGAAATCCGCATTCCAGTGATTGTAACTAAGAGCACATTCCCAAATTCAGCAGACCAGCGCTTTATTCTTTTCCCCGCATATTCCAATTCCAATTCCAATTTTAATTTATATCCCGCAACTCTCCCGCCAAAGGCGGCTCAAGACAGCTAACAAACAATATATAATACAGAAACAATATATGATGCACAAGGCATCAATACAATTTAAACATCAATAGAGGCAAACAAAACCCCTTATCAATCAATAACCCCCAAATACAAAAATACATCATCATCATATTACCCCCCCCAACATTTTCCAACATTTTCCGCACTCCTCCACCCCTCACTACTTCCCACCCTCCACCCTGCTGCCACCAGGGGGAGGTCTCTCTCCCCTCACCCCTTCTGCTCTTACCAGGAGAGGGGGAACCCTTCAACAATAAATAATATATAGAATTATATATGATGCACAATGCATCAGTACAATGTACATCAATAAACCAAAAACATATTACGTTGATGTGTGAAAGACTCTATGCACTTCTTTAACCGTGTTTGCGTTTGTTTTTTAAGTGCATTAGCAAGCGGTCAAAACCTACCTTTACAAGAGTGGATTTGAAATGACCCACATAAATCCTCTTGTTGGAATGTCGGGGCTAGTCAGTATCATGTCAGTTACACAGCACCCCGCTTCCCTGGCTCTCGGCTCCCGGAGAGGGGAGAGGAGCGGAACCGGGAGCCAGGGAAGTGGGGCACTGTGTAACTGACAGCGCCCCGCTCCCCCGGCTCCGCTCCTCTCCCCTCTCCAGGAGCCGAGAGCCGGGGCGCTGTGTAACTGACATGACACTGACCCGCTTCCCCGGCTCTTGGCTCTGCTCCTGTTCTGCTGCCGCTCCTCCTCCTCTCCCCAACCTGAGTACATTAAAATGCCGCTTTTCCTAAATGCAATCAATTTCAAAACATGCGTAAATAAACCCAGTGTGAATAGTGCATGGGTTTATTTAAGTGCATTTTGAAACTGACTGCATTTAGGAAAAGCAGAATTTTAATGTATGTGTGAATGCGCTCTAATACTTAGATGCCACAACATGGTAGACAAATATCTTACCCAATCAGACATCACATAGAGTGAGGCCCGGACAATATCCTTGGATCAGGGGGAAAATGGAAAGATGTGGTGATTGCCTCATGTTCTGTCTGGAATGAAGAGAACTGACTGATTGATAGTAGAATTCTCCTCCTCCTCCTCCCATTGGGGAAGAGACAACTTGTCCCTGCTCCCCTCCCCTTTATGGAGGAAGAAGCAAAGGAAAAAAGCAGGCAGGCTGGAATGTGGTAGTCTGCACTGATGAGAGTTGCTAGGCAACCCAACACAGTGGTGTGACAGGAAGCCCCGCAAAACAGGGCTTCCATGGTGCCATTTTAGGTTTGGTCAGCTCCCCTCCATATTGTGAGGTAGTGAGGGGAGTCAGCAGGACATGCGAGCTGGTGCTTGTATTGGTCAAGATATCAAGAGAGAGTCAAGGAGCCATAGCGCAGCTTGAATGGTTAGGCAGCTGTGGAGAGGGCCGACTATCAGCTGTTCGGTATACCAACTGGTATATCGAGTTGGAAAACAAAAAAAATTGACACAAAAATAATTTTTAAAAAGTGACCCAAAGTAGTTTCCTCCAGGACTGGAAGTTGATTTTCTGGGGCGAAAAACTCATAAATAACTGTTTTAAGAAGTAAAAAAACTGGAACCAGAAGTAGTTTTCCAGGACCAGAAGTTGCCAAAAAATTGTTGGAACTTGATGGAAAACTGATAAATCAATGCTAGGAGCTGGTATGTTGGCAAAAATGTCAAAAACATTGGTCCTGGAAGTCAACATTCCAGAACCAGAAGTTGACATTTCAGGACATTGGGTACCTTATCGCGTCATAATTGGGTACTGAATGGAACCTGATTATTACTGAGTCAATTTGGGTACTCAAAATTTGATAGATTACCAATTTTTGTGGACACCCTCTTTCAGCTCTAACACTGTTGCATTTGTTCCTTCTTGGTGCTGGCTACTGCGAATAAAATGCCTGACTCCTTTCATTTGCATACTGATTAATTCCAATCATTGTACTTTAAAATTCAAGAATCATGAAACACATTACCAAAACAGTTGACATGGAGTATTCGTTATTATGGTCCAAATGGCATAGCCCATCGTTTGGAATAACGATTCCTCCCAGCTTACTGTCCATCCCAAAATGAGAATCGGCATCACTCACAAACACCAACAGATGTAGAGAATCATTCCTCCACCCAATTTTTTCCTGTAATTAGAGTGTAACAGCCTAGTATAGACTTTGCTTATATTGACAGATACAATACTGGATGAAGAGGCAGAAAGATGCAGGAGATATCTTTCAAGCAGACTAGAGCTTTAGGGTGAAATCAAATGAAATGATAGCCCACATTAGCCTTCACCAGGCACATTCCTGCCTCCCCGTCTATTAGGTGTCTGCCATGCGGCCCTCAAGTGGTCACCACAGAGCCACCACTCTCAGCAGAGTCAGGAACATCACAGGCCCACTGTGTGAGCCAATCAGGGCTAATGGAAGCCCACATATCTGTGTCTTGTCAATAAGGTTCGCCTGCAGCCTTCTGTTGCCAGCGTCCAGGTCAACCAGCACTACAGAGTCCTGCCTCGCATGCCTGGTCAGCTGAGAGGTGGTAGTGGTAGCAATCTCCCTCCCCCGCAGCCACCTCTCACCTGAGAAGTACACCAGAGATCTCCCTCTCCTCTGCAGTCTCCCTTCCCATCTCTCAGGTGAGAGGTGCGCTAGCGATCTCCCTCCCCATCTCTCAGCTGAGAGGTGTGCTAGCAATCTCTCTCCCCACCTCTCAGCTGAGAGGTGCGCTAGCGATCTCCCTCTCCCCTGCAGTCTCCCTTCCCATCTCTCAGCTGAGAGGTGCGCTAGTGATCTCCCTCCCCCCACAGTCTCCCTTCCCACCTCTCAGCTGAGAGGCATGTTAGAGATCTCCCTTCCCCCCATTCTCTCTCCCTGGCTTTCAGATGAGAGGCAGCTGCGGGGGAGGGAGACTGTGGAGGAGGAGGAACTCTAGTGCACCTCTCAGCTGACAGATGGCTGTGGGGAAGGGAGACTGTGAGGTGAGGGCTGCCCATTTATTAGACTAGACGTACAAAATATGTGATTGGGGGCTGTGTGGAGGCTGCACAGACCGAACACAGACTCCAGTAGGCTATCGCCTCATTTGATTTCACCCTTAGACGCAATGTCCTCTGATGTGAGTGGATATAAAAAAATGTGGTAATTAGTTACTACTCCTTTGGGCAGTATATTCCATCTACCCCGGGTGCTGGCTGCAGAATGCTAGCTTTCCCATGTAAAATAATAGAACTGATGAGCTGGAAGGGACCTCACTAGTCATCTAGTCTAACTCCCTGCCCTGAGGTAGGATAACCTGTACCAAAAGCATCCCTGGCAGATGCCAGTCTCGTCTTTTATTCAAAGTCTCTTGGAAAGGAAATTACATACCCTTTCTATGCAGTTTGTTCCACTGTTGAATTGTTCTACTAACGAGAAAGGTTTTCCTAACATTTAACCCAAACCTACTGTGATGGGATTGGGACCTCTCTGCATATTGGTTTCATCACACCTACCTTCCTGTAATTTAAAGCCATTGCTTCTTGCCTTGTCTTCAGTGACAGGGGAGAATAAATAGGGGGCAGCCACACGAGATGGGCTGGAGAGGCTACCACTCTTTGGGTAGTCTTTCCCCTCCCCGGGCAAAGGAGCCATGTGATGCAGTGGCTCGTGTGTCCAGAGCCCACCAGATGTTTGCCTCACCCAGTGGGGGGACAGGCAGCCGGCTGCTTCACAACCACAACACATTCTAGGGAAAATCCTGAGGACACGTCATGGAGCAGCCTTACCACAAGTGGGGTAAGGCTTCCCAAGGTGGTGCAACTTGTGTGGTGGAGTGTGTTTGTCATAGCACACGTAGAGCATGGTTGTGAGGGATGGACAGTAGTGTCTGTCACACGTGACCACATCACAGCCAGAGGCCAGCTCTCAGCTGCGCCAGGGGGAGGTAGTTGGGGCAGGGCTGGGGGCTGCTCCTTTGGGCGGCACGTCAGCTCCGAGATGGGCCAAGTCACCCAGCTCCCCCGCGCGTGTATGCCCTGCTCTCTCCACTGGCCCTGCAGTGTGGCGGGACTGATTTCACACCATGCAGCCACACAGAGATCAGGCCTGTGCAGCTCATCTGGCCGCATCCATATTCTCTATCTTTTTTATGGCATCCTTTTAGATATTTGCATATCCCACCCCTAGGGTTCCCCTCCCCTTTCTTTAGGCTAAGCATGCCCAATGCTGTTAACCTTTCCTCAGATGACTTGTAATCTAGACCTTTGGCCATCTTTGTTGCTCTCCTCTGAAGCCTCTCCAGTTTGCCAATGTCCTCCTTTGAAATGTGAAGCCTAAAACTGAACGCAGTGCTACAAAGAGAGGTCTGACCAGTGCTAAATATAGGGGCACTATAACTTCCTGGGGCCTGGATACAATACTGCTATGAATACAACCCAATACGGCATTGGCCTTTTTTGCAACAGCATCACACATTCACCTTGTGATCCACTAACCCCCAAATCCTCCTTGGCAGTACTGCTTCCTAGTATTACTGAGATGTATGTTTTTCAACTGTGTTCAAAACAAATATGAGACAAAAGAGTAAATAATATGAAAAATAATATATGGTACTTTTAGTGATTCTCTACATGCATCTATATATGCCTTTTATCAACTGATTCTGAAAAACAATGGATTCTGATTAATTACTCTTTTCCACTGGAAAAAAGATCATCTGAATAGTCTTCTGGGGCCTAATCAAGTTCCCACTGAGTTTTTCCATTGATTTAAATGAAAACTGGATCTGGGTCTTACAGTGTGATCCTCAGAGCGTTTGGTGTTGGTGCTAGTTCTTTGGGCAAGCACCACTCCCATTCACTTCAATGAGGCTCCTACTGGCACTAAGTGCTACATGTTCTGAAGAACACACTGCTCACATTACTTTCAAAGCTGAGTTTCCAGAAAAGAAGACTGCTTGCTTATTAATAAAATCTATGAATGTGAAAACATGGACTAATCAATATTGCACATAGAGGTACCTTTACCTTACAAACAGTTGCCTGCATAATCGCATCAAATCCTCCCTCTGGAGTGTCTATGTTAGCAGAGATTTTCTGCATCTTCACAATTTCATTGAATCTTTCAGTATCACTTGTTAATGGCAAAACGTGCTTGTATCCAAACGTGGGTAAGCAATCATATGGGACGCTTCTGTGAAATTAATTACAAAGGTATGTTTTATGGATAATGCTGCAGTTAAATTGGAAACACTTAAAGGATAAGTGTGGGTGGGAAGTTCTGACTGGCACACACCGACCTCCCCCCACCGCTACCCATCACCCACACACGGAGGCACCTCTGTTTTGTCCAGTGCCTCCGTGTGGGGGGGATGGGTGTAGATGTGTGTGCACGCGTGTGCATGGGAGTGCACACACATGCACACACACTCCAGTGGTTCAAATGAAACTCACCCACGATTTCTGGGTGTTCATGCATGGGTGCCACCCGTGTGAAAAGGGCGTAAAATCGCCAAACGATTAACTTCCTGACACAATTGCAATTGGGTGAGATGGAAATGGTTCCCAAACTTTTTGCCTGCCTGGTTCCATTTGAGACCTAAGTCTTATTCCATGGCCCCAGATTCTAACATGCAAGGCACATGAAATATCAGTTGGAACCATGGCCCCTCTGCAGAGGGCACAACCCCATTTAGGGTCCAGACCCACCGTTTTTAGAGTGAGATGAGCAGGATTTGGACCCCAAATGCTCACTTGCCTTCCTGCATTAAATCATGTAGGTGCTTTCGGTACCTACCTGCAAGGATTGCTTATTTCTCCAACTGTAGTTTTGATGAATGGTGAAACTGGTTTTTCTACAAAAGACCCAAAGCCCAGTCTAAAGTTACTTGTGAGTTTAGACATTTCGCTGGAAAGAGTGGAACCTAGCTCCTTTATTGTATTCAGATCATCATTCATGGAAGCAGAAAGGTCCATGAGGTAGTAGAGATCAACTGGATAATCTTCGGTCTGGCGAACATTGATCTGTATGGTTTCTTCATTTCCTTTTTAAGGGGAAAAGAGGAAACAAATGAACACAACTATGTTTCAACAACTATTAGTGGATGTTGAAAAGTTTGCTTGCAGGGACTCCATTTTGAGTCTTAAAAATTATACTGGGGAACGCAGATAGCAACAAAGACATGCCAAGTATTTCAATCTGCGATCTCTTCTGCAGGATTCTTCTTGGTGTCAGGACACACAGTTTGGGAACCTTGCTACACTAGATCAATGCTACATTGCAATGAATAGCTAGCAATGCTATCCATGATGCTACAACATAAAGACAGAGGAGCTGATAGCTGGATTCACTCAGCAGGGACTGAGAGTACTGAAACAGGATTTATCAGCAACCACGGGAACCGGTTAGCTGAGTCTGCATCTGTGGTGACAGGTGCACAGAGAGAGAGAGAGAGAGAGAGAGAGAGAGCTGAGAGGGTGGAACTGGGAGTGGTTTTAACTGAAATGTTTATATGGTTCATTTTAATTGTTTTTTTAATATATATTTCTGTGCGTTTGTAAGCCACCCTGAGCCTGCGGGAAAGGGTGGGGTATAAATTCAAATAAATATTTACTTATAGTTATGTGTATTTATTTATACTAAAATTTCTATACCGCTCCCTCCTGCTTCTGGCAGCTTGGGGCGGCTTACAATAGAAACAAACAATACAACAGCATCAATATAAATAGCAATAAATATAAATATAAAATATAGAATCAATATACATAAAAAGGTCACAAAATCCAAAAGAAAATCCCATCCCAGACCCCCCCTCCCATTACCCATCTCCCCCACCAAAAGCCTGGTGAAATAAATAGGTCTTATGCTGGTGCTGGAAGGAGGGAAGAGCCAAGGAGAAATAGACCTCTACTGGGAGGGAATTCCACAACCACGGTGCTACGCCTGAGAATGTCCTCTCCAGTGTTGCACACGGGGGACTTCAAAAAAGGGTCCCTCGGTTGACCATAGGGGGCTGATTCAGAACCCGGTGTGTGTGTGTGAGACGGTCCCACAGATAGGTGGTGCCCAGACTGTTTAGGGCTTTATAGGTTAAAACCAACACCTTGAATCAGGCCTGGAAGACTATAGGCAGTGAGTGCAGTGAGCAAAGCATGGGTGTTATATGCTCATGGCACCCCATCCCCATAAGGAAGTGGGCCACTGCATTCTGCACCAGCTGCAGTTCGTCCGAACTGTCACCAGGGGTAGCCCCACATAGAGCACATTACAATAGTCCAGTCTTGATGTGATGAAGGCATGGATGATGGTGGCAAGGTTGGAGTCCAAAACGTATGGCCAAAGTTGTCTTACCTTACCAGATGTAACTGGCAGAAGACACTCCTCACCACAGTCGCCACCTGGACATCCAGGCAGAGTTGCGAATCAAGGAGAAACCCCAGGCTATGTACCTTAGGAACCAGGGAGGGACGAACTTCCATCAATGACAGGGACTTCCATCCCCTCAGCCCTCCCCACCAGCATCACCTCCATCTTATTAGGATTGCGCTCAGATGGCTCCTCCTCATCCAATCCCCCACAGCTGCCAAACATCAGGTAAGCAACGAGACTGATAGGCCTGGGTCAGCTGAAAATGAGAGGTACAGTTGGGTGGCATCAGCATACTGATGACACCGAACACCAAACTCTCTCATGACCTCACCCAAAGGTTGCATATACATGTTGAACAAGAGAGGGAACAGAATGGATCCTTGCAGCAGGACACCGCACATGAGATCCAGGGGAGATGATGAACTGTGGTCCTCGAGTATCACACAATGAGTCCTTTGGGCTAGGAAAGAGTGAAACCATTCAAGAAGGATTCTGCTCACCCCAACACAGTCCCACAAGTGAATCACCAGCATCTCATGATCAACGGTATCAAATTCAGCTGACAGATCTAACAAGACGAAAAGGGTTGAATAACCCCAGTCAAGCTCATGGCAGAGGTCATTGACCAAGGCCACAAGTGCGGTATCCATGCCATAACCCAGCCAATACCCAGACTGCAAGGGATCTAGAAACTGACCTGACCCAGATATGCCAGAAGCTACTGAGCCACGACCCATTCAATAACTTTCCCTAAAAAGGGAAGGTTAGAGACTGGCTGATAGTTGGCAAGGGAGTCAAATTCAAGAGATGATTTCTTGAGCAAGGGGTGCACTAAGGCCTCCTTGGGGCACCCAGGGACCCTGCCCTCTTGAAGGGAGGCATTTACTACCCCAGCCAGCAACGGTCCCAGTTTCTCCAGGCTGGCCTTAACCAGCCAGGACAGGCACATATCTAATTCACAAAACATGGCCCTGACAGACCCTGGAACATCCTCAGCATCAGCGGTCACCACAGACTGAAACTGATCCCACAAAACAGGGACAAAGCGGGGCATTAATTACCTCTGGTTCCACTATCGTGTCAAAGCAGTGGTGAATGTGAGTGATTTTGTCTGAAAAATAGTCAACAAACTTGTCAAAGTGAGCACTGGAGGACTCCAGCTTCAAGTGGAGACAGGCCAGACTAACCAGCCCCTTCACCACCTGGAAAAGCTCAGCTGGATGACACTTCATGGACGCTATGATGGCAACAAATAAAGCCTTCTTTGGTGCCCGCACAGCCAGTGCATAGGCTTTTAAACTAGCTCTATGCCGCAACCTGTCATCTTCAGTACAGGTTCGATGCCACTGTTGCTCTGCCCGCCGCCCTTCCTGCTTCAGCTGACGCAGATCCTCCATAAACCCTGGGGACCTGCATCACCAACGTTCTGGAGCGGACACATAGGAGCCAACCAGTAAATGGCCTCGGCCAACAAGGTGTCCTAAGGTAACAAAAATGAATGAATAATCTGTTGGTATATGCAACATCCTTAAGTTAAAGTTACTGTATTGAGAACAGTAATTGACTATAGAGCCACCAGATGGCGCTGCTAAGTTTATGTGTACATGGAAGGGAGATGGGGTTTTGCAGTTTAATTCATTTGTGTAACCACTCCTTCTTCCCTTCTCTCTCATTGTCTCAGTCTCCATTTTGTCTTACTACTAGTTAGATGCAACTAAGAATCTGTGCCTGAGAAAGCTTAAGTAAAGTTCTGTTTTTAAACCTTCAGCTGCATTTGTCCTTACTGATTGCGAATCAGTTATTACTCTGCAACATAATCAACTGACTTTTGTGTGATTTCATTCCTTTTCATTTTTATTTTATTTTATTTTATTAAAAATAATAAAAATAATAAAAAAATAATAAAATGAAAATGAAAACGAATGATGTACTTTCTGCACACCCCTATAAAGTAAGGTAGTTGGTATAAAGTAAGGGTATTTTTAGACGCAACGGCTCAGTGAGTCACGATGCTTAAACCCACTCTGGGCTGAGGCTGCTGCGCTCCCCCAGAACTGCTCCAGCCATGGACTGGGATTAAGTGGAGTGCCCTGCTCTACCACGGTCCACGGACACCTACCCTGGACTATGGCAGGGCTTACCACGGGATGTGCGCTGACTGGGAGTTCAGTGCGCATCCTGTGTTAGCCCTGCCATGGTCCAGGGTAACTTCTGCTCCCGCCCATGGTGAACATCTGATGGGGTAGGAGCAGACGTGACAACCCCACCCGTGACCATGGCAGGGGGTGTCACATATGAAAATACCCCATGTTAATTTATCATATTTTTTCCTCCCTATTTCCTAATAAATACATCAGATGCAAGCATCAGAACCAAGTTTAAAGCAGGGTTGAAAATTGGAGTGCCTCACTCACATGCAAAAGCAATCCGGGGATCATCCGGGGCTGTTTATACAGCTTCCAGGGCCCCGCAGAGATCAGAGTTTAGCAGAGTTACATGTGAGTTCACCCATTGTCACGGTTGCCATAGAAGAGGTTACCGAAGCATACAGGAGAATTTAGAGATGCCTCCATTTCTGAATGTACCTGTTGAAGAAGTGCAAGTTGTGTGCCAGTTGGTTTTAAGTGGGCAATAGCTCCCCTGTTCCTCTACTTAGAAGTGCCCCTGCCTCTCCTCACCAATTAGGAACCCAGGTGGGCATTTCTAATGTTGGTGTCACAAATAGGATAGAGGGGTTCCAAAGCAGGGCCCACCAGCTGCAAAATGAGCTAGGCTGAGGAAGGGGTTTCTAGGGAGGAGGGTTGACAGTCAAGTAAATCGCCACACCTCTAACTGTGCTATATTTCTTTGGGGCACCCTGACTGCCTACGTTTATTGGAGAATAAAATGAGAGAAATGCCATGTCATTTGGGGAATTTAAGGCCACCCTGCAGTCCATGTTTAGATTGTATGAACTACCAGAGAGACAAAAAGTACAGATTCTTATGGGACAACTAGAAGTCATAGTCAAAAAGAAGTTCATAATTGGTCTGAACAGGACAGGGAATTGGTTGAACAGATTCTAAAAACACTAGGGGCGTTTATAAATGAGCCCTCTCCCAAGCGGGAGAGGACTCAAACCCGCGTCTAAACCCCGTGTTACTCTCTGCGACATGTCTGATGTTTAAAAGAGCATCAGACGCATCCCGGAGAATAACTGCGCATGCTCATCCTTGCGGAGCATCTCTGCGTGTGCGCCCCCTGCCCGCATGACCCGGAAGTGCGGGTTAAAGCTGACACACCGGCGATCCGCGCCTAAGGGGGAAGGATCACCGGGCCGGCCGGATGCGGGAAAGACACTGCTGCCGAGCGCGTCAGACATTTAAATGGACAAAAATAATGGCGGCTGTAAAAGGGATCAGCCACCATTTTTGTCTCGTTTATAAACGCCCAGGGGGCATTTACAGATCTAATATGGCATTTTCATTCCAGAGTGCAGGAGTCTACGAGAAGGTTTTAAGGGACTATTTATCAGCACTGCAGGAAATGTTAAGCAATTGAGAAGGTTGAACAAGGAGTGGCACCAAATACTGATAGAGGAGTTTGTGGAAGGGGGTGGCAGAAGATATGAAGCATAGAGACTTAAAGTGGCTTTTATGCTAGCATGTGGACAGACTGGACACCTCCTTCATGGATTTTGAGAAGGACGCTATAAGACGGCAGAGGCCACATGGGACAGAGCAAGCCATGAGCATGTGCTCATAGCATGAAAACTATTTGCTTAGGGGTAGCTCATAGTGTGAGGAAAGCTGAAAAGAGTCAGGGAACATGAACCTAGAGGGAATGCCTGGCAAGAGGAGATAAAATGGAAGACTGAGAAGCCATGTTCCAATCTGTTGGAAGAAACTGGAAGGGAAATCTGAAAAGTTAGACTACATTCAGGACAGGAAGCCCAGTCACGCAGGGACTATAGGTGTATGCCATCAAAAATTGTGTTGGGCCACAGAGTCACTGACAGATTGGATTATGATGGTAACCCTATCTGCTGAAAATGTGGGGAGGTAGGACGCACAGAAAGAAGACGTGGATCAGAGAATGCATATGCCATGGCTTTAAACAAGTCATCTCTGGATTTCAGGGTCCTGAAAAATCCAGAGTGCTCCATGTGGGGATTGGGTGGTCAGTGTGTGGATGGGGCAGCCATTCAGGGAGTCTCCCATGTAAAGCACTCCCCCCACACTTCCTGTGTGTGGGTGCTGCACCCGCCCTATGCACCGATCACGAACCCCCCTTCGCTGCTGTTCTTGTGTAAAAACACCCAAAGATCCATATGCATGAATGAAGAAAATGGATCTAGGGATGTCTTCAGTGGGGTCCAGGAGTCCTGCCCTGTATGGATGGCTCCTCAGCTGACTCATGGCATGGAGGGATTTGTAATGGCAGCCCCTCCTACCCAGATTCCCTGGTGAGGGGGCTGCTCATTTGAACTGCCCTCCCTGCCGGCCCCACAGTTCCCAGCAGCAGAAGTGAGCAAACTTCTGGCGGCCACAAAACTGAAAAACAGGTGACTTGCGGGGTGAGCAGGGGATCTGGCTTGCCCCTGTCTCATTCGTTTTCACGCAATGCCAGCACTGCCAACACCTCCTATGGGAATACTCTCCAGCTTTGTTGAAGTCATGCCCTCTTGGTCTCCAAACCCAAGACATCTCCTGGTCACAGGGAAGTGGCATAAAAATAGCAATGTATGCTCTAAACGCACTTGAGTGTCACATCTTTTAAAAACTAGAATTTCTTGCCACATCTTATACATCTCATACATATTTGCCAGTAATGGAAAAATTAGGGGTTAATTTGCTTAAGTACAATAAACATATCACTGCATTTCAGCCCACTAACCATTTGGCTTCAGAAATGTAGAAAGCAGAGCACTAAAAGGAAAGTATTACCATTATCAATGGGGTAACTTACCTGGCCGCAGTCTCAGAGTTAATTTTTGGGGAGAGATTTGTGTAACATCAGAGTTATTTTTCTGTACTCCCACACTAAGGGGCTTGTTTTTGTGGATTTCTACTTGAGAATTGGGAAATTCAATGAAGTTTGTTTGGCATCCTTTGGACAGAAGCGTTTCTGGAGTGTCACACCTGGCACGAATTCCAGATGGGTCGGTAAAATTCTACAACAAACAATGTAAAGAACGGAAAAATGAAAAATAATTGAAGTATGCAATTGCATACTAGGTTTCAAAGCCAGGGGTTACATAAATTGTGGCTTAAGATACTTTGTGAGTGAGAGAAGGCAAGAAAGTGAGCGTAGGTGGGAAAGTAGCGTAAATTTGCACCCATTGGAAATTTTGTGGGTAACATGCAAAGTGAATTAATGAACTTACACTGCTTTGGTATCAGTAACAGACTGTTATGAAATGAGTAACAGACTGATCTTTCAGTAGATACCCCATAGCAGACCTCTCATATAGTCTAGGAATTAGTTGTTTGTCTTTTACTCCTTTCCTACGTCAACATCAAAGATACACACTAGAAAATCAACACAAGTTACTTTGCTACTTGTGAGGTGCAATCCTGAAACCATTGATGGTTCCCGTGGCAGCCTGCTGTGCTGAAGAAAGCCCTACTGAAGCGTCTGGAACTCCGTTTGCTGCAAAGGGCCAGTGACATGAGGATCATGATGACACCCATTCTTGAGCCAACTCTTACATCTGATATTTAACTAACCCCATCCACAATCCTCAAGACATTTATGTTATATTAATAGGACTATTCCAGAGCAGCCACCTTTATTTTCACAACCACAGAACTTAACCAGAGACTTGGATGGCACTTCCATCATCCACTAATCTGAATTTGTGAGCAGTATGATCTCTTCCCATCCCACGCTTAGGGCAAGAAGCAAAATGGGTCAAACTATATCTTTAAACACTTAGGGCCAGATCCAAAGCCAGCTGAATTTATGGGAACCTTTCCATTGGCTCCCATAGATTTTTCTTCTAGTCTTAAGACGCAACCCCATGTTTGTAGTAAAGCAAATCTCCCATTACTCTGGAAGAGAATTTTCATTATTTGACACTACGTTATCTCCAAAGCACTTTGTGTGCATTTGTTTTTACAGCACTGCTGTGAGGTAGGCATCATTAGGCCTATGAGGAAAACTGAAGCAGACAATGTAAGTGATGGGAGCTAGGGCACAGAGGGATTTTAAATTTTGAAGGGGGGTTTGTTTATTTATGGTTCTGATTCTGTGCTTGTACCACCATTCATTTCTCCCACAAAACAAAGTTGGCAGTGGCCTTTGAAACAAAACCACTCCCTGAATATTCTCACTGAGAAATACTCTGTTGAAATAATGGCAACTATCTGGTATCAGAAGGCCAGAAAATTATTTTTTTTACCTAGGACTTCCTCACATTCCATCTGGATTCTGGCCTGAGATGTGTGTATATAGGATTCTCAGTGATTTTGGTAGCAATGACAACATGGACACATTTCAGGAGGAAATTGGCCTCTTTGTGGTTGGGCTGCATATTGAAGTAATTACTGAGGCAAAACTCCCAATGACTGTGGGACTGACCATATGTGGGATCACCTGCTGTTATGAGAGAACCATTTCATCTGCAGAAGTGAAACACATGGAATTTTCTAGCTTTCAAAACATGCATCAACATGTAAACCCACATTTCATGGCTAGTTCAAATGTGTGTTTTTGTCCAGCAGACTGTAATGGCTGCTTTGGAGAGGTTTGTTCAGTCTATCTTGAGAATAAAGTGCTCAGTCTTTTAAATAGGCAGGTTCTTTGGCAGAGCCCCACCACAAGGGTGAAGTGAAATAAATCCATGAGCAAACGACTCATTGGAAATTTCGACGGAAGAAATGAACTCATACGGGCTATAAAGTGTATTTAGAATTAAGTTGTTTGCCATTTACACTGTATACTGAAATCACCCTCCTGCCATAATTCAGATCGCATATGTATCAGCAGACAAAATTTAATGTCTTAAACACACGTCTTAAAAAACACAAGTTAAAAAACCCCTGTTTTTTCAGCTCTACAGCAACGCATCTAAACCCCTCTGTTTCATTGACTTTCCCCATATTCCACCTTGAAAATGTACAAGTTGCCTTTTGTTAAGTATTGGATTAGAATTTAAAAGCAAAATTTAGTCTTTGTCAGAAGCATACCAATTTTTATCTAAATGACCTTTTTTGGGTTGTTTTTTACTGGTCAGTCAAATACCCCTGAAAGAAACTAGAAAAAGGCCTTATCTGTAAAGGCATAAGCAGAAGTAAACTGCCATACTAAAATATTTTAATACACACTTTTCCCCTCTGTCTTTTACAATCTCTCTATACATATTGAGCGCAATCCAGCTCCCATTGAAGTCAGTGGCTAAACTCCCACTGACTTGTATGGAGCTGAATTGTGCTCATTATGTACATGTAGTTTATTAATTACACAATAGCACCTGATCTCTTAATTTCTACTGAAGTCAATGGGTATGACCCTTACTCCATTGGGAGCAATGGAAGTTTTGCCTTCAACTTCAATGGATTCAGGATTGCACTTAATCCCTGTTGAAGGTGCTCAAGTCAGGCACTTAAATTAACTAACAGTCCAATGGGTTAACATAAGTATGATGTGAAATAATTTTGGCATACCATAACTAACTGATCAATTCCAAAACAACCAAATATGTACTGGTTCTGCAGTCAACTGACTGATCAGCCATTGTCTGAAATACAGCCATGTCTGCCAACCTAGCTGTGATATTTATAAAGGCCAAGAGTGCCAAACTTCAGAGTTAGGCTTCTAGATCCATAAAGGAATCAAATTAGTACCCAGACTTTCAAAACTGCTGAGGTCCTTTGTGTTCCCATGGCCATACCATTTTAAATAGAAATTTTAGATTCTTCCTATTTAAAATATTTATAACCATTTCTACTGGGAATTTTATGGCAGAATCATACCTCTCAAACACAAATGCATTAAGGCTTGCAGCACTCCCTTTGAGACAAGGAGATATTACTCTCCATATTTTACAAGTGAAGAACTGGGTCACAGCCAAGTTGTCTAAGTAACTTGCAAAGCCAAGGTCATACAAGAAGTCTGTGGCAGAATTTAGGAACTAGAATTGAGATTTTTTTTCAGCTCTGCACCTTAGTTACAAAATATTAGTTCATTTCTCTCTTAAGAGTTCTATCCTATATCATGTGAGGTGTAAAACCCCATGCTAGTCACTTCTGAAAATGCTGAATACAGTTCTCTAATAGGGTGAAACAAAGCAATTGGAGTTTGGGACTTTCTGAGGAAAATTCAAACCATGAACATACAAGTCTGAACAATGAACAATAGACCACAATATCTTGATTGGGCACTTTTGATTAACCAAAGTAAGTTTCATAGGCCATTTTCTCCAAGTGTTAGATGCCTTGCAAAAACATTGGCTGATCCAAATAATGGTAATTTTGCCAACCATAGCTACTACAAATATTTATATCTGTACTGTTTTGAAATTGTTGACATCATTTACCATACCTCTTGAGAACACCAAGCACAGCGCGGTCCAAAAAGCAAACAACCGTCACAAGTCACTGCACTCCCTGCAGCACAACTACCTACATTAAAAGCCAGGAAAGTATAATAGATTAACCTACGGTTTAATCATTTATTCCAGATATGAAATAGCTTGGTGAAATTCTGACGCCAGTTAAAGTAAAAACTTCAGCAGAGAAATAATTTCACCTCATCTGTCTTAACCTTATTTGACAATAAAATATTGACAAATTTGACATATGTAGGTGTATTAATAAAATTCTATTGTGAAAAGAAATCTCTTAGATTTAATACTTTACTTTAGAATCACAGATGCAGTGCAAAATTTTATAAAGACCAAACTCACATTTGTGTAGATAAAATGAATCAAAAGCCTTTATGTTTGTGCCAAGTAAATCTACCTTATGAGAAGAGTATGTTCTAATGGCAGTCGCAGCACTACAGGCAGACAAACATTACTAATTTAAAAGCATTCATTAAGTGGAAAGGAGTGACAGCCTATGCAACATTCAAGCGTTAAGCAAAACATCTCGTATGCTTTTAAAGAAATGGCTCTCGCTGCTTATGAACCTTACCTTGAACATGATGTTGTTGCAGAAGCAGAAAGAACAGGCAAAAGAATTCAATCCCCATTCGTTTTCAGTTCTGGATGTGCAAATGAAACAAAACATATACAAAATTAATTACCTTCAGTGTAAAAAGTTCAATGTGGAATGTTGGAAAAGTCGTGAATTTTTGCAGTGGAGTATTAAAGGTATTACTCACACTGGTTTGAAGAGAAACTTCAATACTACCAGGAGAGAGCAGCACTAATATAAAAGAAAACTAAAGCTACCTGAACAGGTAGAGACGGTAGCTGCACATAAAACCAACTCCAGCATGGTTATGGAACTTAACACTCTGCTTTATCTTACTTCCTTGTTTTCCTTATAAGGAAAGACAGGTATACAGCCTTAAGAAGGTGGGGGAATTCATTCAGGTATAGTAGCAGTCTGCCTGGGTCCTACAGTCATCTGCCTTAGATTTTTTAAACACAGGATAAAAGTCTCATAAACATTGTTAGTCTTTGGAAATTCCAGCATGGTTTCTATCGCAGTTAAATATGATGATAGTCATACAGTTAGCAGGTGAGACATACCTGAAGAGGTGTATAAATCCCATTTTTTTCTCAACTTCCTTGTCGGAGAAAAACCTTGTAAAAGCAGCTCTGAAAGAAAAGGGGAAAAAATTAACCGATTAAAGCTTCATTATAAATGTAAAGCCAGCCTGGGAACACAATAGAGCATAATTTACTCTGTAGAAAATGTGTATTTTAGTAGTGGTAGAAAGAGATATAATAAAATTACTTTACTTAAAGATGTAGCAAATCAATACTAGATGCCTTTCTAAAGGATTCGCTTAAGGCAAATGTAACTTATTGGGCATGAGATAGTACTAATTGGAAGAAAATATATTGGCTAGGGTTATACACTGAGTCAAACTAGGGCCACGATCCACAAGCCACTTACTCCAGGGGAGTCCTATTGAAGCTTCAGCAATGATCTTGAAATATCTGAATATAAATTTGTACCACCACCTAAGTTAATTGCCCCTGTAGTTGTTAATACATTCAGGAGACCATGACTAGACAGAGGTTTTCACTGCATATCAAAGCATTAAAATGCAGCCCCATAATAGCAAAACAACCACCATAAGCAGAGGTTGAAAAACTAGGCAAGAAAGACCAGGGGCCCTGGGGCTGCTAGTGAGAACTCCCAAGCTCTAGTCTACTCTGCCATTGGCTCACAGTAGAGCCAAGGTTCCTAAATGCTGGGTCAGGAGGACCCCAAATGAAACCGCCTCATTTGTGACTGCGGTCACAAGCCTGTTTGACACTGGATGTACTTTGCCTATCTGTTGCTGTCTAGGGCATGTAATTAAATGTACATCTCAAAATGGGATCAGGCAGGTAAAACATTTGGGAACCACTGCTGTAGACCCTTGGATAAGACATTTAACCACGCTGTACTTCAGTTTCGTGATCAGTAAACCATTTTGCATCAGGGGTAGTCTTTGATCATGGTCAACCATTAAGCACCAGCTAATTTCCAGTAGTGCTTTGGCAAGGAGCAGAACGAGAGTGGGGAGCTGCCAGGAGGGGAGCTGGTTGGAGGAGGTCCAGTGTCTTGGGGGTGAAAGGGAAGTTGGATGAAGGCCTCCAGTGTGGCAGGGAAAGGTCTCTCTGAGGGGAGTGTCGCAGGGATCCATGAGGGGAGTGAGGTTTGAGGGCTGGAGCTGACCAGAAGTAGTAAGCTGTAGGGATGTGCGAACGCGGTTCAGCCGTTCGGTGTTTGGCCCAAACTCGGTCAGTTTGGATGGCCAAACCGAATGACCGAACTGAACAAC
>QEPC01005340.1:4053220-4071909 GCA_003113815.1 Sphenodon punctatus
GCCTCCCTGGTCGGGTGCTCCCGTGTGCCCCCTTCCTGCGCCTGTGCCCCCTCCGCCTGCATCGCTGGGCCTGCCTGCACCTCCTCCGCCTCCTGGCCCGCCGCTGTCGCTGTCTCTGCCTCTGCTCTCTTCCGCCTCCCTCCTCGCTCCATCCCGCCATGCTTGCTTGCTGCTGCTCTCGCTTTAAATCTCCCTCCGGTGGTTGTGTTGTTGCTGGTTGCCCGGCAGCGACGCTGCGTGCCTTGTCCCCGGCTGGGGCTCGTTTCGTTTGGTTCCGCCCGGGGATTGGTGTCCAGACGTTACTTTTCCTTGGTTCCCGGTGGGGGTTCGTTTGACCACGCTTCCCGGGATCTTCCCCCGGCTAGCCCGGGAAGCGTGGTTGAAACTGACCCCATGTGGGTATTCAGCGTGATGAACATCTGGCGCGTGCCGTTCAGACGTTCAGGGCCCTTTGGCCCCACGGGGGGTTGAGCGTGGTTCAGTGTGGTTGAGCGTGATCTCGTAACGTCTGAAGACACCCCGTGTCTATGTTATTACTTTGTAAAGTGCCAGGTACACTGCTGGCACTATATAAATATTTGTTAATAATAATAATAACAACACCCTCCACCTGAGGAGCTGCACTGGAGTGGATATGCATTAAAATGCTGCTTTTCCTAAATGCAGTCAATTTCAAAATGTGCTTAAATAAACCCTAGTGTGAATAGTGCATGGGTTTATTTAAGTGCATTTTGAAATTGACTGTATTTAGGAAAAGCAGCATTTTAATGTATGTGGGAATGCGCTCAAAGACAATGTTAGGTGGCTCCCCCACTGGTTAGGTGCTTTCAGACATCCAACTTGCGGAAAGCACCCCTATGGGCAACCCTATGGAGTGGTTTCTGTTTCTAGGAAACATTGAAACTGCTGAGCCACAGAGACTACCACACAGTAGAAAAATTCAGACATCCTTACAACCTGGCTGCAAAAACTGCAGGGGCTTTCCATGAGTTGTGTTACTGCAGACCTAGGCTCAAAGGGCTGTATTGTCCCATTGCTCTCTTCTGTGGGTGGCCATCTACACTAGAGGAAAGTGAGCAGCAGAAACTGAAAGGTATGTTCTACCACCTGCCACCGAGTACACTTCATTTCAAAAAGACATCTAAAAATAGAAGTTTTGGAAGCTGCACAACAACTGCTCCAACAAAGAATAATGAAAAATTTAGCACTCAAGAAGGGAAACCAATTTAATGAGTACTGGGTGGAATGGTCAGGGACTAATGATGTTTTCAAACATGATAGTGCCATGTGCTGCCACATTTTGATCCTTCTCGGGGTGAGGGCCCTCACTCTGGGCAGGATCTGGCCCGGCCGCCAAACAGACATGCCGGCTGTCCAGGCCAGGGAGGAGGTGGGGAGAGGGTGGGTGACACGCAGATGTGGTAACATGACCCAGTCCGTCACACTGCTGAACGACAGCGTGGCCCGTCCACCTCCCTAACGGTAGGAACGTGTGGAAAGTAGGATTTTACTACCCTGTCCATTGTGCGAGCTTTCCAGTGGGAGAGTCACAATTCCTGCTTTCCCATGAGATGGAAGCTGCACTAGATTTGAATAGCACCTGCTCCTTCAACGCGAAAGCAGCTCATAGGAAAGCAGCCTAAAACTAGCTTGGCTTTAATGCCAGGTGTAGGCTTCTTGACTCTCTCCCTCTCCCCTTGCCAATTAGCACAGCTGAAGTCCAATGCATCACTGCAGCAGAAAACTGTCCAGCTACCAAGCAACAGTTCTAGACATTAAATGTTGTCAACACCCTAATTCATTCATTTAGGATGGAAATGGTTGTAAAGTCCTACCTAATCAATTTGATATGGGTTCAGTCAGTCATTGCAAACTCCAACAGTTCTGGCTCTACAGTAACAACACACTAAACTTTTTTCAGACCTGAGAGAGAAAATTCAGTCAGAACCCATATTTCAGTAAAAAATTCAGCATGCACATTTTTAGAAGTTCTTCACACAAAGTGCTGCCATCTTCTGGGGACTTGACTGATCTGTTTTCAAGGGAGCAAAAGAAAAGGCTCTATCTTTGCACTTTTAAGTACATCACAGAGAACTTGTACCCCTTATGAGCAACTGCATTACACCCCAGCAAAGCTCATGCGCACTCTCTATTTAAGAACCTTTCACCGTGTGGTTCAGCTTCTCTGCTGAGTATTTATTTTGTGTTCAACAATAACATGCTTTTTTAGCATGATAGAGAAGGATGCCTGAGGGAGAACTCTTAACAAAAAACATATTCATCACATCATTTCTATGAATGGTTCTTTTTTTTTTTTTTTTGTAGCTCACTGCTCTCCTGCAACTCCTTGCAAGTTTTGGATGGTAAAAATCTGAAATTCCAGCAGTGCTACTGAACTAATTGGACACCTAGGTCACTTTGTTTCAGTTCTTTGTTTGGCTATGAATAGTGCTTAGATGAGGTTGTGGCCAGCGTGTCTTTCTGCACTTGCACATTAAAAGTTTAATTTCCATGAATATTCCCTAGTTTGGGCAACATTCCGGTTCAATAGAGCACTAGAGCCAAAGAAATGTATGAATTCAAGCTTTCTGAAATATTCACCTGTCACTAGGCAGGGTCAGATCAGATTTATTTTCCTTTTGCTTCTAGCTGATAAGAAATACCTTAACACAGTGCGGGCAATGCTTTCCCTCTGAGAACCACTTTTAAAATGAGTACAAGCTCCGAGGGCTGCATAGATGTTGGGGAATTGTTACGATAGAGAGCTTCCCACCCACAAGGGAGAGCTGCAGCAAAGTTCTGAGTTCTGCGACATCCTGTACAGCCGCACTCTGCCTGATCAGTACCAGGTCAGAGGGCAGACCTGAGAGGCAAGTGTGGGTGAAGCAGTTGTTAGTGCTGTAGGCCTGCATGTACTGCCAATAAAGTTTAGCTACTGAGAAGCTTCAGAGTCTGTGTCTGAAAGTCATAATCCAAATGTGGTTTCAGGAGTGGGATTACCCTTGTAAAGACAAAGCAACACGCAGATCCAACTTGAAAGCCTGCACACACAGACAGACAAGCAGGGGCCTCAGCCATGGCAGCAAGCCTGATTCCAGTCCCTGGATTCATGGCAGGTGATGTTTTCAACAACAGGATGATCTTCAGAGCACAGTGAAAGATAATAAGAGCTACCCTGCAACACTGCTGTCTGTGAGGGGGAAAGCATGTCACATGCTCCAGCAGGATCTGAATATGCCATCAGCAGACAGGGACAGGGGGACTGCGTATCCAAACGGCAGATGAAATTTAATGTGGACATAGGGAAAAATAACCCAAACTATGAGTACACAATGCTGTGTTCTACAGTAGGAGTTACCATTCAGGAGAGGGATCTTGGAGTCATTGTGGACAATACATTGAAATCCTCAGCGCAGTGTGCGGGGGGCCACTATGGAGAGGGCGTTCTCGGTGGCTGCACCTAGGCTGTGGAACTCCCTCCCGGTGGAGGCCCGAGTGACCCCGGATCTTCCCTCCTTCTGTCTTATCTGTAAAACTTGGCTGTTCCGCCTGGCTTTTGGTGAGGGAGATGGGGTGTAGGGTGGGATGGGGGGGAGGGGGTGGTTTGGTTTTGTGCCTTCCCTTTTTATTGTATTTTATGCAGGGCCGGCCTTAGTGGAAGCAGGGCCCTGGGCGGGGAAAGAATGTGGGGCTCCCACTAACTTAAGGTGCTGCTGGCAGCTTTGCTGCCGGCAGCCTCCAGGCCTAGGGGCGCTCTCCGGCTCAGGGGGGCACTCCCCACTGAGCTTGGGGTGTTACTGGGCCTGGGCTCAGGGATGGATGGAGGGGCACTCTCCTCCCCCCATCCCCAAGTCCGAGTGGCTGTTTGGATCACATATCTGATCCACTGTCGCCGCTCCGCTCCTCTTTCCGCTGGGCCCGGGCCACTGCCGCCAGCTCCAGCCTGAGGCCGGAGGCGGCCTGGGCCCCGACCAGGCCGTGAAGGGGGCCAGCAATGTGAGGGAGAGGCAGGGCCTCTGCTTCTCCCTCACTTCCACCAGAAGTAAGGGAGAAGCCCTGCCTATCCCACACTTCACGACGCTCGTTGGCCAGGCCCCCTCGGCTGCCTAGCTCAGTCTGTTACAGACTGAGCCAGGCAGCCGAGGGGGCAGTTTACTTTCGGCCAGGGGAAATGAGAGGGAGGCAGCGCCTCTGCCGCTCTCTTCTTCATTTTCCCTGGCTGACTGTGACAGGCAGCGGGAGGGGAGGGGGGCAGCACAGAGTGTGGGAGAGGCGGGGCCTCCACTTCTTCCTCACTCCTGCTGGCTCCCCCTTCACTGCCTGTCAGATGCGTGAGCCGGCTCCTGAGGGCCCAGCGCTCAGGGCCAGCCTTACCGCAGGGTTCGGGCTGGGAGCTGGGCCCTGGGCGGCCACCCCTAACCGCCCCATGGTAAGGCCGGCCCTGATTTTATGGTTTTATTGATTTAATATGTTTTAACATTGTAAGCTGCCCCAGACTGATTAGACCAGGAGGGGCGGGGTATTAAATGATTTTATAAATAAATAAATAAATGTTACAGGGCTCAAGGGTATGGAACGGCTCCTGTATGAGGAAAGACTTGATAGGTTGGGGCTCTTCAGCTTGGAGAAGAGATGACAGATGGGATACAGTAGAAGTTTATAAAATCATGAGTGGTGTAGAACACGAAAGTAGAAAACAGTTATTTACATTCTCTAAGAGTACTAGAACATTGCAACCCTTTTCCTTCCCACCTGACACCACCACCAATAAGGATTTGAACCCACGCCCCCCTGGCCCCATAGGTGAGAATCATACCTCTAGAACAACAAGCGCTATGCCTGTCAGGGTAGCACTCTTTTCCTCAAGTAGGGCCCCACGACCTTGTGTGCTAGCTGTGTGGACACCGAAGGCTGGCCACGCTCGTTCGACAGCCACCAACAAATCAACGTTCTACTCAGACAGAAAAGACTGGGTTTCTTTGGGACATCACAATTTAATTTCAACCTCCGACAGCCAGAAAGAAAAGACACAAGTATTTCCTCTAGTCCAACAAGCCACACTTGTTTCTCTGTTAGGCCTTTCATCCTCAATTTCATGGGGAGAGTGCATAGGGTCCTTGTGTGCTAGGTCCCACCAACAAACCGATGTTCTACACCGACCGTATAGAGTTGATTTTTTTTTTTTAACGTGGCAATTTAATTTGAACCTCCGACAGCCAGCAAGATTTTTTTTTCCCCCCAAAGGTACTGTCTTTTTACTTCTTACTCCACAGCATCACCAAGGGGGATTTGAACCCAGGACCTTTGGCTCTATAGGCAAAAATGTTTCCTCTACACCAACAAGCAACACTTGTTTCACAGTTAGGCCTTTTGTCCTCAAGTATGTAGGGAGTGTGCATAGGGTCCTTGTGTGCTAGGTCCCACTAACAGCAACCAACAAACCGACATCCTACCAGACCGCATAGAGTTGATTTTTTAAAATGTTACAATTTAATTTGAACCTCCGCCAATCAGCAAGAAAGTTTTGCCATTTCAGTTAAGCCAGACTTGTTGGTTTAGAGCTTAGACTCTTGCTTATGGGACCAGAGACACTGGGCTCAAGGGTACATTTCAGTTGTATTTCTTTCTGAATTACACATTGATGCATATCTGACATGCAAATACAATTACAGTACATGGAACATGGATATTATACACATTCTACAAATGTTGTTCTCCAAACACTCATCACGCAACCCTTTTCCTTCCCACCTGACACCACCACCAATTAGGATTTGAACCCACGACCCCTGGCCCCATAGATAAGCATCATACATCTAGAACAACAAGCCCTATGCCAGCTATTGACTCCCCTACCAGCCGTCTCTAATCTTCCCTTTCTAGGGAAGGTTATTGAACGGGTGGTGGCTCAGCAGCTTCAGGGGCATCTGGATTGGATCGGTTTTCTAGATCCCTTGCAGTCCGGCTTTCTTCCTGGGTTTGGCACTGAGATTGCGTTTGTGGCTTTGGTCGACAACCTGTGCCATAAATTAGATCAGGGCAGATCATATCTTCTGATCTTACTAGATCTGTTGGAAGTATTTGATACCGTTGACCACGAGATGTTGGTGGCTCGTCTGCAGGACCAGGCTGGAGTGGGAGGAGCTGTTCTTGAATTGTTCCACTCGGTCTTGGCTGGGAGAACTCAGTGGGTGGTCCTAGGGGAGTGTTCATCATCTTCCGGGGACCTTATGTGTTGGAGTCCCGCAGGATTCTATTCTGTCCCCTCTCCTGTTCAGAGTGTACGTGCAGCTGTTAGGCAAGGTCGTGAGAAGGTTCAGTGTATGCTCTCATCAGTACTCTGATGATACACAGCTTTACTTCTCTTTTTCTGCAGACACAGACCCAGAAGTCTTGGTGCTTACCTGGTGTTTGGCGGCTGTGGGGGATTGGATGAGGGTGAGCCATCTGAAATTGAATCCTGACAAGACGGAGGTGATGCTGGTGGGGAAGGCTGAGGGGGTGGTGGATCCTGTCATTGACGGGGTCTGCCCCCCGTTAGCCACTGAGGTTTGTGGTCTGGGGGTGCTTGTTGACTCACAGCTCCGCCTGGACTCCCAGGTGGCAGCTGTGGCAGGGAGCGCCTTTCACCAATTACATCTGGTATGTCGGCTACGGCCATATGTTTTGGACTCCAACCTGGCCACCATCATCCATGCTTTCATCACCTTGAGATTGGACTATTGTAACACACTCTATGTGGGGCTACCCCTGGTGACAGTTCAGAGACTGCAGCTAGTGCAGAATGCGGCAGCCCATCTTCTAATGAGGACAGGTCATCACAAGCACATTTCACCAGTGCTCCGTTCTCTGCACTGGCTGCCTATTGTTTTCCGGGCTTGATTCAAGGTGTTAGTAATGACCTTTAAAGCCCTAAATAATCTGGGCCCCACCTATTTGCGGGACCGCCTCATACCCCGGGCAGTGGTACAACCCCTGTGGTCAGCCGGGGACAACACCGATGAGGATTTGAAACCACAACCCCTGGCCCCATAGGTGAGAATCATACCTCTAGAACAACAAGCCCTATGCTTTGCAGGCTAACCCTCTGGTCCCAAGTAGGGCCCCGCAACCTTGTGTGCTAGCTGTCTGGGCACCGAACGGCTGACCGCGCTCGTTCAACAGCCACCAACAAATTGACGTTCTACTCCGACAGAAAAGACTGGGTTTTTTTGGGACATCACAATTTAATTTGAACCTCCGACAGCCAGAAAGAAAAGACAAGAGTATTTTCTCTAGACCAACAAGCCACACTCGCTTCCATGTCAGGCCTTTCATCCTCAATTACGTGGGAAGAGTGCATAGGGCCCTTGTGTGCTAGGTCCCACCAACAGCCACCAACAAACCGACATTCTAAACTGACCGCATAGAGTTGATTTTTTTGAACATGACAATTTAAATTGAACCTCCACCAGGCAGCAAGAAAGTTTTGCCATCTCAGTTTAACCAGACTTGTTGGTTTAGAGCTTGGACTCTTGTTCTCTACAGGCACATCACGCAACAAGGGAACACTCCATGAAATTAACTGGTAACAGAGTTAAAATAAGAAAAAGTATTTTTTCACACAGCATGCAATTAAGTTGTGAAACTTACTGCCAGAGAAAGTGCTCACGGCTGCTAGTGTAGCTAGTTTTAAAAAGGGATTGGATAAATACTTGGAGGATAGGTCAATTTATGGCTATAGCCAAGTAGGTTTTGGAAACAAAGCCTCTTAGTGTTGGGGGCTGGGACAACAACGAATGGATTGCCCAGTGTGACCTGTTGGGTACTTCTCACAAGAGAAAGAGATTGGCCACTGTCAGAGACAGGATGCTGGGCTTGATGAACCATTTGTCTGACCCAGCATGGTACTACTTATGTTCTTATGTAGAGCCCTCCAAAATTTCAACCACCCACCAAAAGCATTTTGAGCCTACCAGAACTGTTATTTATGCATGTTTTCCTAACAAAAGGAAACATGACTACAGAAATGGTGGAATGGGCTGATGCAGCAGCAGCTGTTACCGCACCACGATTCCATTCCGCCATTTCAGAATTGCCCGCACCACACCACGGCTTTTCTGATGACATACCGCTAATTCCGCCGGCTTTCTGAAAATTCGGAAACTATCGGAAAAATTACGGAATTGTCAGAAACTGTCGAAAAATTGCTGTTCCGTTATTTTGTGGCGCTGGTGGAATGGCGGAAGTAGCGAAAATGTCATGTTTCCGCTATTTTGTGAAGCCTGCGGAAGTAGCGGAATGAAATTAGTGGAACTGCGGATGTAGCAGAATGAAACTAGCGGAATGAAAGCCTCTGCCATGCCGTACCACTAATTGCGGAAAAGCTGTTTTTGGCAGAAATAGCTACCGCTGCAACATTCCGCTACAGCCCTATGGTGGATCAGTTGCCAGGGTGCACAAAGTAGCAGATTTGTGTGAGTACGGGGTTTTAATAGAGGAATTGATCTGTGATAGGTTAGTCATGGGAACCAAAGACAAGGCAGCTCAGATGAGACTGCTCAGAGACCCCACATTATTTATTTTATTTATTTATTTTATTTATTTTCCAAATTTATACCCCGCCCCCTCCTGCAACACAGCTTGGGGCGGCTTCCAACAGTCAACAATAAAAACATTAAAATTCATTTAAAAATATTAAATATAAAATATACCATATAAAACAGGGCTAGAAAAATAATAAATAAATGGGTGGGGGACTAAAATCATCCCTCCCCACCCTCCCTCCCAAAGGCCTGGGCAAACAGCCAGGTCTTACAGTTCCGCCGAAATGTTAAAAGGCTTGGGGCCAGGCGAGCTTCCTCCGGAAGGGAGTTCCACAGCCGCGGTCCTACCACCGAGAATGCTCGCTCCATCGTGGCCCCCCGCTTGACACGGGGGACCTCCAGGAGGGCACCCCCGGCCGACCGCAGGAGCCGCTCCGGGGCGCGAAGGGCGAGGCGGTCCCTAAGGTATGAGGGGCCAAGACCGTATAGGGCTTTATAGATCATCACTAGGACCTTGAACTTGGCCCGGCACACTATCGGCAGCCAGTGCAGAGCTCGGAGCACCGGTGTAATGTGCTCCCGGCGACCCGTCCCCGTCAGAAGACGAGCCGCCGCATTCTGCACCAGCTGCAGCCTCCGGGCCAAGAACAAGGGAAGCCCCACGTAGAGCGCGTTGCAGTAGTCGAGCCTCGAGGTGACGAAGGCATGGATGAGGGAGGCCAGGTCCGGGCCAGAGACATACGGACGCAGCCTACGTACCAGATAAAGCTGGCGGAAGGCAGCCTTAGCGACTGCCTCCACCTGCCGCTCCAGCCGCAGGTCTGCGTCCAATATGACCCCCAGACTCCGGACCTGCTGAGCTACAGGGGGGCAAACCCCCCCAACCAGGGGGGCCACCACCCCCTTCGCCCTCCCCACCACCATCACCTCCGTCTTATCTGGGTTGAGCTTCAGTCTGCTCCGCCGCATCCAATCCGCCACGGCCTCCAAACATTGGGATAGCACCGAGACAGCAGGGTCTGGGTCAGTAGAAAACGAGAGGTACAGCTGAGTATCATCAGCATACTGGTGACATCGCACCCCGAACCCTCTCACGACCTCCCCCAAGGGCTGCATATAGATGTTAAATAATAATGGAGACAAGATCGATCCCTGCGGAACGCCACACGGTAAGGCGCGGGGGCTCGATGTTTCCTCCCCCAACACCACCCGCTGGCTCCTCCCCGAGAGGAATGAACGGAACCATTCAAGAACAGTCCCGTCCAGACCCCCCCGGTCACGCAGTCGTCTCAACAGCAGCCCATGGTCCACGGTGTCAAAAGCGGCCGAGAGATCTAGCAGGATTAACCATGCAATGGGCCATAGACATGTGCAAAACTTAGTGAACAGCACTCACTCAATTGCAGATGATAAGCGCAGAAGAGACAGATGATGCATTATTATGTGAATAAAAAAAACCAAAACTGGGATCCTCACAAAATGCATAAACCAGCCTAGTGAGAAGGCAAACACCCCTGGCACTGAGATGTGGGTATTGTGGGACAAGACAGGAAGCTTATTGCACTACATGGGGTGAAAATAGACATGCATGTATCTCTGCTTTAACATGTCTTAAGCATATTGCAGGGCTGTATTGGTGCACTATGGAGCCCTGCAACATACATAAGAAATGTTTAAGTAGAGTTAAGCTGCAAGTCTGTTTTCACCCATGCAGAAGCTGTGGAAAGAAAAATCACTATGCCAGAGTCTGCAGTCAGAGCAGGCAAAGGAAAGCAACACACCACATAGCGAAGGTGGACAATGATGAACTAAGCAGCAACCCTGATAGTGAAATCCTTTACATATGATATCAAGACAATACATGCACAGAATTCCAAATTGTTTGTGAAGCTTATGCTGGCACCTTGCAATGCAACACTGAAACAAAGGCAAAAACAAGAGATTGCCAAATAGACAGTGGAGCATCTGTGAATGTGATGGACCTTCTCGCTATCATGCAAGACGGAGCAGCAGAGCTTCAATCATGCAAATCCAGATTGAAACTATATGATGGCACCATCCCCACACCACACCTTACCAAGGAAAGGCATATTAGCTAGAATTCCACGTTGTGCAACTCAGACAGAAGCCACTTCTATCAGTCAGTATCAAACCTTTTGCCTAAAATTCATACAATCAATTCACAACCAGAAGAAGCCAGTCTGCAAAAGAAAACACAGCCACATAGGCTTCCTGTGGCATAAATCTTTAATGATCACGAGGATGTTTTTGAAAGAGTAGGGCGCCTCCCAGTCGCATTAAACCTACAGATAAACAGAACAATTTAACCAGTGCAACATCCACCATGCAGAGTCCCCTTAGCATTAAAAGACAAAATATTGAAAGCAGTAAAACAAATGAAAAAGGATGGCATCATCACCAAAGTGACAAAACCTACAGAATGGATAAGCAGCATGGTAGCTAGCCAGAGAGAAACCAGTAAAGCTTCTTATCTGCACAGATCCAAGCAACTTAAACAAGGCACTATTGAGGGCTCATTACCAGATGCCTACAAAAGAAGAAATTCTATCAGATCTTGCCAAAACAAACATATTCTCAGTTGTTACTAGCAAGTCCTGTTAAGATGAAGAAAAAGCAGTTATTTCACCACTTTTGGGACACTAGCAGGCCGATACAGATGGCTGAGAATGCCATTCAGAATGAAACCTGCAGCAGAGGAATATTAACATTGCCAACAAGATGTCCTAGCAGGTCTCATTTTAGTATATGGATGTGGAGATGCTATGGAAGGAGGTAATGACAGATCATGTTCTCAGTCTCACTAAGCTCCTGGAAAGGGCCAGAGAAGTCAACCTAAAACTCAACAAAAAGCTGAGGTTGCGATTTATGCCAGTACCATACATGGGACACCAGCTGACCTCGCCCAGATCTAGGGGTATGCAGTACTTATCTTTTTTGGTTTTGCTTTATTGGTTATAAAACCATCCATTTGGGGGGTTGCATAAAAACCCCATTAGTTTTCATCTATTTTTTCATTTTTAAAATAATAAAAACTTTAAAATATTTTAAATACATAAATAAAATAAAATCACTGCACATGTAGAAAATAGCCACTGGGGCTGTTGTGCACATGCATAGTCCTTTTCTAAAATGGTGCTCACCATGTCGCCGCCATTTTGGGAAAGGGTGCACAGATGCAGAATGATCCAATTGCCATTTTGTGAATGCACAGTGATTATTTTTAATTAAAATGGCCACCAGAGCTATTCTGCACATGCACACCTTTTTCCAAAATGGCAGCAACACTGCTGGCATCATTTTGGAAAAGGGCTGTGCGTACACAAAATAGTCCTGGTAGGCATTTTGTGCATGCAGTTTTTTTAAAAAAAATAATCTTTCATTTTAAAACGAAAACGAATGAAAGCAAACATAATGTCATTTGCTTATTCATTCATTTTTTGAGCATTAAAAACTAAATGAATTGCACATCCCTACCCAGATCCTGAGAAAGTGAGGACAATACCGCAAATAGTCCAACCTATGAATACCATGTCTCTGCAGCGGCTATTGGGATTGGTTAATTTCTTGGCCAAGTTCCTCCCTTCTCTATCTGATGCATGTGAACTGCTTAGTCGCCTGCTGGATGAAGGTGCAATGGGGACCTGGCTACCCTAATATGACACAGGTCTCAAGCATACTCAAACTTTGGTCACCAGATACTCTATGCTGAAATACTACAGTGTAAAAGAAGAAGTTACAGTCCATATGATGCTAGTGAAACCGGGCTTGGGGCAGTCCTCCTGGAAAAAGTACAACCAGTAGTTTTTGCATCAAGGTCCTTATCTCCACCTGAATGATGATATCCACAGATTGAAAAAGAGTGTCTAACAATTCTATTTGTTTGTGAAAAATTTGATCAATACTTCCGAGGTCAAAAATGCATACACGTAGAAACTGATCATAAACTTCTTAAGGTCATTTTCAAGAAATTGGTGCTATCAGCTCCAAAACACCTGCAGCATATGCTCTTGAGACTGCAACGCTACCAGCTAGATGTATGCTACAAGAAACAAACTGAAATGTACATTCCTATTCACAGCAGCACTGCCTGAGGAACCTGACACACATGAATGAGATGACAAGGTCCTCAGCCTACTTGAAAGAAGTAGGTTCTTTCTCTTCTCTGAACTCAGGCACGGTGCACATTGCAGGGCACCAGGGG
Organism: Sphenodon punctatus; assembly: GCA_003113815.1. Classification (NCBI taxonomy): domain Eukaryota; kingdom Metazoa; phylum Chordata; class Lepidosauria; order Sphenodontia; family Sphenodontidae; genus Sphenodon; species Sphenodon punctatus. The sequence continues at coordinate 4,065,968 of QEPC01005340.1, forward strand.
CACTGCCCCTCATGGCCTGATCCCACCCACCGCATGCTCCCCATGCCTACAACTCTGTGTGTGTGTGTGTGTGCGTGTGCGTGTGTGCATGCACACACCAAGTTGACAGACCAGGGCCTGGAGAAACTGCTGGGTCTGTATAAAACAGACCCAGGCAGGGCTGGAAGCAGGCAGATGCAGGGGGTGCACCCACAGAACAGCTCCAGGGGAAAGCAGCGTCTTTCTGATTATACCCTGTGTCTTAAACCTTATTCCCTGAAATTTTTCAGAGTATTTACACTATGCTGAATCCTGCTTTCCTTCATTTGGAAACAGTGAATGTAGTTTTTGATCAAAACTGATCAAAGTTAGTTTTGGACTGGCCACCATTATGATGACACATATCTTTTGCTGTAGGAGAAAGCCCAAAGATTTTAATCCTGAGCACTTCAGGAATCCAAAGCATCTCAACAACTGGCAGTTCTAGCCAGGGGATTTCCCAGTTTGCTCTGAACTTCTGTAAAAGCATCTATGCTCCAAATCCTTTCTCTCCAAAAGCCTGGGTGATTTCCAGCCCCTTGGGATCCTTTGGTGATTCAGCACAAATTAAAGTAACTACTAGACTAAGGGTGTCTGAATAGTCAGAAGGTTGGGGGAATATAAAGTTGCTTTATATTCTCCTCAACCTCAGTTTGGGATTGCCAGTTTACAGAATCCAACCACTACTGTTCCAGACAAATCATAGATGATGATGCGGAGAGGCTGGGACAAAGTAGGATGTAGTTCTCAGTATAGAACACAATTTGAAAGATCTTTTTCCCTGATGGACATAAAAGAGCCTTAGTATCCGCCTTGATCACTGCATTTATAGTTAGGAACAAACAATTCACAAACCACTTACTCCAAAGAAGCCCCATTGAAGTCTGCAGAGTAAGTGGTTTGTGGATCACAGCTACCATTTCTAATTCAGCTGTAATCATTGTTTAAATTTATTAGATAAAAACCACTTTTTGGCTTAAAAACGGATATTACAAACAAACAATCCTACTTTTTTATGGATCATTATGCTTGCACATCACGGAAGTTATCAGGCAATGGGACAGCAGTAAAGGCAGCAACCCGTGCCATTGACAGGGCTCTCATTAAAAAAACTAAATTCAGGTGATAGTGCCATCCAGAGAAAAATCCTATTAACCCATTTATGCTACCCTTCCCCCCACCCCCTTCCCACACAGGTAACAATCTTCGAGAACTTTCTTCAGAGAATTCCATCAGTCCATGGGCAGTTACCTCAAGTACCCTAGCTCCTCTCAACTGCATTGGTGGCCCATGGGGATGAACATAATTTCTTACAGCTGAGCTCCAGGGGCCCCCCATTTCAATGGTTCCAATGACCCATGACCCTAGAAATGTGGGGCAGAGGAAATATGTGGGGGATGCGTTCCCACATTCCCCACTATAATTACATGCATGCAGGAGCATTAATGCATGGTGTCCATAGAAACGCAGATTATAGGTCTAAGAGTAAATTACCGTAAAAATCCTAATCTGATTATATCAAAATTTCCCTTTCAGTTTTAAAATTGTCATCTTCACTTTCTATTCTTAAACTGTTTTCCTACAATCTGAGTAATTAAACAGCTGTTGTGTCCCACCGAACCATCAGTACTTTATGAGAAAAACAATTTGTTTGTATGTATATTATCTATACAATATATAGATGTGTCTGTAGCAACTTGCAAGTAGGAAGCCTGCAGCTAGCTTGTAAAATGGTGCACTAGTCACTGTCAGTCTTTTGCTAGGAAGGGTGCTACATTCAAGAAATGAGGATATTTATAAAAAAAGGGGCAGTTTTAAAACGGAATAATTTTAAACAAATATTAATGGAAAGAAATAGTAAAAGAACTACAGCAATAACTTTTTAACTTATCTAATGAATTATTGTTTAATGTCTCAAAATCTCCCTCAGAAGGCATTTTACTCATGTACAGTTAATCATTACCTGGAGCTATGTGAAAAGCCTTTCAGAATCGCTGTACAGTACACTGTTTTGTTAGACAGGGAAGAGATTTAGACAGTTGAGTCATAGCTGTCAGTTATTCATTATACTTTTAATTTAGTCAGCTGCTATAGGAATTCAAAACACTATTCCTCCTTTTGATTTCTGGCACACTATTGATGGGTCTCTTCAAGGTTCTCTTTTCCTATTTCAGTATCTGGCCCTGTCTCTTGCTCATGGCGAGCAAGTCACCATGATCCTGAGATAGAAAGGACAAGGGATGGGGAAGTTACACACACAATAGCCCACTTTCTGCGACTGAGCAGGTCTCTCAGTAGAGGTCACAGGAGTGTTGGCCTGTGGTCAGCAGTGCAGAACCACTAGCTAAGAGAGCAAAGACCCAGGTCCAATTGCAGAAGTATTCCGTATCTGGGCTCCAAGCTGGGAAAGATACAATTTTGTAGATCACCCTGTGAAAAGTCAAATTGCTGATTGGACTCTGTTTCTAATATAAATTTCCTTATCCTGCTACAATCCCTTCTCTGAGCAAACAGTGTGGTGACCCACCGCAGCTAGATCTGTCTCCTGTTGATTCTAGAATCTGTTAATTTTAGCCCAGCACCTCACCTTCAGATCCACTGTTCACATTGCCTTGCCTTTTCGTCTCCATCTACCTCCTTCTCCCTGTCAGGCTCTGGCCTTGAACCCCCACCCCCAGAGGGAGCAGACATCTATGGGTAATTTCAGACGTTACGATATCACGGTCAACCGCAGTGAACCCCTATGGTGGCCGTGGTAGCGTAACGTCTGAAGTTGCCCAAAGAGATTCCCGCCAGATGTTCACCCCTGTGAACCCCTGGCGGGAATCTCTTTGACCATGTTTTCGGACCTCCACCCGCCCGGAGGTCTGAAAGCGTGGTGGGATCGGGCCCCAAGCGTGGTCACAGTGGCCACGATCTGGAATCGGCAGAAAGTAACATCTGTTACCTTCCACCGGCCAGATCGTGGCCCAGACCACGCTGTGGGATTGGGCACAGCGGCCGGATTGGCTGCTGTGCCTGCCCGTCTCCCGGAGGGAGCTGTGTGGCCACACGTTGTGCTGTGCAGCCCACCCCCTCCCCAATCCCCGGTAGGAATCAGACCAGCACGTCTGAAGGTCGGCCGGACTGATTCCGCACCGGGATCCAAAACGGATCCCGGTGCGGGGTGATTTCACGTCTGAAATCACCCTCAGAGTCTCAACACTTGAACTGTGCCTGTGTTAGGAGGGGCAAACCCCCACCACGCTAGTACCACCACCACCACCTCTGCCTGCCTCTAGCCCAGCTACTTCCCCATGTGTCCTTCCTGCCTTCCCCTGACCATGCTCCTTCTCCTATCTGTCTTGTCCTTGACCCGCCTCCTAGCTTCCTGGCTGACTGCCAGAAAGCATCAAAGTCATGCTGGTAGCAACAGGAAGCTGAGTGGAACAACACTTGCACCCCTTGTCTTTGCCTCTTGTTCTATATCCCTTACTTGTGCCTCGCCTTGTCCCCCTTTTGTCTTGTCTCTGCCACACTCCCCACTCTTGTCTCGTTTTCAGCTCTCTTTCCCAGCCTTGGCTTGCACCTCTCTTGGTTCTTGTCTTGCTCCCCTCTCTAGTTGTGCCTTGTCCCCCTCCTGGTCTTGTGCCATTCCTGCTTTAGTCCTTGTTCTTGCCATCAGCCTTATTAATTATTTAATTATTTAATTTATTATTATTATTATTATAATAAGCATTTATATAGCTCCAGCGATGCCTTGCCTCCTGTTGTGCTGACAGATTCTCTGGCCTCAAGATTTATAACCTTGATTCCTCAGGTTTGTCCACTCCTTGGATGGATTTTTTTGGCTGTGATCTCAGGCTTGTGCACCTCCACTTGAACCCCCGTCTTCCTCTGCCACCTGTACTGCCTAGTGCCTACCCAGCTTTGAACCCTGGCACAACCTCTACCAAGATGGGATTGTGTCTGCTCCTGAACCTGAAAGTAACTCAAGTCCACATCTCAAAATGCATGATACCCACCAACACGTGTTCTAACGATTAATGGTTTGATGAAGCTTTTGTATGAAAATGCCTGGCCCAAACAGATAGAACAGCCAAATTTCCTTCACTTGTTAGTTGGCTCACGGAGCAAATCTGCTCTCACCTCCAATTACTAAACTGATCAAACATGTTATGGCTACACTTTAACCCTGCCGCTTTTTGTGAGAGTTTGGGGCGGATTTATTTTATTTTATTTGCTTGCTTTTCAGAAGTTTAAAATTGGTTTTCTATGGTTTGGGACTGAACATTGAGCTCAATTTTGCCAGTGTTGTTGGTAATGAACGTTTTGAGACTTGGCTTTTTACCTCTATTATTTTATGGGTTCATAATGGTTCCACAAGGGATGCATTTTGATACAATTTTATCTTCCTGGTTCTCTGCTTCATTAGTTGTTATGGTGATGTGCTTGAGAGGGATATTGTCTGATTGGAAAAAGTTCATTTGTGCTCATGCAAGGCTCAGCCTTTGCTGGAAGTGGCTGTAGTTTATGCACAGAAGTATGATCCCTAGCTTTCGCTTGTAGAGTCTTCTTCGACCAAGAACTTTCTTGGTGCACTTCTTGTGCACAGCCTTCACGTCCTATTCAGTTCATTCTGATTTCCATCACTGATATTCATGTTGTGCATACCAGGCACTCTCACCCATCTGATTCTCCTCCTTCACACAGGAGCAAATAGCCCCTGCCTGTGGAAGCAGAGGCTTGCTGTGCAGAAGGAAGGACAGCATTTGTCTTGCTTCAGGCAAAGGCAGCGCCTGGGTGCACAAAATAGGAGTCAAGGAGTATGTGGCAATCAACTTTTGTTCTGGTTTTGGTTTGTGTGAAACCTCTGCTACTTGACAAATGTTTGCTTGTCAGGTAGCAAATGGCTACTTCTTAAACTGGAACAGGCTACTCATCCAACTGTCCAGTGGCAACTGTTTCACAGAGAACAGCCAAGTAGCAAGGAATAACGTCTGCTCCAATAACGACCAATATGGTACAAGATCATATGGCAACATGTGAACCAAAAGCTTCTCCAGGTATTAAAATGCATTGTAGTTCCCAGAATCAGCCAATGATGTTACTTCGAAAAAAGCCTCTCCTTAGGGCACTGGTACTTAGAAGCATCAGAGCCCATTTTCACCAAAGTAGGTGACTGATTGTATGATCTACCGTACCATGTGCTGTAAACATAGCAACTATTCACAAAATACAGAAGCATGTTATGCTGCAGTGGTCTCATCATGTTCTGTACAATGGGCTAGGGAAACTAGTTTCTGTGCGTCGGGCTTTTCTGGATTTGGCAGGTGTGTCACACAACAGCCCAGCCCAATCATAAGGGCGGGGCTGACACCACCCACATTTGTTGTTGTTGGTGTCCACTGCCTGGACCTCTGTCCTCTGGCTGTTCCTTGGTTGTCTCGAGGAAGGTGTTCTTCATCACCCTTACTTTTGCTTCCTTCAGGGACATTCCCCCTTACTGGTACAGATGTTTCATTGGGGAATTAGTGCTTGATAAAGGTTAGTCTTACCCATGGGCTTCTGCCCATGGTGCTGTCTAACACAGTTCATTGCCCCCTTTTGGAGGAAAATCTTGTCCACAAACGCTACGTAGTTGTAGTGCCTTGGACATCTCTCGCTTGGTGCAAAGTGTTCTCTCTGCCTCGGCCAAAACCCTTGTTCATGCCATGGTTATCTCTCACCTCGATTACTGCAACCTCCTCCTTGCTGGCCTCCCTCGCTCTCACCTCTCCCCCCTTATCACAATCCAAAACTCTGCTGTCACGGTAATTCACTCTGCCCGTCGCTTTGACCATGTGCAGCCTCTCCTCTTCTCTCTTCACTGGCTCCCCCTTCCTGAATGTATCCTGTTTAAACTCCTGGTATTCACGTTCAAAACACTCCACAACCAAGCTCCC
>QEPC01005340.1:4084878-4100157 GCA_003113815.1 Sphenodon punctatus
CATCTGCCTTGGGGCCCGTTCCACACCTTACCATGGACTTCTCAAGGGCTGGGTGGTGGATTGCAATGGAGTTCCACAGAGAGCAGCTGGAAATGAGCGATGCATGAGGAACAGTGCATCACTAGCCGGAGGGCGACCTTGCAAAACCGATAGTGGGCAGGCTGCTAGGCCCTGTGAAGCCCTAACCCATGCACAGGGTGGACACATTCCAGCGCAGGTGATGACAGGAGAACAAGATCATGGCTGGTTGCAGCATGGAGTTAATGAGGCAGTGGGTACCACATATCTGTAGGTGCACAATGCCATGGCCTTCACTTGCTGTCAGATACAGGGAGGGCACCGATGCATCCCACACACCGATCACACACCATGTCACAGGGGTGTGTAACAGACACTAGGGGGGAAGCCAGCCCCCTCCATCAATGGTGCAGCCCTGCTGTGATCCAAGCCCCCTGACATGCAGGCGGACAGTGCAGGTGGGGGGGGGATGTCCATTAGGCCCGGTGAGTGGAGATATCGAGCAGGTGTGCTGAACACACCCACGGTACTGCACCAATTGATGGGCACCAAGCATATTCTGGCAAAGTATATGTGGGGTCCAGTTTCATTGCACGGGCGTGGCGTTTAGAGAGTGGTGGTAGAGGTGTGATGTGTGAGAAGTTATTTGGAAACGAGATTAGTACAGAGGTGGTGCTGTCCATTAGTGGGTGTCCGTTCTGAGCATGGGGGGCTTTAGAATAGTTAATCGCAGATAGATTTAGTGTAGAATTAGATAGTTATAAAAAAAGAAACAGTCACTCCAGCCCCAGGACCCACAGTCATGGGTCTGGGACCATCATTCCTCGCACAGAGGCGATGTCATTCCAACGCACCAAGAAACAGCCACTTCAGCCCCAGGACCTGCTGCTGGGGTTGTGGGGCCAAGTTACAGGCAGGGAGGGCTGTGGCCAATATGTCCCTAGAAGCTGCCACTCTAGTCCCAGGACCCACCGTCATGAGTCTGGAGCCATCATTCCTCACACAGAGGCGATGTCATTCCAACGCACCAAGAAACAGCCACTCCAGTCCCAGGACCCGCCATCAGGGCTCTGAAGCCAAGTTACAGGCAGGGAGGGCTGTGGCCAATATGTACCTAGAAGCTGCCACTCTACCCCAGGACCCACTATCATGGATCTGGGGCCATCATTCCTCACAAAGAGAGCCGATTTTCCAAAGCATCAAGAAACAGCCACTCAAGCCTCAGGACCCGCCACCAGGGTTCTGGGGCCAAGTTACAGGCAGGGAGGGCTGTGGCCAATATGTATGTAGAAGCTGCCACTCTAGCCCCAGGACCCAGCATCATGGGTCCGGGGCCATCATTCCTCGCACAGAGAGCCAATTTTCCAAAGCATCAAGAAACTGCTACTCTGGCGCCAGGACCTGCCATCATGGTTCTGGGGCCAAGTTACTGGCAGGGAGGGCTGTGGCCAATACCTAGAAGCTGCCACTTTAGCCCCAGGACCCAGCATCATGGGTCCAGGGCCATCATTCCTCGTACAGAGAGCCAATTTTTCAAAGCATCAAGAAACAGCCACTGCAGCCCCAGGACCCGCCATCAGGGTTCTGGGGCCAAGTTACAAGCAAGGAGGGCTGTGACCAATATGTATCTAGAAGCTGCCACTCTAGCCCCAGAACCCACCATCATGGGTCTGGGGCCATCATTCCTCGCAAGGAGGCAATGTCTTTCCACCACATCAAGGAACAGCCACTCCAGCCCCAGGACCCACCTTCAGGGTTCTGGGGTCACGTTACAGGCAGGGAGGACTGTGGCCAATACCTAGAAGCTGCCACTCTAGTAGCCCCAGGACCCACCATCATGGATCTGGGGCTATCATTCCTCGCACGGAGACGATGTAATTCCACTGCATCAAGAAACAGCCACTCCAGCCTCAGGACCTGCTGTCAGGGTTCTGGGGCCAAGNAACAGCCACTCCAGCCTCAGGACCTGCTGTTGGGGTTCTGGGGCCAAGTTACTGGCAGGGAGGGCTGTGGCCAATACCTAGAAGCTGCCACTCTAGTCCCAGGACCCACCATCAGGGGTCTGGGGCCATCACTCCTTGCACAGAGAGCCTTTTCCCAAATGCCTGAACTGAACAGGACCGGGCCGAACCGAACAGGTGAACTGAACTGGACCGGACCGGACTGAACCGAACGGACGAACCCAAATGCGATCTGTTCGCCCATCCCTAAGCAGCTGGACATCGCAGCTCTGACACAGCGTTCCCTAGAAGCATGTTGGCACATGCCAACCACTCGTCCCAGGCACAACCATCTGCCTTGGGGCCCGTTCCACACCTTGCCATGGACTTCTCAAGGGCTGGGTGGTGGATTGCAATGGAGTTCCACAGAGAGCAGCTGGAAATGAGCGATGCATGAGGAACAGTGCATCACTAGCCAGAGGGCGACCTTGCAAAACCGATAGTGGGCAGGCTGCTAGGCCATGTGAAGCCCTAACCCACGCACAGGGTGGACACATTCCAGCGCAGGTGATGACAGGAGAACAAGTCCATGGCTGGTTGCAGCATGGAGTTAATGAGGCAGTGGGTACCACATATCTGTAGGTGCACAATGCCATGGCCTTCACTTGCTGTCAGATACAGGGATGGCACCGATGCATCCCACACACTTATCACACACCGTGTCATGGGGGTGTGTCACAGGCACTAAGGGGCAGTCAGCACACCCAAGGTACTGCACCAATTGATGGGCACCAGGCATATTCTGGCAAAGTACATGTGGGGTCCAGTTCCATTGCACGGGCGTGGCGTTTAGAGAGTGGTGGTAGAGGTGTGATGTGTGAGAAGTTATTTGGAAATGAGATTAGTACAGAGGTGGTGTTGTCCATTAGCGGGTGTCCGTTCTGAGCACGGGGGGGTTGGCGGCTTGCTTGTGGCAGCGGTCCCCAGTACGTGGGGTGAGCCGCTGATCTACAGGGGAGAGGTGAAACACAGTGTGGGTGTGTTGGGCACACAGGGTTTGGGGATTGGAGGCACAGGCTGCAACTGGGTGGATGGATAGTAGAAAGGGCGTTTAGTGGACGGGTGCTAAAGAAGGCCATGAGCACAGCGTTGCAGGGATTGGGGCAAGCCACCTGTTCACTTTGGGGCTTGTTGGGTAGCCGTGTGGTGATCCATCACAGGTTCAGGTAGTGGGAGCTCACAGTGTGTGTGCTGGTGGTACCATGCTGCCTGATGATGAGCCCCCAGAGGAGAGAGCCGTACTGATAACGGTCCTGGCCACATGCTTTGTGATCCTGGCCCAGGTGTTCCAGCAATGGACCGAGCTACTCCTCCAAGGGCCCCGCTTCTACGACCATGAGACACAGCGCAGGAGAGCAGTCAACATGCGCCGAGCAGCATTGTTCCAATGGGCAAGGAGGATCTCTGCTCGCTGACATGCCATGCTCAGAACAGCAGTGTCCCAGCACATGCGGCTTGTCCTATCCAGGTGGCCCCTCAACCTTCATGGCCGTTGTGTGACTGTTTGAATGAGGTGGCTGAATTTGATGTGTTCACACACAAACAAATGGTGGGAGAACATGCTGGCTACCTGGATTGAAAAGCAATGGACGGACCACTTTTGCATGAACCGCTCCCTCTTGACACAGCTCGGTGATATCCTCAACCCACATCTCAGGAGGAATGCTACCAATATGTGGTATCCACTGCCCCCAGGGATACGATTGGCCATGGCAGTGTGGAGGCTGGCCACCCCCAATTCATGTAGGAGCATTGGGGAGACGTTCGGAGTGGGGACTGCTACCGTTAACAGGGTGCTCCATGACGTGTGGGACCTGATAGTGGAGCTGCTACTAGAGTAGGTCATCCAGCTCTGGGATCCCAAGGTTGTGATCTGCGGCATTGAGGACATGGGCTTCCCCCATTGTATTGGTGCGATAGCACCCACATCCCTCTCATCCGCCCCCCCCCCACACACACCACGACAGACTATCTGAACCAGAAGAAGGCGTTCTCCATAAATCTGCAGGCTGTTGTGAATCACGGGTGCCTATTCACTGGTGTGTACACTGGCCAGTCAGGGAGGAGCTATGATGCGCGCATTCTGCGTGCGTCACCCTTCTATGCCCGGATGTTTCTATGCCTGGATGGTGGAAACCATCATTAAGGACAGAATTACAGGGCATGTTGACAAACATCCCTTAATGGGGAAGAGTGAACAAGGATTTAGTAAAGGTAAGTCATGCCTCACTAACCTGTTGGAATTCTTTGAGGGTGTAAATAAGCATGTGGATAAAGGAGACCCAGTAGATACAGTGTACCTGGATTTCCAGAAAGCATTTGATAAGGTACCTCATGAGAGACTCTTGAGAAAATTAAAAAATCATGGGATAGGAGATAGTGTCTTACTATGGATCAGAAACTGGTTAAAACATAAAAAGCAAAGGGTAGGACTAAATGGTCAGTTTTCACAATGGAAAGATATAAAAAGTGGTGTGCCTCAGGTTGGGCACATGTATTGGGACCGGTGCTGTTTAATCTATTCATTAATTATTTGGGAAAGGGTGTTAAGAGTGAGGTGATCAAATTTGCAGACGACACCAAGTTATTCAAGGTAGTTAAAACAAGAGCAGACTGTGAGAAACTGCAATAGGATCTTATGACACTGGGTGCCTGGGCGTCTAAATGGCAAATGAGATTTAATGTGAACAAGTGCAAAGTGATGCACATAGGGAAAAATAATCCAAACTATGCGTACACAATGCTGGGTACTAAGCTAGGAGTTACCACTCAGGAAAAGGATCTGGGGGTGGTTGTGGACAATACAATGAAATGTTGGGTGCTTCTCCCAAGCCACCCAGGGCCAACCTTATCACGGGGCAGCTAGGGGCGGCCGTCCAGGGCCCCATGCTTGGGGCCCCCTGCATGTTTGGGGGTTCAGTAATTTTTTTTAAAAGGGTGGGGGGGAGCAGGAGTGAGGGAGAGGCAGAGGTCCTACCTCTCCCATACTCCGCCGCCGCCCCCCCGCCTGGCACAGTCTCGGCCAGGAGAAATGAGGAAGAGAGAGACTGACAGGCAGTGGAGGGAGCCAGCAGCATGAGGGAGAGGTGGGGCATCTGTTTCCAATGGAAGTGAGGGAGAAGAAGACAGAGGCCCCGCCGCTCCCTCCACTGCCTGCCTGGCTGCTTCGGCCAGGGGAAATGAGGGACATGCGGGGCCTCTGCCTCTTTCTTCTTCATTTCTCTTGGCTGAGAGACTGTGCCAGGCAGTGGGGGGGGGAGGGGATGTGTCTGGCTGTGGCGACAGCGGCAGCAGCAGCGATGGCAGCGGCAGCACCGGCAGCAGATCAGGTAAGTGATCCGGTCGGAAGTCGAATGGCCACTCAGGCTTGGGAATAGGTGGAGGGGAGTGCCCCATCACCCATCCCCAAACCCAGGCCCGAGTAGCACGCCGCCCCCAGGCTGGGGAGCTCCCCTAGGCCCGCCGGCCACAGGCGATGGGACCCCACATTTCTTCCCCGCCCTGGGCCCCGCTTAAGGTAAGGCCAGCCCTGAAGCCACCATGATTGGCCACTGTTGGAGACAGGATGCTGGGCTAGATGGACCATTGGTCTGACCCAGTATGGCACTTCTTATGTTCTTATAACCATGCATACAGTAACCTTCCCTAATAATGGAGGATTAGAGATGGGAGGTAGCTGACAGGGGAGTCAAAGTCCAGAGATGGTTTTTTGAGCAGGGCTTGGATGACTGCAGTTTTGAGGCCATCAGACACCCTTCCCTCCCAAAGAGGCATTGACAACCCCAGCCAGCAATGGCCCCAAAGTCTCCCAGATAGCTTTCACCAGACAAGACAGGAATGAATCTAATTCACAACTGGTTGCCTGCATCACTCCAAGCACACCTTCTGCATTGGTGGGCGAGACTAATTGATGCCAAACATAGAGCCACAGTCACAAAGCTGGACAGGGCCGAGCCTCCCCAGCTGCAAACCCTGACTCTGTACCCAAACTAGCAGTTCCCAAGTCATTGACTTTATATGCAAAGTAGGTGAAAAACTCAACACAGTGGGCGGCTAATGATTCTAACTCCAGCTGGAGACAGCTAGGGTTTAACAGGTTTATTCACCACCTGGAAGAGCTCTCCTGGACAGCACTTTGCAGACACAATGGCAGTGCTGAAGAAAGCTTTCTTCACTGCTGCCACAGCCATGGCAAAGTCCTTTAAAAACGATCTGTGCCACAGTTGGTTGGCTTTGGCGCGAGTGCTTCCTGTGCTCTGACCACCTACCCTCCTGCTGTAGTAGTCCGAGGTCCTCTGTATACCAGGGAGACCTGTGCTGTTGCAGTGAAGATGCCTGAGTGCCACTGTGCCAATGGTCAGAGTCAGTATCGTGTACCACAAATCATCTAGGCCATTGGCAGGGAGGCCATCAGGATCAGTGGGTAAATCTTCCAGAGAGTTCTATAATCCTATTAGATTCGTTAGTGTTATTAGAATATAACACATAAAATACCTTACAATATAAAATGTAAAATCCCCTAAAAAAAAAAAATCACTCACATATCCTATCTCCACCAACCAAATACCTGGGTAAATATAAAGGCCTTATATCACCTCCGGGTTGTTCATCTGTTGACTTTGGTGAACCTCTAGGGGAAGGGAGTTCCAAAGCTGTGGAGCAGTCACTGAGAATGCCTCTCTATGCGCCCTTCTCATATTGACTTTGTGCATTTATGGGACTTGTAAGAGGTTGTTCTCAGCTGACTTTAAGGACCAAATATGCATTGAAAAGAAGGGGGGATGGGATGGAACCCTACAAAATCACGCAAAGGAGGTCCAGAGAAGAGGACAGACAGCCACCCATCACCACCGTCTGCAATCTTCCTGAGAGGAACAAAGAAAATCCCTTTTCTTTCCAGCTGGGATAGCAGATTCTTCCCTTACTCCAGTTGGGAGCAGTTAGCCATCCCAATTGGCTGGGCTGCAATCCTTTCCAAAGGGTTGTGACACCTTAGGTTCAGGATCCATACCCTGAATATACTCAAAGCAATCCATTATACCCCCTAATGTTCTGAAAGTGACATTCAGACATTCAGCTTACCAGAGGTGCCCAGACCGTTCATTCTCTTACAGGCCTTAGCAAATAATCGCCCACTCTTGTACCCTGATCAGTCCTAAAGGTGCACGTCAGGGAAACTCCATCACTTCCCTTGACCTGCCCACATCAATGAGCTGTCAGCATGTGCCAGGTTCAGGAGATGTCAACATGGCATGAAAGGTACGATGAATCTGGCGGAGTACACAGCTGGGCTTACTGGAGTACAATATTGCTCACCTTCAGACTTCTGTGTAGCCAGTGAATCACTCACACTTATCATCGCAGTGTTTGCTCTAATAAGGAGCAGTCACCCAGAGTTAATTGTTAACGCGGCTGACGTGAAATAAATAGGGTGAACAGTCAAAACACTACCAAACACTTCTTTGTGTTTATTAGTCAGGCAAGTCGGTTAGACAGTTACGTCAATGTCTGTACCAAGTAAATACGTGTTTACTGTGGCTAATACAGTATGGGCCCAGACATGAGAGTGTGATTTTAATATATAAATATTCTAATTTTAATCAGGATACCCTCCTGACTAATCTCCTAGGGTTATTATTGCTCAATGGTTTGAGGATTTACCATTTACTGTCAATATTTATACCCGAGGGAAGGGTTTCTGAAATCCCTGGCGTTGGTAAACAAAAGCTTTGTCTAAGCACTGAGAGAAGTGGTCTATTTTACAGCTATGCTGAGCACTGCACCACCACCCACTGACATCAGCTCGAGCTTGCACCAGCTGTCATCAGTTGTGGCTAGCTGGAGTGTATCAATGAATGAGTCAGGGGACCCATGGAACAAATTATGTGAGAGCATGAAATTAAATTAAGGGCTGTAATCACCAAACCGCTTCCTCTGGAGTAATCAGGGGCACAACTGGTGTGGAAGGAAATAGCACCCCGATAGTGGCTCTACACTGACCTGAAGCTGCTACCGCCAGGGTCATGCACTACAACTCAGCAGCTTCATGCAGATGTTTCTTTGCAAGTTCAGCGCATACACAGGAATGGTTGTGTGTTTAGCATGATGTCTACCACCATGCACTGGGGCAGCTGCAGGCCAACACCCACTCCTTCCAGCAGGAGGCAAGCAGCAGCAACATTACCTCCTTGGTAGCCTCCTCCTCACCCAGACCAATAAGGCTGCTGAAGGGTTGTGCCAGCCAGGCTCTGGCAAACCCTTGGTACAGCAGTTAGGAGGAGCTCCTGCTCCAATGGTATCTTCGGATCAGCCTCCTTTTAGCAGCCTTGCTGGGTAGTCTGGGAGCAGGGAGGCTGTCCTGGGACCCACTGTTTTCTCTGCTCTACTTTTGTGCCCATACAGTGGCCCCCGTTTTCACCAACACAGGTTGTGGGGCTCCACCCCCTCCCACTGGGACCCCAAACACAACCACCTCTAGGGCCCCATGAATGGTGCCTTTGATGAGGTGGGGCCATCAGGGCCACCACATTTTATCTTTGCCCTGGGCCCCACAAATTCTAAGGCCAGCTCCTTCTGGGAGGCTGCTTTTGTACCGCATTAGAGTGGTCACCAGTGGTGGGGCCGAGCTTCCAGGGGGTGAGGCTTCTTCATCCAACTCCTCCCACCCCTTTTCTCCATAAACAATTTCTGATCGTGCCCTAGGAGACTACTAGGGCACAATCAATGAGACTACTCCCTCAAAAAATTCCAATAGATTAGTGAAGCACAACTTCCCTTTGCCAGAACCATGTTGCTTCTTTCCCATTAAGTCATGTTTATCAATTTGCACCAAAATTCTGTTTGTAATAATAGTTTCCACAATTTTGCCCAGCATAGATGTCAGGCTCACTGGTCTGTAGTTTCCAGGATCGCCTCTGGAGAGGTTTTTAAATATTGGCGTTACATTCACTACCCTTCCCTCCTCAGGTACAGTGGCAGATTTTAGCAATAGGTTACAAATCATCTCTTAGGTTACAAATCAATTACCAAATTTCATATTTGAGTTCCTTCAGAACTCTGGGGTGAACACCATCCAGTCCCAGTGATTTGTTACTATTTAGTTTGCTAGTTTGCTCTAAAACCTCTTGCAGAGTCACGTTGATTTGTGACAGCTCTTTTGATTCATCACCTACAAAGAACAGTTCCAATGTGGGTATCTCTCCAACATTCTCTACAGTGATGACCAAAGCAAGGAATTAATTCAGCTTCTCTGCAATAGTCTTAGCCTCCCTGAGTGCCGCTTTTGACCGCTGGTCATTTAATGGCTCAGCTGACCAGGGGCAGTTCCTCCCTTGGGGCATCGGGGTGGACACCCCCTGATGCCTCTCACACTGCCCCGTTGCTCCCGGGTCTGCTGCTGCCCAGCCTACTGACTCCCAGTCCCTACTGCAGGGCCTGTGCACTGCATGGTGGGGAGGTTCTTCTAACCACCAGCCCTCCCCTGTCAGCTCCTGGCCGTATGCCAGCACCAATCAGCTGACTGGCACTGGCGCACAGCCAGGAATCAAGAGAGCAGGGATGGTGGTTAGAAGAACCTCCCCAGACAGTGCACAGGATCTGTGCAGTATCACAGGGATGGCCTTACCATGGCTAAGTGTTTGCAGGATTCAGCCCAGATCACTCAAGCAGCCATTCACAGTAATTGGGAATTAGCATATTCAATTCATTGTCAAATACACAACACAGTTTGTAACAGAAAGGTCCAGCTGTCAGCTAGAGACACATAGAATGTTTGGGAGAGAGTCTGAACAGCCAATCAGATTCAAAGGATTTTGGAGAATGCTGGAGGTGAGAGGCAGTTGAGGTTAACAGCAGACGAGGGAGAGAGATAAAAAGAGGCTCTTAAAAGATTGGCTATAACTTTGTTGGTAACCAGTAACAATTTATCTTATATGAACAGGATTCACTAAAAAACATTGCTGAATGTTTCTATTTAGTTACTAATGTTGAGTCATCTGTTACTTTGTAATAAAAGAAGAAATGTTTCAACTGAAGACTAAAGCACAGCTGTTACTATACTCCAGTGATGAAAAAAGATTGTGCTAATCAGGATTGGTGACTGTCAGCCCTATACAGTCATAGAGGGATTAAGGTTATAGAAACATTCAAAGAAAAGAGAGGTTTCCATAACACAGTTCATTATAGGTTCAATGGGCAACACAATCCTTACAGCCAAGTCTAGCCAGGTAGCAGTCCTCTGGCTGGCTGGCTCACACATACTTCTTTCTGTGGTCAGGATCGTTGGTCCTCTGATAGAGGTATGTGAGAGGTATGTTCTTCTTGGCTTCTGCTCTCTTCTCTGGCTTTGCCTCTCTTCTGCCTCCAGGAGTGGGTGTGGCTTCAGGTCCAATCCCAGTCTTAAAGGCAAAGCATGTAGCAGGGAGGTAGAGGATGTCTCCTCCTCTTTGGTCCTCCCTCCCTCCTGGGGCTGGCTTAGAGCCTCTCTGTGCAGCTACAAGACCTGTGTGGGGAGGTGGGAACATCCTCCTTCTCTTCCCCCCTCCCTCCTGCTCCACTGGGTGGGTGAGAGCTCTCCCCCCTCCCTCCCCTCTTTACTAGAGAGGAGGGGGTAGAAAGATCAAAGATTTGAACCAGGTTGCAGGCTTCTGAGGACAACTGGATCTCTGCTTTGGGTGATTAATATTTTTTTAACTTTTCTATTTTTTTTAGTATTGTTTTATGTTTTTATTTATTTATATTTTTATTATTTTAATGTATTTTTAAATTTTATTTTGGCTTTATCTTTTAGTGTTTTAGGTAATTTTGCTTGTCTGTGTATTTTAAATATCTTTTGGATTTGTTTTATTTGTTTTTTATGGTTTGGGGGTATTTTGGTTGTCTGTGTATTTAAAAAAACCTTTTGGATTTTTTTTACATTTTTTTAGCTTTTGGGGGTATTTTGGTTGTTTTGATATTTTTAATTATATTTTTGGATTTTGTAATTTTTGGGTTATGCATTGACTATATATTTAACATATATATTTTTTCTCTTAGATTTTAAAAATAACTTGTGCTTGATGTAGTTTAGATACTAGGTATTTAGAGTGGATATATTGTGCATAGACTGAGTGCAGCAGAGGAATGTCTTTCTCTGTAAGCCTCTTGGGGCAGAGGTCTTGTCTATTTTCAACAATTTTAAAGCACATTGCTAGGTACATTGCTGGTGCTATATAAATACTTAATAATAATAATTTTTAAAATGCAACAGTGTGAACACTTCAAATATGCTTGTTTATCACGTAACCTTATATTGTCTTATAGTTTTGCACTTTCTTGCAACAGTCCCTTTGAATTTTTGTCCCTCTTCCTGTGTGATTTGATGCTTGAGAAAGTCAAACTTTGGATGTTTAAATTGGTTCTTTGGGATATTTTGGTGGGCTCAAAAAATTGAGGATTTTTCCATGCATTTTTTTTTCTTGTTCGCTGGTCTGGGAGCTTTCAACTTGTAGGAAGGATTGAAAGTACTATATCAGAGGTGGGGAATCTTTTCCCTCCCATGGACCAATTGCAGCAACCATTTATGGTGTGCATTTTAGGATTCCACATAATCCTGTTGGGTTTTGCTGCATTTTCCATACGTTTTGGTGTCTTTCTTTGAATGCCACATGGTTGGTGCTGCATGCCCTCTCCTGAACTGTGCATGCCTCCTTTCCTTCTGCAAAACTCTATGCAGCATTTATGGTGGGCTATTTAGGATTTCACATAATCCTGTTGTGTTTTGCAGCATTTCCCATGCATTTTAGTTGTGGCCTATGCAGTCTGTGTATTTCAGATATTGTAATGTTTGCTTGAATTGCACCTTAAGTAAGGTACTAGAAATTCATGTAATCTGGGCTAGCTGTTATGGTATTGCTGTTTTCTCTACTATGGTAATCCACTGAACACAGTTCCTGCTGGTGGTTATTGGAGACAGGTCCC
Organism: Sphenodon punctatus; assembly: GCA_003113815.1. Classification (NCBI taxonomy): domain Eukaryota; kingdom Metazoa; phylum Chordata; class Lepidosauria; order Sphenodontia; family Sphenodontidae; genus Sphenodon; species Sphenodon punctatus. The sequence goes on from QEPC01005340.1 coordinate 4,096,854, forward strand.
TACCCAATGGGCTTACAATCTAAGGAGGACAAGAATGAGGGGGAACACAGGGAGAAACAGACACACACATTCCCATTTTTTACAGATGGGGAACTGACACTGTAAAATTCCATATTAATTTCAAAATTCTGGTAAGCCCCGCCTACTGTAGTCTTGGCCCCGCCTACTGTAGTCTTGGCCCTGGCTACTGCTGGCTTCCACCATTGGCCCCACCCACCATTGGCCCTGCCTACTCCTCCACCAGCTTTAGAACCCACTAGTCGCCACTGCAACTGACCCTTTAACAGGCTTCTTGCTTCTGATGTACTTTAAAAAAATAATCTATCTTTGGATTTTTGGAACACCTTTCACATGAGGACAGGCTCAATAGGTTAAGTCTCCAAGAGGGGACTAAGTGTGGGTATAATAGAAGTTTACAAAATCATGGATGGCATGGAGTAAGTAAATAAGGAGCAGTTATTTACTGCTCCACTCCCTTGGATTCCGGGACTCTGTCCTCAACTGGTTCTCCTCCTACCTCTCTGACCACTCCTTCAATGTATCTCTTCCTAACTCCTCATCCACCTCCCTCCTCTCTCGGTCGGGGTTCCCCAAGGCTCTGTCCTTGACCCTCTCCTCTTCTCTATTTACACCCAATCCCTAGGCAAACTCATTGCCTCCCACCGTTTCCAATACCACCTATATGCTGATGACACTCAACTCTCTCTCTCCACTCCTTCCCTCTCCCAATCTGTTCAAGCTCGTCTCACCAACTGTCTCTCCGATATCTCCGCCTGGATGTCTCAACGCCAACTCAAACTGAACATGGTGAAAACTGAACTCCTGATCTTCCCTCCCAATCCTTCCTCTCCCTCTTCCCTGTCAATTACCATTGACTGGGTCTCCATCCTCCCTGTCCCCCAAGCCCGCAGCTTGGGCTTCATCTTCAACTCACACGTTACCTTCAAACACTATATTGACTCCATTGCCAAATCCTGCCACTTCTCCCTCCACAATATTGCCAACATCCGCCCTTTTCTGTTCTCTCTTCTGCCAAAACTCTCATCTATGCCCTAGTCATCTCATGCCTCAACTATTGTAACCTCCTCCTCGCTGGCCTTCCCCGCTCTCACTTTCTTCCCTTATCTCTGTTCAAAACTCTGCAGCCAGGATCATCCACCTAGCTCGCCACTTTGACCACATGCAGCCTCTCTTCTCCTCTCTCTACTGGCTCCCTCTTCCTGAGCACATTCTGCACAAGCTCCTTGTATTCACCTACAAAGCCTCTCACAACCTGTCTCCCCCCTACCTCTCTGCCCTGATCTCCTGCCAAACCCCTGCTCAAGCACTCCGCTCCTACTCCATCCCCTGCCGCATCCTCCCACACCTCCCCTGCTCCCTCAACCACCTTCGTTCCTTCTCCCTCACTGCCCCGCACACCTGAACTCCCTCCCTGCCCTCATCCACCTGGCCCCCACCCTCCATACCTTCAAGTCCCTCCTCAAAACCCACCTCTTCCACTCTGTCCTTCCTAACTCCTGCTAACCATTCCCGCCCAGAATTATCCCCCACCTGCTATCTGTAAACTCCCAACTTACTGCAATCAAGCCAAGAACGTGTACCTGAGCTCTCGCATCCTCATGAATGTCACATCGCTTGTCTCGCCCTCTGTTCTCCCTTCCCTGTCTCCCCTCCCCCGGTCTTTAGATTGTAAGCTCTTGGGCAGGGACCGTGTCTATCTTATTCTTTGTTTAAGTATTTGGGAGTGATTGTCTCCTCCTCCCTGTGCTGGAAACCTCATGCAAAGGTGGTGGTGTTGCAATCCAGGAGCTCTTCGGCCACTATTCTTAGGTTTTTCCATACCCGGGGGGGGGAAGGGGGGAGATTGGTGTTACCAGCTCTGCAGATTTTCAGGGTTAAAGTCATCGCTCAATGCCTGTATGCCTTTCCAGTCTGGGGTCTCTCCTTTTTGGCCAGCCTGGAATCAATACAGAATCAGGTCTTGTGATCTATCCTGGGGGTCCCAAGGGGTATTCCCCAGGTAGTTTTGAGACAGGAAACAGTGAGCCTTACCATCAGAATTCGGGCTCTCCAAATACTCTTGAGATATTGGGTAACGGTGGTCCTGTTTCCCCCCAGGATAATTCTCTCCTGGCTCTGGTGGTGGAGGCTGGGCTCCACAGCTCTTGGGCATGCATGGTGGAGGATAAAGTTAAGTCTCTGGGGTTTTCTAGGTAATCCCTGGGATCTTTGGGTCTGGAGGGAGCCTTGTCCCTTATTAAGAGGAGAGTATTAGATCAGTAGCTCCAAAATGAAATGTCCCTGTTAATGAGTCAGAGGGTTGGCCCTGATTATTCCCCAGCCAGCTATCTGGATTTGCAGGGGCGGACTGGCCATTGGGAGGGCCAATCCAACAGTCTGGATTTTAAAAAAATAAAAAATAAATTCTTGGTCCCGACCCCCCGTTGGGTTGGGTTGGGTCGGGACCAGGGGGAGGCCGGCCTCCCCCCCCGGCATGAGGCTTTGCCCTCCTGGAAGTTGCTTTTACACTACTTCTGGGAGAGTCTGGCCCCTTCTCGCTCCCTCCCAGAAGAAGTCTAAAAGCAACTTCCAGGAGGGCAAAGCTTCATGGCAGAGGTGTGGGAGCAGGTGGCCGAACTGGGACTGGAGCGTGGAGAGCAGCGGAGCAGCGGCAGGGGCAGTGGCAGGAGTGGAGCACTGGGAGCAGCATGGAGGAGCAGCGGCACTGCGGCAGGCACCGGTGGAGAGAGTGGCGACTCGAGTCGAGGGGAGGATGGAGCGTGAGTCGTGGGGCAGCAAGTGGGGCCTGCCTGGGCATTGGGGGGCTTGGGCCTGCTTGGGGGCAGTGGCTGGGGGGGCCCAGTTTGGGCCTCTTTGGGGCTGGTGGGGCCTGGGTCTGGCCTGGTGTATTCAGTAATGTAGATACTGGAAGTCTGGTATCAATTCTCCCCTTAGTCTTCCCTTTGCTAAGCTAAACCTGAGTGGTAGGAATGTTGTGTGAGAAGGCAGCTGTTCATTAGCAGAAAGGGTGCATTCCTTCAAGGCTGTTCCTTAATTGTGTTCCAGTACAGCATTACTACAGGTGCAAGGAATGACACCTTAGTATTCAATAATGTAGATATTGGAAGTCTGGTATCAATTCACCCATCAGTCTTCCCTTTGCTAAGCTAAACCTGAGTGGTAGGAATTCTGGTATCAATTCTCCCCTTAGTCTTCTCTTTGCTAAGCTAATCCTGAGTGCATTCCTTCAAGGCTGTTCCTTAATTGTGTTCCAGTGCAGCATTACTACAGGTGCAAGGAATGA
>QEPC01005340.1:4100397-4118664 GCA_003113815.1 Sphenodon punctatus
TTTTTTATCCTGCTGTGGCACTACCACTGATGGAGAAAAAGAGAGTTGTCCTACTGGAGTCCCATCCACTTACTGGACGAGATGCTATTGTAGGAGGGTTCTCTCAGTCTCCAAGTAGCAGAGTTTTACTCAGCAGCAAGGAATGACGCCTTAATGTAGGATATAATGTAGATATTTGATATTTGAAGTTTGGTATCAATTCTGCCCTTAGTCTTCATTTTGCTAAGCTAAACACAGGGCCTGTGGAATACTAGTGCAGCTGCTGTAGGAATGAAGAAGCCTTACTGTAGGACGCATAGCAAGGGACAGAGTGATTTTTTGGTTGGGGGCCACTGAGCACTGAAACTGAGTGATTTGGGGAGCCAGAGCACTGAAATGAGGGCCTGTACCCCCACCAGTGGCAGTCTTCCCCCCACCAGCCCCCCATAACCTCCCACTCACCCCTGCCAGGCTGCTGAGGATCTAAGTCTGGGGATGGGTCAAGGGGGTGTGGCTTGGGGGGGCATGGCTTGGGGGGGCGCAGAGTGCACCAGATTTGGGACCTGTCAGAGCTGAGTCCTGTGTGGGGCCTACGTGAGGGTTTGCCTGGGCCGGCCTGAGCCTGTGTGGGACTGTGTGCCCCACACAGGCTCAGGCCAGCCCATGCAAACCCCCACGGGGCCTGCGTGGGGGTTTGTCTGGGCCGGCCTGAGCCTGTGTGGGGCCTGTGTGGGGTTTGCCTGGGCTGGCCTGAACCTGTGTGGGGCTGTGTGCAGACCCCACACAGGCCCAGCCATGGTGCCCCCCCACCCCCACAGGCCCAGCCATGGTACTCCCCCACCCCCATACGTCCAGCCATGCGGTCCCCCCCACAGGTGCAGCCTTGCAGAGGCAGCACCCCCCTTCCTCCACACAGGCCTTCCTTAGTTTACCCACCTCTCCTCTGGCACCGAGTCAGGCCACTCTCTGCCGCCGCTGGGCCCGCTGCTCCTCCTCCTCGGCTGCTGCTCCGCTCCGCACCCAACGCACTCCAGGCAGGTAAGTTAAGTCCTCCTGACCTCAGGCTCAGGCTCTCCAACCATAGCAGATCAGTCCTCCTCTCTCGCCTGCGCTGTGCGCTCTGAGCACACAGCGTACAGCACAGGTGAGAGAGTCTCTCCCTCCCGGAAGTTGCGTTTGAGCAACTTCTGGCCAGGACAGAGAAGGGGGCAGGGGCCCGAGTCACCCGACTGGGGGAGAGGGGGGAAGGCTGGCCTGGAATGGGAGCGGGCTGGCCAGCCCCCAGGCTGACGGGGGTCAGGACCCAATTTTTTTTTTAAAAACACACCAAAAATTAAAAAGCACAAATGGCGGCAGGACTGGCCCTCCCTGTTGGCCCAGTCCACCGGGAATGTTCCCAGTGGGGTGCATGGCCAATCCGCCATTCCCATAAATGATCTGGGAAACCTAACTGAGAACCACTGGCCTAGAGAAGCCTGGAGCTGGAGGGTTCCATAGCCATTGGGAAGAGCCTGGGGGAACGTGCTATTTTGGGCTGTGAGAGAGACTCCAAATCTAGTTGCCAAAGGAGATGGAGTCCTGGTAAGACTGTGATGTTGAAGGGAAGCAAGCTAAAGGAGAGGCTGGGCAGCTGGAAGGCCTGACAGCCAGGCTGTACGGTGAAAGACATGCTATTGCTAGGGTCAGAGATTTACTACTCCTACTGCTTATTATTTCTATAGCACTACTAAGCATATGCAGCACTTTACAGTCACAGGTTTCTGGAGACAGTGGGCTTACAATCTAAGATTGACAAGGGTGAGGGGAACAAAGGCAAAGATGCACATATTCCCATTTTACAGATGAGGAACTGAGGCTGAGAGGTTGTGACTTGCCCAAGGCCACCAGATGAGTTCATGGCTAGGACGGGATTCAAACCCTGGCTTCCCAGGTCCAAGTCCAGCACCTTGTCCACTACACCACACTGGCTCTCTACATAGGGGATTTAGGTTATAGGGGAGCAAACAATAGCATAGATCTGGGAGAATACAATAACATTTTAAGAATAGTGCAAAGCAATTTAAACAAAATTACTGACATCTATTCTAATTAGTTTAAAGGATTTTTTTAAGTTGAAAAAAGAGTTTAGGGGTCAGGAAAATGTCTCATTTACAGAACACTCCTGCACCATTAAAGTCAACTGGAAGCCCCTCCATTGATGAGAAGTCAGTGGCAAAACTCCCATTGGCTTTAATGGTGGAGGATTGTCCTGTGAGTGTTATTTTCATTAAATTGCTTATTTCTGATCAAAAACCTTTTAAACATTCTATCAGAACTGTTCCTACAGTGACAAACAAAAAATTGGTAGATCTACTCGCTACCAGGTATCTTCAACTGAACAGAGATGTAGTAGTAATTGCAAGTGACCCCAAGTGTCAGGAGGGTGCAAAGATAGATTGCCATCTCTGTTTTCTGTGGCCTGCAACTTTCCAAACCTCGCAATGTGAAATTTTAGCCTTGATTTCTGCCCCAAAGTGACAAAACGTGTTCTCTATTATAAATAACTGTTTTGCCTCATATTTCTCTACATTTGAAATAGCTGGGGGTGGATTATGAGAGGGTTTTCCCTGTTAAGCTACATTGGGCGACCCAGTGTAAACATCACAGATGTTTTCCCACCTCCCAGGTAACATGTGACAGTAACCATTGCCACAGTTTTCCTACTGGGCTGTCACAGGCTCATCTTATCCTCTCTGTCTGGGTGCAGTGCCATGCCTTTGATTGATTCTCCTTCTTCTGAGCCTCCAACATTACACTCAACACAACCTGTGCCAAACTAAAATCGCCTCAGGATTATTAATAAAGAGCAAAATCCATTCAACCCTTCATCCTTGGAACAGGAATCTCAAATCCAGGACTCCGCAATCACCCTGGGATCGGATGCCTGATGATAACTTGTTCTTTAGCTTTTGCCTAGCTCCCTTTGCTACTTCCATCCCAGCCGTACTTTTCTCTCAAGCATCTTCCTTTCATTATTCTGCAGGGCCCCACCAGCTTCCCCAATCCTTCTCCTGACTGAGCAACAATCCCTGCCCTGCTCATGTGCCCTGTCATAGCATCCCCTTTCTAAGGTACCTCAGTAATGATTGATAGCAGCCATGTCCTTTCCTGATTAGAACAGTTCTGTCCTTTCCTTCCAGGTCAGGAAGGGATGGGAGTAGATACTGCCTATGATATGGGCTTTTAAAGCATAGAGTTTGTTATGAGCGTTGTAAGCTTCATTGCCTTTGTTCTGAGATTATTGGTTCATGATAGAAAATGCTAGGCATTTGGAGCTTCTTCTGTTTGTCAGCTGGAGTTTTGAGCCACTAGCAGGCTCGCTCTTCAGTTAACCTTGATGGATAAATGCTTCTGGGAAAGTATGCAAGGAAGCAGCATCTGGTTTTCTTCTTTCTGTAGGACAGACTGCAAATAAGTAAAATTTGGATTCAGAGTATCTGAAATTTATGAGGTAACAGACCTACTATATCCAGACTAGAGCTGAAGGAGGGTACCCACAAAAACAGGTCACCTGTCAAATTTCTACAACTATTTATCATTTCTACAGTGCTACTAGGCCTACACAGCACTTTACAGTCACCGGTTTTTGAAGGCAGGTCCCTGCCTAGTGTAAGCAGGGCTTACAATCTGTGTTCGATGGGAACACAGGGACAGACAGACACACACATATTTCCATTTTACATGCTGAGACTTGCCGAGGCTACTCAGTGAGTTCATAGCTAGGGCAAGATTTGAACTCTAATTTTCCAGGTCCAAGTCCAGCACCTACATCACAAATTTGTGGTACCTGAATTGGCCCATCACTCACTGGGTATTGTTCAGTACCAAACTGCAACCTGATTCAGGTACCTGAAGTCCTGCAATGTTGACTTCTGGTACCAATTTTTCAGAAAGCCAACTTCCAGTCCCAGAAAGTCAAATTCTGGTCCAGGAAAAATACTTCCAGTCCCAATTTGTTTTTCATTTTATCGACTTCTGACACCTATTTATTGGTTTTCCATCTCAGAAAATTGACTTCTGGTCCCAGAAAGCCAACTTCAAGTTGGGAAACTTCTGGTCCCAATTTTAAAACTTTTTTCCCCATCAGTTTTCTGTCTCGGAAAATTGACTTCCAGTACCGGAAAGAACTTCTGGTCTGGGAAAGCTGCTTATAGTCCCATTTTAAAAAACCCAACCCTTTCCCCCCTTCTTTTTCTTCCATTTTATTGACTTCTGACAGTTATTTACCTGTTTTCAGCCCCAGAAAATAAACTTTCTATCACAGAAAGTCGACTTCTGGTCCTGGAAAATCAACATCTTGGCCCTTGTCAAAAAGTTTCATGCCAATTTTTTTGTTTTCTGACCTGATATACTAATTGGTATACTAATAGGGAATCAGTAAATTGAAAAACTGGTACTGATTTTGGGGGATATCTGCATACCCAATTGGTCCCCGGATAATTCTTTGCGTACATGATGCGGTAGCCAAAAATGCAAGTATTACCTGTGGGTAATTACCTGTGGGTAATTAAGTACCCCTTTCTGCTCTAATTCAGACCCTTGGAATCTTCTTTGACTCTTAATATGAGCCTGTTTGGTTACTGGGCTGTATGAAAATTCCTCTTACATTTATCACTCAGTCAGCCTCGTTCCTTATGAAGTGGACTATCTATTATTGATATTAATTTCCTCTGAAGATGGTCTGAGTTGGAAAGGAAAATTGTTAGGATTTAGGTAAAAAATAAAATAAAATGAGGGCCATTTCCACACTCTTACTGTTAGGTGTAGTACACAACAGCGAAGAACATGAACAACAGTGAAACTAAAGGGATAAAACATGGTAGTAAACTCTTGGTAGGGGAACTGGGTTATGATCCTGCAAAGGCTTGCACTTCTGTGTGTAATCCCATTGATTTCAAAGGTAGTAAAGTTAAGATTAACTTAAAGCCTTAAGGGATCAGGCTCTAGGTACCAGTAGAATCAGGTGTTTAGTATCCCCCTTTCCCCCATAATTCAGGCTATATTCTATACTGTAGCTATAGCCATAGGTATGTGAGTGTATACAAGCACATGGATGCAGATTGACACACAAGTACAGAATTTGTCACAGCTGCATATACAAATCTACACATGACAAATCAATGATGTGGCACCCCCTTGTTTACCTCAAAGCATTAAAAAAAAAATTGTTCTGTAATCTTTTTTCCCCCTCCTGTGGCTGAGTTGGGTTGAGCAAGTAGCACAGTGGAAGCAGTTAATAACGAAAGTAAATACTGCAATGAAATTGCTAATGTGGGAGGTACCAAAGTTAGCTTCAGGGAAGTTGGGGCCCTGTGCAAAATGGTAACAAGAATTTTTGATAAGCTCATGCTGAGTCATCCCTTAGAAAACGTGTTACCATAATTAAATTCTTGGTCTCCGTCACCACGCCTCAGATGTGGAATGCCCTCCCAGCGGAGGCTTGTTTGGCCTGGGACCTTCCCTCCCTTCAAGACTGAAGTGAAACTGAATCTTCTCTCCAGTGGACTGTCCCTCACTAAGCATCCTACCAATTACAACTAGGGTTGTGGTTTCCTACCATTCGACCTTGAGACTCCTGTGGGCCAAAATGGGAGTCTCACAGTCAAGCTGCAAGAATTGGAAACCCTTGTTAAAACAAACTTTACACAGCTAACTGTAGGTTGGTGAGCTGTGATCACCACCTTCCCAAAAGCACAACACAGCATGGGACAGGTGTCCTTTAAGGTTTTCCTTAATTCAGGGGTCATTTAATAATCAAACTTAACACAGTGAACAAAAAAAACAAAGCAAACCCCCAGAGTCCATACAGGGTTCCTAGCTCCAGGTTAAGGCCTTTGGCTGCTCTCAAGCTAGATTTCCCTCAGGGAGCCTCCCCTCTTGTGGTTCTTCAAGACTTATATAGTACCAGCCACCCCCTAATTAGAAGCACAGCTAAGGTGACATAGTGGATACGGTGTTAGACTAGGTGGTCAGAGACTACAGTTAAATACTGTTTTAGCCATGAACTTGGACTTGGTGACTTTGGGCAAATTGCTGTCTCTCAACCTTGGTTTCCTAGCTATAAAATGGGAACAACAATTAGGGATGGGCAAACGCGGTTCGGAAGTTCGGAGTTCGGACCGAACTCGGCTTGTTTGGACGACCAAACCCGAATCCGAACACGAATTGACTGAACCGAACTCAATTCCAAACGTCGAAATGACCGAACAGTTCGGTCAGTTCAGATCACATTCGGGTGAGTTCGGGTGGCAAAAAAAGGTTCACTGGAAGGTCAAACGTGACAGGGAGGGGTAGTCACTGAGGAGCAGACTTCCAGGTACTAGGGGTGGAGAGACTTGCAAGAAAAGAAACTATCTGCCTCCCCCCTTCCCAACACCTTCTGAGCTAGTCACTGTTCCTGAACAGCAGGCGTTTCAGAAGGCTTTCTCTCCCAGCATTTCCCAGCTCCCAAATCCATTGCAATCCTCCTCCCATTTCACGCATCCAACCCATCTACCCCCATATTCTCATTCATTTATTTAGCTTAGGTTAGATAGATTTAGTGGTTATTTTTTGTTTTTACCCCTCCTTGTGTTCAATCTTCCTTCCTCCCTCCACCCTCCATTGAATCCTTTCCCTTTCCCATATATTCCATCCCAGATTCCCTTCCCATTTTTTCATTTAGAGTAGGATTACTAGATTGCTTTAAGTTTCATTTCAGTTTTGTACTGAAATTAAACTTAAACCTTAAACTCAAACCTTGTGTTGTTTGTGATTCCCCCATCTCATATTATTTATATATATATGAGACAGAGAGAGAGGGGGGTTAGAGATAGTAGACAGTTGCAGGAGTCAGTTTAGTGATATAGTGCTAGTGATTTAGTTTTAGTGTTTGTAGGAGTAGGCCTGTGTACTTATTAGATAATCCATCTAGTTCATAGCATTTAGAATAGTTAATAGCAGTTAGAGTTAGTGTAGATAGATATATTAGATTAAAAAATTAAATTAAAAAACCCCATATAAAAACAAAAAACCCAAATAAATAAAAAATCCATATAAAACCAAATAAAAAACCATATAAAAAAGAAACAAAAAAACCATAACAAAACATTTCCTGAACGACCAAACCGAATGGTCGAACCCGGCGAACTAACTGAACGGACAAACCGAACGGACAAACCGAACGCAGCCAAACCAAACGGACAAACTACGATCTGTTCGCCCATCCCTAATAACAATGACCTACCTCACAGAGTTGTTGTGAGGGTAAACTAGAGAAGGATTGTAAAACACTTTGAACACTGAAAGTGCTACATAGTGATAAATAGCAATGGTCAGAGCTGTCTCACCATCAACCCTGTATAGGTCAAACCTAGTAAGAAGTTCCCCAGAAGAGGATAAAAACAGGCACTACTAGAATAACCTGATAACAAGATGCATATTAAAGGACCTGAACTTCCAACATGGCAGACTACAATGACTGGGAAATTACACTCTCAGAAGTCAATGGCAAAACTTCAATTGAAGTTAATGGTGGTGGAGTGTGACAGGATCTTTCTGCCCCAATCTAGGCTAGCTGTGACTCAGTTTCCCCACTTACAGTTCCTACTGGATCAACTCTCCCCAGAACTGTTCCAGCACACAGGGGGTTAACTCTCTTAGCCACCTTTGCCTCAGAATTTCCCAAAGCACAGAAATACTTCATCAGGTTCATCTGAGTTTGTTGGCTCAGAATCTTCCCCAAACTGTGTCACCCCAAAGTCAGGAATTCACTTAAGCACACTGGCTTAGTTAAAAGAAGTTTTTTTATAAGAAACAAGATTAATATATAATGCAAGATTGTACTCAGAGTGCAGTCAATCAAATAAACATAATAGGAAACGCAAGTCTACCTTACTGTAAATTCTATTTTAGTCTTACCCTATGTAGCTGTATGTTAAAAGTTCAATTCAGTCTTTATATCTTTTCTATCTCTTGGCCTTAATGAAAAAGGACTGGGTCCAGAGTCTTGCTTCTGTTACAGCTACATAGTTTCTCAGAAGATCTACCACATGCTGTTGGTCAAGAGAATCTCTCTTTCCATATACCAAGCATGTCTTTTAACTCTGTCAGTCTGCTTGCTTTTAGGTGTTAATTAACTTTGACATTCGGTCCTTTAGTCATTGTATCCTGTCCTTTGAAATTTATTTAATGCAAATTGCTATGTCTAGCTCTTTGGGTCCTATGTAGATTACAATCAGTGGATAATACACAGTGGATAGCCCTCTGGCTTATCAGTAAACATAAGGGAATGGGGAGTTCAAAAGGGTTTCCTGTCCCATTCTCTAAGCTGTTGTTCTAACTTTCATTCTGGCGTGTACACTATAAGGTTTCTTTCATATCATGGTTACATTACTTTTTAATTATTCAATAATATGACATCAAACATGGCTATGCAATACTAAAACAGAGTAGTCATTTGTGAACATGCATGTAAAATGTATGTTGTGTTCCTGATCATATCCACAAGGACTGTACCCTAAATGATATCAAGCACCGTCGATTCCAGTTGGCCCCAAACTCATCCAGCTCAACCATATAATAAAATGAGAACGTCACCTTTTATTTTTACCTCCAATGGCTAAAACTCCCACCAGCTGAAAGGAACATTTTTTGTTAAACGCTCACAGTCAAGCAAGTTTGGGTCAGAAATTGATTCATGAGGTCTAGCAGGAACGATGAACTGAAATTAAGATCTGGGTCCTGAAGATGTTCCTAAGGTGGTAGCTCCAGAGGACTGTTAGGCAACTGACTTCCAACAGCTTCATTTAGGAATATTTTGAAGGGTGAAAACACTAGCCTGACCAGGGGACATTAAATAAAGATCATCTTCCTGACACTAGAATCACTGAGAGGTCTCCACTTGGGCCAGAAATATGGGGCTGAACCTAACATGACTGGGATCTTTATAGGCCAATCCCCCAGCATTGTGACATCACAGCACTTTGTCAGGGGTGTGGCTATGTCAGAAAGTGGCCAAGAAAAGGCCCACCCCACCAAGAGCTGAAACCGGTAGCTGATATATTTGCTGCCTGTATGTAATAATTGCATCTTTGTACCGCATCAGGCTACTCGATTACTGATTGGGTACCTGGATACCCAAAAGGTTAGCAATTTCCGGTACCAATTCTTTTATTTTCCAATTACCAATTGGAATATCGGGATGGAAAATCAAAAAATTGGTACGGAACGTAGAAAAATCAGGTCTGAAGTCAACATTCCAGGACCATAAATCAACTTTCAGGGACAGAGAACCATAAAAACAATACCAGAAGTTGAAAAATCAGTACTGGAAGTCAACATTGGGTACTTGAATTGGATTGAAATTGGGTACCGATCTTTACCCAATGTGGCTGGGTCAATTTGGGTACCAAAAATTCGACCGGTATACCCATTTTTTCAGGTACTCATTTCAGCTCTACCCTCACCCCTTTCATGTAGCCACACCTCCTATGAAAAGCCATGACATCATGGCACTCTGGGTTGCCATGTCTCATGGAGCTGAACTTGAGGAGAATGTCTGACTTGACCTGGTTCTGATGGGAAAATTGGGTCCGACAGACCTCTAATCATGGGGGCTTGGATTCAGAAAAGCATCCAGTTGAAAGTGTATGCTGTTGCTGCCACAGATAAGATTTGGTAAAACTTGTAGTTAAATGTTTTCTTGGATTAGGACCTATGAGTTTTGTCATTAGTTTAACTGAAGCAAGATGGACACCAAATAAGACCAAATTTTGTCCTGAGATGTTTAACCACAAGCATAACTCTTCACCTGGTTAATGCAAATTGTGCTAACTGTAACCTTGTGAAGTAGCCGTACGTCCTTACATTCATTGTGTGAATCAAACATGTTTCTTTTAGAATGAATAGATCCTGTGCTGTGTAACTCTAATGATTTATACATCCATTTTGTCCCCTTCACCTCAAGGGTGACCCAGTTGTGTTGAGAAATAACACAGAGGAAAGGGTGTTAATGAAATACAAACACATGAATTTTATTCTGTATAAAGGCATTCAGTGCTTTCTCGGCACAAAGTACCCAAACCGCTTGTGTTCAAACAAGAACTTAGTAGCAATGAAAGGTGCCCTGAACCAGACCTCACACCTAGCTGTGAAAAAGTAGAAGTAAAAAAAGTTAAGAACAAAGGTTCATTTTACTCCTCTAACATTACACCTCACTAGCTCTCAATTCCAGAAGACCAAATTATGACATCAGCAATGAGCATGTACCCCATTAAATATAATGAGTTGAGCTTGCATTGGTGTATCTGAGAGAAGAATCTGGCTCAAAATATCCAGTGGAAGCCTAATAAAAATGTCAAGAATGTTACTAGAACTGGACGGACAAATTAGCCTACAGTTCACACTAGCAAATCATTCCTTCCAAAACTGTACCATCAAAATATGCCAGCAGTGTACACCCCACAAAGCTGCATGTGAGACAAAATCCATATATTTTGTAGCTGTCCAGGATAAAACGTGCAGCCAAAGTTTGCAAACGGGACTATCTGAAATAAAGCACCTGAATCCAAGTTTAAGCATCTCAAAGTAGATGAATTCTTGGAAGTGCTGTGCACTTAATTACTCCACAAGAGGCAAGTGGCCACATATTTTATTGTCATTGTGGGCAAACTCTGCCACATGCCACCCTTTGTCCATGTGGAAAATCCTCAATGCCATGGAACCTGTATTTCATTTATACCTGGAGCACATACAGGTCTCATTAAGCTACTAGCAAACAACATAAGATGGCCTCTTTACCAGAGAACTTCAGTCAACAGACAAATCAACACAGCTCCCATGCATGGGATAGCAGAAGGGTAAGAACGGAGGTTCACCCATTGACTGGATAAGCTATTGAATAACAACTTACGAAGAAATTTCACCTTATTAAGGTTTCAGCTTCTTCAAACTGCGGTTAAGGAAGGTAGATTTGCTTGTATAACTAATGCATCCCATCGCTGTACTTGTAGTATGGACGAAGTGGAATCCGTGGATCATCTTATTGTAAGTTGTCCCTATTACCATACAATCAGTGAAATATGGCTGCACCCGATTATCAATAGACAGGGGAAATCTGATCAGGAAAGCAGTTACAAATTTCTTCTCACCTTGACCTCTATGGAGGAACTGTTTGCTGTGGCTACCTTTGTTGGTCTTGTGGCTAAGAAAAGAGTAATTGTAAGACAAAATCTTAAAAGTTTATTATTATTGTCTTCAACCAGTGAGCAATAATTATAAGGTTGTATTTGCACACCTTGCTACTATTTCTTCTCAAAGCATAATTTTATTTTACTGTTTTTGTTTTTGGTGAATGTTTATATATTTACTCTATGTAGTTTAATGTTTTATTGTATATGTATAAATTGGGTCTGTGGGACTGAGGTTCAGATTTGTATCAATATTATGTAAAATCTGAATTTCTTTTAAGCCGGCCATGGCGAAAGCTCGTGCCATAATAAATATTCATTCATTCATTCATTCATTCATAACTGGAAAAAAGAGAAAGCAGTGTTTAGATTACAGACACTAAAAGAATCTAAATTTGGCTGACAATGATGAGAAGTGAAGTGGGGAGATTGGTTGACAATCATGTTGAGAACTGAAAGGGGGACTGGAGAGTAGGGATGAGCTGTAATAACACAAGTGTGAATTCACCAGCTATTGTCTCTCACAGCTGTAGAGTAGGAGCACAGGTGAGGCTACAACCACGCTTATGACCAGTGCTTCCCAAATTGTCAGTCATGACCCCCAAGTGGAGTTGCAGCATTGTGGGTAGAGTCACAATCCCCACTGATATTATGTATAGACTTTGCCTGTCTATGTTGCTGCCTACGTTTGTAGGATTATATTTAAGTTTCAGAATAGAGCTGCATAAGGAAAAAGAATCAGCGGCCCATTATCTTATATGCTGTGCTAATGGCAGTGGGGGAGTTTCACTTCTGCGCTGTGACTTCAATGATGAGTTATTCCCTCCTCAGTTTTGGGCAGCCTCTTAGGGAGAGGACTTTCCCTCTCAGCCCATATACTGTAAATAGCTAGGATGATGCTGTGACCAATCATTAAAAATAAAACATAGCCCAGAATGACTTTAGCTTAATCTTTTCTATTATTAGTCTGGTTGAAATGTTCAAGTCACATTCTTGCTATCCATAATTTTAAATATTGCCCATAAAATAAGCAGCTATTTGTCCTGGATCAGTCAAAGTAAGCTTCTTATTTCCATGATTAATAAGCTAGCAGTTTAAAGTACTCTGAAGCTGGAGGGACATACAGACTGAAAGTAATATGTGGAATCAGACCCTGGGGGTCATTCAAATGCAACTTTACAATCATTTTAAAAATACTGTTTTTAGCATTTTAATGCCGTCAAATGTTGGAAACTTCCTAAATGCGTTTAACCAACATTTGAGGACTAATGGTCTTCAACATGTCATTTAAGGGAAATTGAAAGAGAAAGCAGTGCTTAGGTTGCAGACCTTGAAAAGAATCTAAAATTGGTAATTTAAATTTAAAGGGTAAATTCTCATAACCCAATAATCCTCTGAAAAAGCAACAAAATAAAGAAAACTCTAGTGAACCCTTAACTTTAACTGCATAAGCAGCTACTCAGACTCCAGAGCAACTGGAGGAAGCCATTCACAAATACTGTATACATTCAACACATTTCAGAATGGAACATTCAGGTATAACTACAGTAACTAACAGTATCTCAAAGAAGCTGTTGAGTGCAATATTGTCTCCTTTGAAGTTAATGGCAAAGTCCCTTTGAGTTCAGAGGAGACAGGATTTCATCTTCCATATGAAGTAAAATAACCCCAGATTTGATTCCTTATATGAATTCATCCTGGGCATTTCCTAAACTCATATAAATTACAATGGCAGCAAGAACATAGATCTAGAATTTGTGTAGGGAATTGTTAGTCATGCATTATAATACTACTTACCTTTCAGGGCAGGCCTTTAATTCTGGAAAGTGCTGAAGAGCATCACTGCACCCGCTATCAACATTTTTTGCTAGGCGTATCATTTATCCTTGTGGTAATAAACATATTCTCAGCATTCTGGCATTACTAGGTCCAGAGTAGTCGTTTTAATTTTCCTGCCTCAGGTTAAAATGAATATGTTTGATAAAGCACATTGTCGGAGACAGCCCCCATGAATGACAGAACGTCTGCTTGATTTACATGAAATACCAAGTGGTTGTGTGAGAAAAAGTTAAAATTAGATTGACGAGCAAATGTGTTACCAGGCTGCTGCCTGACAAATGGCAAAAGCTATGCCAATGTATTACTTATTTGGGAGATGTTCTAAAAAAGCAGGAGGATAATATTCATGTGCTAGAATACATTCAAACTTATCATAAACAAAGAATGCTGGGGCGGCCACAACAGACACATGAGGGAGATATACACATTTTATGGTGGTAAATCTAGCATTGGTGCCATTTGGTTATTGGATACGGAGATCTAGACTCATGCTTTGTGAACGAGTCAAACAGGACTGCTCTGATAGCATACACATTCATTTACAGCAACATTCCTGTTGGATGATTTTATATCCTTTTGCAGATAAACCTGGTGTGTTGACTGCAATGACTAAAGACCTAAAGACAATCTTCTTTAGTTAGGCGAGGCAACCTATACTGGCCTTATAACACAGTAGCTCTCACCCTCATCGGATTCCTGGGAGCACCATTTTGACTTCAGTTGCATTAGAATGGAGCTTGCAGTGTACGCTCTATCAGCACAGTCCTGAACCTAACTGAATCCTGAAGGAGGTTAGGACAGTAGAAGGAACATTAGTGAGTAGGGAAGGAAGGGGGGAGGGGAGTGCCTGATGGAAGAGATTTTTAGGAGGGATTTGAAGGTTGAGAAGGAGGGAGTTCCAACACTTTCATCAGATTCAACCCCTCTTCCCCTCTTCAGATCCAGCAAATATTCTTCGGCCTCAACCTCAAGTCTTTTCATGGCCTTGCTTCTCCAGATCCTCAGCTCCAGTCTCTCCTGCTCCCTAAAGCATATTAGTTCCTTCTCCTGTGCTGCCTCCTATGCTTGGAACCCCCTCCCCTCCAACCTTCAAATTCCTCCTAAAAACCTCTTCTATCAGGCACTGCCCCCTCCCCTCTCCACTCACTAATGTCCCTTCGACTGTCCTATCCTGCTTCAGGGCCCCTGAAACTAAGCCTGTGCACTGGTAACTTTATGAAAATATCCTTTCTGTGTCTATGTTTCTGTGTCCCTTGCACCGCCTTCCTTGTCCATCTCAGATTGTAAGCCCCTCGGGGCAAGAATTTGTCTTTAATTCCAGACCCTTCAACATCTGAAGGAGAGAAAGAGCCACACTTAATGCCACCCCTTATATGCATATAACTTTGCATGTGTATGAAAATTTGTAACAGCTACTGACTAACTTTGGGACTGAGCTGGAAAAAAGGACGTCTGTGTGAGTAGCTACCGTGGTGCATACTTAGGGCATTTTTACACTCACATTAAAGTTCCAGATTTTTCAATCTTCTGGGTTTACAAGTCCACAAGAAAGTTCCGGATTCATTTTTCACACACACACTGCCCTGAGGTAGCCTAAAGTAGCCACAGCTGTAGATGTGACAGGCTGCCATGGAAACCAAGTGACCACAGCTGCCTGGAGCAAAGCAGTTTACCAAGAGAACGTTTTACACACAAAGGTTCTTGGAGATGTTTTATGCAGAAATTCAAAGATCCGGATGTTTAAGATCTGGGTGCAGTGGCGGTGGGCCCCCTAGGATGGAAGGGGGAATGCCCCTCCTGGCCCCATGACTCGCCAGGACTCCCCCATGGTGCAGAGACTTTATATATATATATATATATATATATAAAGCCGTGTCACAGTGAATGCTCGGAGCCATCTCGAAGAGCCTTGTTTAGAGAAGCAGGAACCTTCTGAAGGTTCCTGCCTCTCTAAACAAGGTTCTTCGAGATGGCTCTGAACATTCTCACCGGTTGTGTGCGCGTGCACACACACAACTGGTGACTCACACCACCACCCCGAAGGCTTCCTAAGTCTTCAGGGACAAAAGGGAAGAGTTCTCCCTTTATGTTGAATGGGCATCTAGAAGCACCGCAAGGGGCACTATTTCATTGCAGGGGCCAGGCAGGGCTAAAGTTCATACCTGGGCGCCACACAGAGGTGCCCGGGTATGAACTTCCCTGTCCCAGCCTGTGAAGGGGGGGGGGGCTGGGAACTGCTGCCTCACGTGCCTCCCCCCTCCCTGAGTCCCTTCCTCCCTGTCGAGTCAAACTTTGACTCAACTCTAGGAGGGAGAGGGAGTCAGCTGCATGGCAGCCATCAGAGCAGGATGGGACGCAGCGAGGATCAGTGGCACTGAGGAGAGGAGCCGGCCCGGTGCATGGTGAGTAAATTGTAGGCCCTGGGGGGGAGTGGGGGGCACACAGGGGGAGGGAGGAGCAGGGGTGGGGAACATGGGCACATGGTTGGGCAGAGGGGGGTACACGGGGAGGGGGAGCGGGGGGGGTACATGGTGGGAGAGGGCGAGTGGGGGCACACAGGGGGAGGGGGAGGGGGGGCACATGGCGGGGGAGTTGGAATGTGGTTTTTGTTCACTTGATGTGGAGTGTTTGTTTTGCTGCTGCATTTGGGGAATCTGTGGAAAACTTTGTGGCCTTGTGGGAATGGTTTGGCTTATGGTTTTCTGTTTTTTGTATGGGTTTTGCTCACTTGATGATGTCGAGTGTTAAATACTAATTCCCCCCCAACATACACACAGCAGAGGGTGAGGGCGAATTAGTATTTAATGTCCCGTGATTCAATTGAGGTTTTGAAATCCTGAGATTTAACCGGTTAGTCCTGTGATTTCAGTGTATTCAAAATGCTGGAAATGTGATGCTTGTGATAAAATTGAGGTTTCAAAATCCTGAGAATTAACTGTCAATCTGGTGATTCATGGGCCTTAAAATCCCCCCCCCCCCCCGGCAGCAGAGGGCAAGAATACTGCTTCAGAAGGTACTTCTGAAGCAGGAATTGGGGTCCCTCCAACACACATGCAACAAGTCCCTTCTTTCTGAAGCAGTATTTTTGACCTCTGCTGCGTGTCTGTGTGTTGGGGAGGAATTTTAAAGCCCCATGAATCACAATTTATTTATTTATTTTAAACTACACAGAAACCACATGCAAACTGTGTTTTGTTGCAATCCTGGTGTAAAAATGGTGACTGGTGGGTTTCAATCTGTGGTTTTAAATGGGACCAATGATAATCTTGCATTGTTATTTAGAATGCATGGCATTGTCAGTCCTCCTCAGTATCATGAACTACTGGACTCAGGCTGTGACTGAGGTGCTTTACAAGGATGGGTACCTGTGTTTTGGGTTTATAAATTATTTATTTTAAGCTTGATGTGCATGCAAACTGTGTTTTGTATGTTAACCCTAGGAACTCCTTGCTGCTGGGTTATGCCGCCTACCATTGCCCTGGCTCCGCCTACCATTGCCCTGGCTCCGGCCCTAAAGCTGCTGGCGGGCCGATCGACCTTACTGCCCCTCCAGCCTCAAAACCCACCAGTCGCCCCTGTCTGGGTGAGTGATTTAGACACACAGAAAGTTCAGGATGTAACAGCAAACATCCAGGAGGAATGTGTGTGTAAAAACACCCATAGATTTGTATGTGTAGGATTGATGGTTCAAGTTGAAACTCAGCCTATTAAAATGTCAGAATTCTCAAATGTGTCCATTGGCACTGGCCATTTTAAAATGAGCACAACTGGGGGCGGGGGACAAATCCATGTCCACTGAGTGGATTAGCCACGGGGTACCTAAGCACGTGGAGTAGGGAGGGATTCAAACGGGCGGCACACAGAGTCCACAGCCCCCACCCGCCCCAATCACAGTTCAAATAGACAGCCGGTCCACCAGCCACACCAAGAACCGCCAAGTCCTCACATCAACACACACCCATTGCACGATGCAAAAACATGGCGGTTCGTGTGCAAGCAAAGCCACTGCAGCCACTGCCACCCACTCTCAACAAGAATCTGGGAGGTTGGGGGAGGAGGGACAGGGGAATGTTGGCAGAGAAGGGACAAGGGGTGCAGGCAGACCCATGCAACCCCTGCAGTGTGCAGGGCTGTCTGCTAAGCACAAGGGCACCGGGTGACAACACAGAAAATGCCAGAGCATGCCATAAAATGCACAGGCAGCTCAGGAACACAAGGGGGAATGCATCAAAGGGACCAATGGGACAGCAGTTGAAAAAGCCAAACACCAATCCACCCCCCTCCACATCAGGCTGACACATGCCCCACACAGCACAGAGTCGAGGACAAACATCAGCAGTGCACGGGGACCCCGTTCCAAAGGGAATTACGGCCTCTGGAGTGGGGGCAATAGATCCCGTGCTGCAAACAGGATGGTTCTGTGATAGAGTGAGCGGGAAGCAGAAACCTCCCCACAGAGCTGTGTGTCCACAAAAGCGCACTGAAACCATTTGGCTAGTTATTATTAGGGATGTGCGAACACGGTTCGGCCGTTCGGTGTTCGGACCGAACTTGGCCCGTTCGGATGATCGAACCGAACTCGATTCGAACTCGAAAACAAATGAACAGTTTGGTATCATTCGGATGAGTTCAGTCTTGTTCGGGCGGGAAAAACGTGACTGAGAGGCCTGGGGGGGGGGCAGGAGCTGAGGAGCAGACTTCCTGGAGCCAGGGGTGGAGAGGGGCTTGGACTAGCAGCCAGCCTGCCCAATGACCATCCCTTTTTTCAGACCACTGGCTTCCCAGTCTGTGATTGGTCATGGGCTAGGCTGCACAGAGCCAACAGGGCTTGTGGTAAGGCGGGCACAGCAAGTAACAAAAGTCATTGCCCTCCCCGCTTCCAATTCCTTCTGAACTAGCCACTGATCCTGCCAGCAGGCGTGTTCAGAACTCTCCCTCTCCCAGCACTTTGTGTTCCTCCCAATCCATTGCCAGCCTCCTTCTATATCACCCATTCCCACACATTTACCTCCATAGTTTCATTTATATAGATTAGATATATTTAGGTGTTGTTTTTATTTTTTATCCCTCCCTGTGTTCTTTCTCCCTCCCCTCCATTGAATCCTTCCCTCCTCCCTGTATATATTCCATCCCTGATTCCCTCCCCCTGTTTTTGGATTTATTTAGAGTAGGATTAGATTGGTTTAGGTTTCATTTCAGTTTTGTACCCCTCCCTGTGTTGTTTGTTGTGAGCTGTCTGTGT
>QEPC01005340.1:4135464-4195751 GCA_003113815.1 Sphenodon punctatus
CCCCCCCCCCCGCCGGCGGCAGAGCGTCCCAGCCCCCGCAGCAGCGAGGCAGGTAGGTGCAGATGGATTTCAGGCTCCTCTCTGGCTCTTTAAATGGAATAAAATAATAAATAAATAAATGTTGCCTTGCAACATCCAGGGCCCCCTCCATGGATGCCTTCCATGCCACGAGGGACTGGCAGAACGATTCGAGGGCGTCTTTTTCATTTCACAGGAACTCCCTGTACACCTCAGCCTGTCGTTCCCTGATATGGAGCTCCTCAAATTGCTCCACCAGCCTGTCCTCTATGTTTCGGCTTTAGACTTTGAAGCCCAACATAATTTTTTCTGCAGGCTTCCGAAGCGATGCCCGAAATGCCCTTGCTTCAGGGGTCTCCTCATGCCGGGGGGCTGGGGAATCTTCAGAGGAGCTTGAGGGGGAAGGAGTGGGATGGCACCTCTTGTGCAGTGCCTTCCTCCCTTCTGCCTTCTGGTGTTCCTCCCTCCTCCTTTCAGACGGAGACATGTCCTGCATCACCTCAATGAGGTGGACATTCTCGCTATGGGCTATCAGCCCCGACGTGGTCCCCTGCGTACCCCGTTTTATTTTTTTTGTCACAGATGTAAAGAACATTAAAAAAATAGGAACATAAGAAGTGATATACTGTATCCAACCAATGGTCTATCAAGCCATGCCTGCATGGGTGGCTGGCCAATCTCTCTCTCTCTGCGGGGGATTTCCTAACAGATCAGAGGGCAATCCATTCCCTGTTGTTCCAGCCCCCGTGCCTTACTTTGCATTCTGCAAATCCACCTTTCGTGGAATGGAAATACTTCCATACCGCGGACCTTGTCGGCCTGGTTTGGTCCAACGACGTCCCCTTTGTTGGGGTTTTGGCATCCTCTCTGAAACAGGGACACATAACACCTACATAATATCATGCATTCATGGTGATGTCTCCAGTCCTTCCCAGGCCAATACCCATTCTCCCACACCAAGTGGATGGATGGTGCTGCAGTGCTGCCTACCCACCTCTTTCCCTTTCTCCCAAATACACCACCATCACCTGGGGTGCTGTAGTGTCTGTAAGTTGAGACTCTGGCTGCTGCTGCTGCTGCTGAAAAAGTCCCCACCCCCCCTCTCTCTGGCAGACCCAGAAATAACACTCGTGCAAATCCTGCCCTTCTTGGAGTGCTAGGGTGGGCAAGTTGAGACCCTGGCTGGCACGTGTCTGGGTGGGTGCTGCGGCTCGTGTCTAACTGCTGGAAGAGTCCCCCCCTCTCCCTGACAGACCCAGAAATAAGACACGTGCAAATCCAGGGGTCTCCTCATGCCGGGGGGCAGAATATGCTGCTTAGAGAACATGACGAGACAATGCTTATGTTTCAGCATTAGGGATTTGAAGAGGAATGCAAGCCCTCCTTACTTCTAACCACAAGAGGGCCATTTCCTGAGTTAGTCTGACAATCTCATACTGAGAAACCTTGTCAAGCGTGCCTGCTTTTGGTTTTCATTGTGTGCACTCAATTCTTTGGAGAATCTCTGAGTGAGAGATTCCACTCCCGGTATGAAACCTGGCTGTTTTGGCTGAGCTGTGCTTTGAGTTTTAGTGTAACTGGAACCATAAGCCCTACCTTGTCCTGTTTTGTGGGATCGGTTTCAGTCTCTGTCATCTGCTGATGTCAAGGATGTCCTGGGGTCTGTCAGGGCCACGTCTTGTGAATTAGATCAATGCCCATCCTGGCTGGTCAAGGTCAGCTGGGAGACACTGGGGCCACTGCTGGCTGGGGTGGTCAACACCTCACTTCAGGACGGCAGGGTTCCTGGGTGCTTCAAGGAAGCCATCGTGCACCCACTGCTCAAGAAACCATCTCTTGATTGTGACTCCCTTGCTAGCTATTGGCTGGTCTCTAACCTTCCCTTTTTAGGGACGGTTATTGAACGGGTAGTGGTTTGGCAGCTTCAGGCACATCTGGATCAGATCCGTTTTCTAGATCCCTTGCAGTCTGGCTTTTGTCTGGGTTATGGCACCGAGACTGCACTTGTGGCCTTGGTCAATGACCTCCACCACAAGTTAGATCAAGGCCATTTGAGCCTTTGGGTTTTATTAGATCTGTTGGCTGCTTTTGATACCCTTGACCATGAGATGCTGGTGATCTGCCTGCGGGACCATGTTGGGGTGGGCAGAATCATTCTCAAATGGTTCCACTCTTTCCTGGCTGGGAGAACCCAGCATGTGGTACGAGAGGACTGTTCTTCATCTCCCCAGGATCTCACATGCGGTGTTCCACAGGAATCTATTCTGTCCCCTCTCCTGTTCAACGTGTATATGCAGCCGTTGTTCAAAGTTATGAGAGGGTTTAGGGTTCAGTGTCATCAATATGCTGATGACACCCAACTTTACTTCTCATTTTCAGCTGACCCAGGTCCAGCCATCTTGTTGCTTATCTGGTGTTTGGCAGCTGTGGGGGACTGGATGAGGATGGGCTGTCTGAAGCTGAATACTGACAAGATGGAGGTGATGCTGGTGGGGATGACTGGAGGTCTCCATCATTGATGGGGTCTGTCCCTCCCGGGTTCCTCAGGTTCGTAGTCTGGGGGTGCTCCTCGACTCGCAGCTTCACCTGGATGTCCAGGTGGCAGCTGTGGCGAGGAGTGTCTCTTGCCATTTACATCTGGTACAGTGGTTGTGGTTGTATATTTTGGACTTCAACCTAAGCCACTATTGTCTATGCTTCCATCACATCAAGACTGGACTACTGTAATGTGCTCTATGTGGGGCTACCCTTGGTGATGGTTTGGAGACTTCAGCTGGTGCAGAATGCGGTGGCCCACCTCCTTACAGGGATGGGTCACCGTGAGCATATAACATGTGCTTTGCTTGCTGCACTGGCTGCCTAAAGTTTTCCAGGCCAGATTCAATCAGTGTTGGTTCTTACCTATAAAGTCCTAAACGGCCTGGGTCCTGCCTACCTGCAGGATCGTCTCACTCCCTGGGTTTTGGATTAGTCCCTGTGGCTAGCCAGGGACACCCTTCTTGAAGTTTCCTGTGTGCGGTGGTGGGCAACATTGGAAAGGGCATTCTCAGTGGCGGCACCGCGACTGTGGAACTCCCTGCCGGTAGGGGTCCTCCTGTCCCTGAATCTTCCCTCCTTCAGACCCCATTGTAAGACCTGGTTATTCCACCAGGCTTTTGGTGGGGTAGACGGGTAGTGGGGAGGGAGGTTGGGGGATGTTTTCTTTTGAATTTGGAGACCTTTTAACTTTGACTTTTATATTGATACGTATTCTGGTTTTATGTTTTTATTGCTTTTATTGTAAGCCAACCTGAGCTGCAAGAGGCAGGAGGGGATGGAATAAAAATGTTTGTATAAACAAATAAACAAACAAACAAACTCAGCATAAAGTTTGAGATCAAGAGATGTGAGAGCACAAAAGTACAAAACCCACAGAAGAGACACAGAGACCCTGAAATGGTTAGGTTTTTGCAAAAGCTTTCAGTGGAGTGTAAATGGTCTTTATTTCGTATGGTTCTTGGAGTCCCTTGGAGGTCAAAATCTGATAAGAAGCCAGGCTCCTTCATTAATGCTGCCAAATTTAACCAGAACAGAGGGGAAACAGACAAGTACTTCCACCTACTTAGCTATGGGCAATTTCAATGGGTTTTTAAAATAATTGTTCAGATAAAGAGTAACAGAAGCTTTCCCTCCATTTTGTAATAGAGAAATCATATTCCTGGGAGTGTGGGAGGTTATGCGTTCTAGATTAGGTGGGTTTTGTTACGTGGCAGACTATAAATAGCTAGCCTAAGCACACCCAAGTAGCTTTTTGTTGACTATTGATAAAATGAATGCACCCTCTAGTGGTTAAACAGAATAAAGCTTAAACTCCCTTTTGCTCTCACCCTGTGTCACGTTGCTATTTTAAAAATTGCTTTGAGCAAGGTTCCACCCCAGTCTTCAATGCATGCGGGATTCTCCGCCCTAAAGGCAAAGATGATCCTTTGCAAAGGAGTCTTCTTGTCTTTGTCCTTGAGACCTCATGACACCAATTAGGCTTAGGAATTCACAACAGCTTTCATAAAGGGCATCCCTTAGTGCACACTAGTGCTAGTCACGTGATTGCCATCTGGAATCGATGAGACTCGCTGCAACACAGTTAGTGGTGTGCTTTTTTTTGTGCCAAACTCTTTCCCCAGAGATAACCAAGGATTGCTTCATCTGCAAAATATTTTCAGGAAGGGAATTGCTGGAATTATTGGCATTTCTGGGAAATGAACTATAGATGAAGCAGCAGTGTTTTTGTTTCTTCCAGGGTGGGGCTGGGAATAACCTCTTGCAAGCACTGTGACCTTCATAGGGCTGGGTAAAGTGCCGGGAAAATCCTAGGGAGATTTATATTGTAAATGGTGGGGGGGAGATGAAGGGGGGCTTATCACGTCTGGCTGGAAACAGTTTCACACTAAAGGGTTTGGAGGGAGGCTGAGGATTGGGTGGGAAGGCTAGTCTTTACTCCCCGGGTGTGAGTCAGGTAGGGTGGCCATACCTCCCCTTTAAAAGAGGACGCTTATTAAAAATACATACTGTGGGGCTGCATTGGTTCCAGTGCAGCCCTGGCCCATGTATTTTTCATAAGTGTCCTCTTTTAAAGGGGAGGTATAGCCACCCTAGAGACAGGGGCATGGGTGAGGTGGTAAGTTCTGGGAGTTAGCCATGGCCTCTCTGCGGGGGTGGCCTCCTCTGGGTGGGAGACAGAGGAAGGGGAGTAGGTGGGATAGATTGGTTCGGCATGGGGAGGGGTGGGATTCGGTTTATTATTATTAATTAATTTATTATTATTATTATTATTATCATCAAGCATTTATATAGCACTAGCAGTGTACCTGGCTCTTTACAAAGTACTGTATTGAAACTGCAATTGTGTTTTAAAAAAAATATTGTAAGCTGCCCTGAGCCACTCTTGGGATAGGGTATGGTAGGCATTTAAATAAATAAATAAATAATAATGCTCCACTCCAGATTTTGAACATCACAGCAACGTCCACATTGCCAAAGAAATTCAAATGGCTGATACAGTATTATACCAGCCTGATTAGAGAGGCGCTTCGTTCACTGATTGCCAAATTTGCCAATGACGTTTAAAGGACTGGGTTAAAAAACAAATAAACAAAAAACCCTGAGAAAGGACTTCTAGATTTGGCATCAACATAATCAGAAATCACTCAAGGCTGTTTGATTACTCACTTTTTTCAAGATGCCGCATGGTTTTGCTTTGTAACGTTACAGGAGGAGGGAGGAAGGGGAGGTTGATGATTATATACCCTTAATTTCTTATCACATTTGTTCATTTTACATTGGGGTTCATTTACACAATGCTCTTTTAGAGCAAACAGTGGGGCTGATCCCATGCCCCATATGCATACACACACAAACCGCAGGCAACTTGGAAACTGTGCCAGACTCACGCAGATCCCGCTTGGGACACAAACCCACATTCAGAAGGTGCATTCACACAAAAGCCCAGATGGTAACCGGGGGGGGGGGGAGGGGGGGGGAAGAGAGACAGCCTGTGTTGCCTTCCTGCCTGGATCAGGTGTTGTCAGGTGTTTTGCTGCACTTGCAGAACAAACCCACACTGCTTTGATTAAGCATCTCCAGACTCCTATCTGCATTTGCTAAGATTTCAAAGGAGTACAGTCATTTTCTGGTGCTTAAGGATCGGTCAAAAGTATGATGAGATTAAAATCAAGATTTTTTTTCTCTGTTGGGGGAGAGGGAGTGAAAGATTAAGATTGATTTATTTATTAATCATGTTCAGCTCTGCTAGGAGTGTAAGTTTTTTCCTACCTATTTCTCTCATTTGCGTTCACTGAGTCCTTGGTGAGAGTCTGTCTTTGCTTTTTACATTTGACTGTGGTGATGAAGTAGTCTGTGGGTGAAAACAGACCTAATACTAACTCCACTTAAACACCATTTTATAATTTCTTATGCATGTTGCAGAGCTGCACAGGGCACCAATACAGCCCTGCAGCATGCATAAGAAATGTTAAAGCAGTTTTAAAGTGAAGTTAGCGTTATGTCTGATTTTACCCTATGATGAAACATTTCAGTGCTGTAGCAGAAGTTAGGCAAATGAGGCAGAAAATCAAGCAAGGCTTTGGGGCAAGGGAGTAGGTGGTGACTATGGCGATTAGGGTGGTTTTTACCTGACATTTTCATTTTGGTCTATAGGAGTGTCAGGTAAAACAATCACCAGAGGCGGCAACCCTAGTGGTGACAGATGGGCGAGGAAAGTATCTCTCTTACACCTGGGCCCTATAGGTGCGAAGGGTTTCTCTCTATCCCATTGGAGGAAAGGGCTGCTGTCATTCAGTCTTTAAAAAGAAGTGCACTCAGGATGGGGGGAAAAAGAGGAAGGATCCAGATCATGGATCTGCCCCATGGATCTGTCTCCTCTCCATCTGCACAGGGCCCACACTTCCGCTTCCTTCCCCTGAGCCCACTCTTTTAGCACTTGTGGGCAGGAACTGAATCGAAGGGCCAGATCCAGGAAGTGGATTACACACACATTCCATATTTACAGACACAAGTGAGTGCCTATACATGTATAGAGGTGAATGCAAAAATGCACAAAAGTAATATACGCACACTATTTTTAATATATGAAATGTGTTTGGTATAATACACACACACACACACCGACAGACAGACACACACAATATATATATTACTTGTGTTTTTGCATTCACCTATGCGCACACACATACACACCTCCTTCTCTATGTGTGTGTGTAAACATGAAATGTGTATGTAATCCACTTCCTGGATTAATATAAATATATTATAAATATAGTTCATTTTAGAAAATGTGGTTGTAAGACTGCTATCGGATGAGTGACATGGCCTGTTTTCAGAATATTTTCCAGGGCTGTTCCAAGTTCCCAATCCATCCCTGGCCGGGAGCACATTGCACCAGTGTTTAAGAGCCTGCACTGGCTGCCTATAGCGTTCTGGGCAAAATTCAAGGTGCTGGGTTTGACCTTTTAAAGTCCTAAGTGGCTTGGGCCCTACATATCTGAAGGACCGCCTATGCTCTTTCATGGCCTTTAAGATCTGCCAAGGGTGCCCTCTTGAGGGTTCCATCGTTGCCCCAGTTTCATACGAACCAGGCCCGCAGAGAGGCATTCTCGGTGGCTGCCCCACAGCTTTGGAACTCCCTTCCCTTGGAGCGTGCCTGAGCCCTAGTTTGAATGTCTTCCAGAGACTGTGTAAGACCTTTTTATTTGGCCAGGCATTCAATGGGCAGGAACAGATTGGAGGAAGGGGAGGGTGATGGGGGTGTTTTTAATTTTGTGGTGTTTTAATTTATTTATACTTTATGTATTTATTGTAAGCCACCCTGAGCTTCAGGGGATAGGGTGTGATATAAATCAAAATAAATAAATATGTTCTGAAGACTGCTATAGTTCATTAACCTGCTAGCAACCAATTAAAAAGACATTGGGGTCGTGATGGGCTGGGGCAATTACGTTCCCTCCAAGAGGCTGGTTAAATCTGTGAGAGGGGATGGGTGTTTAGTGCCGATCCCCCTCACTGGCCCCTGGACAGGTGGTGTGGTGGTCAAGAATGGGAGGGCCCCTGACTCGAGACTGCTGCTGATTAATGTGAAGTCGGTGGCTAATATATCTACAACCATTAGGGAATTAATCATGGATCAGGCAGACAACCTTGTGTGTGTTACAGAGACCTGGCTGGACACTGACTCGGGGCCAATTTTGGCTGGGAGAACGCAGCGGGTGGTGCTTGGGGAGTGTTCATCATCTCTCTGGGAGCTCACGTGTGGAGTCCCGCAGGGTTCCATTTTGTCCCTCCCTCCTGTTCAACGTGTACATGCAGCCTTTGGCCGAGGTCATGAGAGGGTTCGGTGTACGTCATCAGTATGCCGATGATACGCAGCTTTACCTCTCTTTTTCAGCAGACCCAAACCCGGCAGTCTTGGTGCTTTCCTGCGGGACCGCCTCACCCTCCAGGTTTAGGTCTCCCGAGTTTCTCAGGTATTGACCTCGCGGAGAACATTCTCTGTGGCTGCACCGTAGTTGTGGAACTCCCTCCTGTTGGAGGCCCGCCTGATTATCAGCCTCCCCTCTTTCCGTAGACAATGTAAGACCTGGCTGTTCCACCATGCTTTTCCTGAGGGAGAAGGGGTGGGTGGGTATTATTTGATATTTCATTTTAATTAGGTTTTAATTGGAATATTGTTATTTAAATTGTTTTAATATGTTGTTAGCCGCTACGAGATGCTTTTAGCAGGAGGGGGCGGCATACAAATGTTAATTTTTAAAAAAAAATAAAATATTACCCGGTGTCTGTGGGGGATTGGATGAGAGTGAGTCGTCTGAAGCTGAATCCCGACAAGACACAGGTGATAATGGTGGGTGGGAGTGGTGGCCCCCATCATTGATGGATTTTGCCCTCCACTAGCTACCCAGGTCTGTAGTCTTTGGGTACTTCATGATTCGCAGGTCCGCCTGGATTCCCAGGTGCAGGCTGTGGTGAGGAGCGCCTTTCGCCAGTTACATCTGGTACAACGACTGCGACCATATGTTTCGGACTCTGACCTGGCCACCATCATCCATGCTTTCATCACCTCTAGACTGGACTACAGCAACGCACTCTACGTGGGGCTGCCCTTGGTGACAGTCCGGCTGCAGCTGGTGCAGAATGCAGTGGCCCGTCTCCTTACAGGGACGGGTTGACGTGAGCACATTACACCAGTGCTTTGTTCTCTGCACTGGCTGCCTATTGTTTTCCAGGCCTGATTCAAGGTGTTGGTGCTGACCTATAAAGCCCTAAACGGCCTGGGCCCCGCTTACCTGTGGCACCCCCTCATGCCTCGGGCCGTGGTGCGGCCCCTGTGGTTGACCAGAGATGCCTGACTTGAAGTCCCCCTGGTCTCCTGGGTGGCGACGATGGGGAGGGAGTTCTTGGTGGCTGGGCCCAGGCTGTGGAATTCCCTCATGACAGAGGCCAGCCTGGACCCACTCCTCCCCTCTTTCCGAAGACAGTGTAAGACCTGGCTGTTCCGCCAGGTCTATGGGGAGGGAGACAGGTAGGGTGGGATGGTGTTGGGGGGAGTGTTTGGTTCCGCACTTTTAATGAGTTTAATAAGTTTATAAATTTTATGTACTTCATTTTAATTACTGAATTGTTGTATTTTAAATCTTGTTGTGAGCCGCCCCAAGCTGCCATTGTGAGCAGGAGGGAGCAGGCTATAAATGCATATAAATAAATAAATAAATAAATTCTACCAGTAAACATTACTTAAATAGTCACTATTTTAATGAACGAAGGTGCTTCCTAAATGTCCACCAACTGCAGTCTATCCCTAACAAGCACAGTGGGCTACACAAGGATCCCCTTACTCCATGAGAACCCCCACTGTTTTAATGGAATTGTGGGTGCACCATTAAAGTCAATGGGACCCAAGTCATTGACTTTACTGTAGGGATGGGGAGCCTTAGACCTGGGTGCCAAATGGAGTCTGAGGCAAGATTTTATTTGGCCCTTTCCAGTTCTTGGATCTGGCCCCTGGATCCAGTTTCCACCACCAAATACTGAAAGACTGAGTTCAGAGTAACAAAGTAGAGATGACGGCATGAACACGAGGATAGTGGCCCCACCTCTTCTTGAGTATGCCCATGAAGCACCCTGACCCCAACATCTGTGGAGCTTGTACCAATTTTAAAAGTGGTTCCTAGGATGGAAAAGATTTCCCCATCCTTCTATACTGAGTGGAGGACTTTGTCCTACATGAGGTGAAACTCCTAATCAGCACAATGATTAAACATATTAAGTCCTAGTTCCACGGGCCAAATTTTTCCCATTCACTCTGCATTTATGCTGTCATGACTACTGCAGTCAGCCAAGTCACCTTCAGCTTTGCATCAGAACACCAGAGCAGCATTTGCTCTATTTTCAAGGGCTACCCCAGAGAATATTTATGTGGTGTTAGTTGCTTTTGACATATTTGGAATGTTGAGTCGGCCTGGACTGTGATTGGTGCATTTTAATAGAGCAACTGACCAGGGTGGAGTGTTGAATGAGAGAGAGGGCAGAAGGGATTATAGGAGCTGTGACTTGTCTTGCACGATCTTATCTGTTATCTGAACTTGAAACCTTAACTGTTACCTGTTCTTTAAATATAATAAATTTAATTGTTTTTACACCTAACAGCTGGGGGTACCTGTCTGTCTCGCCTCTGCTTGGCTCTAGTGCTGCTAACGGGATTACCACCAGGAATCAGGTCTGGAAAAGGTGAACCACTAGAGAGCAAACCCAGGCCTGTGGACCCTTGGGGAGTGAGGAGTAACAGGCTGGTGGCAGTGAAAAGTCCCAGAGCCCGGAGGGATTGCCACAACCACTATCTGCATCTCTACACTGTCCTTCCACAAGGCCAGGCCACAAGGCCAGCCAAACATCATCACCTCGGTCTTGTCTAGCTTCAGACAGCTCACCTGCATCCAGTCCCCAATAACAATCCAACACTGAGTAAGCACTGAAACTGCAGATAAGTAGATTTGGATGTCATCTGCATATTGAAGACAATGCACCCCAAATCTATGCAT
The DNA here is from genome assembly GCA_003113815.1 of Sphenodon punctatus. Lineage (NCBI taxonomy): Eukaryota > Metazoa > Chordata > Lepidosauria > Sphenodontia > Sphenodontidae > Sphenodon > Sphenodon punctatus. Next base: position 4,146,069 of record QEPC01005340.1, read on the forward strand.
GATCTCACCCAGGGGCCTTAGATACACATTGAACAGAAGGGGAGACAGGATGGAATCCTGCAGGACTCCACAAGAGAGGGGGGGAGGGGGAAGTAGAACAATCACCCATCACTGCTTGCTGAAACCTCCCCGACAGGAATGAACAGAACGACGTTAGAGCAGTCCCACAAACCCCTGCTAGGTTCCGCAGAAGTGTTACCAATACCTCATGGTCAACTGTATCAAGGGCCGCTGAAAGATCTAAAATGATCAACAGGTACAATATCCCGTCAACCTCATGGCAAATATCGTCAACCAACAACACAAGCACAGTCCCAGAATGAAAGCCAGACTGCCATGGGTCCAGGAATCCGATCACATCTAGATGTCCCTGCAGCTGCCTGGCAACCACCCATTCAATAACCTTGCCTAAAAAGGGAAGGTTAAAGATGGGGCGATAGCTGCCCAAGGAGTCAGTGTCAAGTGATGGTTTTTTGAGCAGAGGCTGAACAACCGCCATCTTGAGGGTTTCTGGTACCCTGCCTTCCCGAAGGCACTGACAATCTCTGATAGCAAAGGCCCTAGTCTCTCATGGCTGACTTTCACCAACCAAGATGGGCAAAGATCTAATTTACAACTGGTTGCCCACATAGCTCCAAGGACATCCCCCGTCTTGGAGGGTGACACCAACTGAAACTGATCCAAACGAACAGGACAAGATTGAGCCTCCACAGCCCCAAATTCTGACTGCAATTCCAAATCCCTCCGCGCAGGATCCGCACAACACGTCTCCACTACGGACGTATTTATTTAAAAAACTTGTGTGCAGTTTGTGCGCACATATGCACGCAGTTTGCAGGGTCATGGGATCAGCCCCTCTGACCTTGCCAAAGAACTAGAAGTCCCCAAGTCAAAGTGAATATAAGCGATTTTGTCTGCAAAGTAGGTATTAAATTCCTCACAGTGGGTAGAAAGTCACTCAACCACAGGATGGAGACTGTCCAGATTTACCAGGCTGTTCATTGCCTGGAAAAGCTCAGCTCGACGGGACTTTGCAGATGATATGGTAGCGGAGAGGAGGGCAGTCCTCACCGCCACCCTAGTTACGCCATAGTCCTTCAAACATTATCTATGGTGCAATCGGTTGGCTTCAGCACGAGTCAAATGCCACCCGTTTTCCAACCACCTCGTCTCCAACTTCATCTGCTACAGGTCCCCTGTAAACCAGGATAACCTGTGCTGACACTGTGGAGGAAGTGGATGCCTGGGTGCTACTGTGTCGATGGCCTTCATCAACGTGCGGTTCCACAACTCAACTAGGCCACCCATAGAGCAGCCATCAAAATCAGTGGGTATATCCCCCCGAGTTCTGGAATCCAATTGGCTCCGTAAGTCTCTGAGGGCGGACCAACCTAACTGGTCCACCACCCTGATGGGGGTTAATGAGTGCAAAGACACAGGGCCACATTCTTTTTTGTTCCTGAAGAGTTGTCATCTTTAATTAGCTATTTACACTGAAGTAAATGCATGGTGCTGAAAGGGACAGGTTTGATAACTTGCCATTGAAGGTTCCCTCACACAACAGCCCAGGTCCTAGGATTCCACCATCTTTAGTCCCGATACACATTCTGCCCTTATTAATATCAGCAGCACCGAGAGGAACAAAAATACAGTTGGGGCCCATTGTTATCATTGTTGCTATGATATGGATACTTGCTCATTAGGAAATGGACTGACTCCATCACTACTCTGAACAGCGAGCAGAGAAGTGACCCAGTTACTACCAAGGTGAGTTGGATACGAGCTTCTGTCCTGAGGAGGAAAACTTTGCACAGCTTCCTTCAGATTCTTAATATAAACTTAGGAAGCTGTGTTAGTCTGTGTCAGTGAATATATATAGAGCAAGACAAAGTATGGCACCTTAAAGACTAACTTAGAAAAGATTTTATATAATTAATTAAAATCATTTCAGCATGAGCTTTTGTGGGCAAACTCACTCCCTCAGATGCAGATGGACCAGAAGAGCAACTGAGAAACCTAGGCAACTGTGGAATGTTAGTTCTTGAATCGCTTGAGCAGCTTCTCATTTAAAGGGGCAGTGTAAGACGAGAGTGCAGAGCATAAGACTACAATGCTGGTATTCCCTAGGATACCGGTGTTTGTAATAAGACATATAATAGAAGAAAATGGAGAATGTCTTTAAACCATCTATGGAGTTGCGTGAGGTCAGAACTTGAATAGAAGGCCATTAAGACCCTTATTACCAACAACAACATAGTGAAACAGACAGAAGGGTGGGGCCACAGTCATTATTATTATTATTATTATTATAAGCTTTTATATAGTGCCAGCGATGTACCTGGCGCTTTACAGAGAATAAGATAGACATGGTCCCTGCTCGAGAGCTTACACTCTAAAGATAAGAAGGATTATATATACGAGACTGATAGACAACTCTCTAACACAAAATCCTACACATGCCTTCCTAGTGATCCCACAAACCAATACTTGAAAGAACTACATGAGCTTTTAAACAAGATTCCTAAGGACACTAAGGCGATCATCAGGAACTTGACATCCCTAGAATGGGCTCATAGAATGTGCCCATTAAGCAGAGGAATAAAAAGAATACATTTAAGTGTCTATATGCTAGTGCTAGAAGACTAAAAAGTAAGATGGGAGAATTAGAGTTTATAGTGTTAAATGAAGATCTAGACATTATAGGCATCACAGAGACCTGGTGGGATGAGGGTAACCAATGGGACACTAATACCAGAGTACAGGATATATCGAAAGAACAGAGGAGATCGTGTTGGTGGTGGGGTGGCTCTGTATGTTAAGGACAGCATTGATGCAAGTAGAATAAAAAATTTACAGGATGTAAACCGTTCCCTCGAATCCCTATGGGTTGAAATTCCAGGTATCAAGCAGAAGAGTATAGCAGTGGGGCTATACTATCGCCCCCATGACCAGAATAGAGAGACTGACTATGTAATGCTAACAGAGATTAAACAGGCTACTAAAACTGGGAATGTAATAATAATGGGTGACTTCAACAACCCCAATATTGACTGGGTGAATGCCTCCTCGGAGCGGGATGTGGAGGCAAAATTTCTTGATGCCATAAATGACTGCTTTTTAGAGCAATTAGTTCCGGAACCAACTAGGGGAGGAGCTACTTTAGATCTAGTCCTAAGTGGCACACAGGAACTACTTCAAGGAGTAACTGTGGCTGAGCCACTAGGCAATAGCGATCATAATAGAATCAAATTCGACATAGTTGCTGGAGGGAGAAAGTTAATTAAAAGTACAGCACTGGCTTTTAACTTTAAAAAGGGAGACTATGCCAAAATGAGAAAGCTAGTTAGAAAGAAACTAAAAGGCACAGTTGAAAGGACTACATGTTTGCAAGAGGCATGGAGGCTGTTGAAAAGCACCATCTTGGAAGTCCAGATTACATGCATCCCACAAGTTAAAAAAGGTAGCAGGAGGACTAAACGTCTACCACTGTGGCTAAATGGAGACGCAAAGGAGGCTATTAGAGCCAAAAAGGCATCCTTTAAGAAATGGAAAGCTAGCCCCAATGAGGAAAATACAAAGGAGCATAAACACTGGCAACGTAACTGTAAGGTGCTAATAAGGCAGGCCAAGAAAGAATTTGAAAGGAGACTTGCTAAAGAGGCAAAAACAAATAATAAAACCTTTTTCAAGTATATCAGAGGCAAGAAGCCTGCTAGGGAGTCGGTTGGGCCATTAGATGACCAGGGAGTAAAAGGGGCACTCAGGGAGGACAAGGACATTGCAGAGAAGCTAAACGAGTTCTTTGCTTCGGTCTTCACTGCGGAGGATGTTGGGGAGATACCCACGCCGGAACCCTACTTTGTAGGTGATGAATTGGATGAACTGTCACAAATCAGCGTGACCCTGGAGGAGGTTCTAGAGCAAATTGACAAGCTTAATACGAACAAATCACCAGGGCCAGATGGTATTCACCCCAGAGTTCTGAAGGAACTCAAATGTGAAATTGCAAACCTACTAGTAGTAATTTGTAACCTAACGTTGGCATCTGGCACTGTACCTGAGGACTGGAGGGTGGCAAATGTAACCCCAATATTTAAAAAGGGATCCAGAGGTGATCCTGGAAACTACAGACCGGTAAGCTTGACGTCTGTGCCAGGCAAAATGGTGGAAACCATCATTAAGAACAGAATCACTGGGCATATTGATAAACATGGCTTAATGGCAAAGAGTCAGCATGGATTTAGCAAAGGGAAGTCATGCCTCACTAATCTCTTGGAATTCTTTGAGGGCGTAAACAAGCATGTGGACAGGGGAGACCCAGCAGATATAGTGTACCTGGATTTCCAGAAAGCTTTTGATAAGGTCCCACATAAACGACTCTTGAGAAAATTAAAAAGTCATGGGATAGGAGGTAGTGTTTTGCTATGGATTGGTAACTGGTTAAAGGATAGGAAGCAAAGAGTGGGACTAAATGGCCAGTTTTCACAATGGAGGGATGTAAAAAGTGGTGTGCCCCAAGGATCTGTACTGGGACCAGTTCTTTTCAATGTATTCATTAATGATCTGGAAAAGGGTGTTAAGAGTGAGGTGATCAAATTTGCAGATGACACCAAGTTATTCAGAGTAGTCAGAACACGAGCAGACTGTGAGGAGCTGCAGCAAGATCTTACAAGACTGGGTGCCTGGGCATCTAAATGGCAGATGAGATTTAATGTGGACAAGTGCAAAGTGATGCACATTGGGAAAAATAATCCAAATTATGAGTACACAATGCTGGGTACTAAGCTAGGAGTTACCACTCAGGAAAAGGATCTGGGAGTGATTGTGGATAATACACTGAAATCCTCAGCCCAGTGTGCCGCAGCGGTCAAAAAAGCAAATAGAATGTTAGGAATTATTCGCAAGGGAATAGAGAATAAAACTGAGGATGTCATAATGCCTCTATACAAATCAATGGTGCGACCGCACCTTGAATATTGTGTGCAGTTCTGGTCGCCCCATCTCAAAAAAGACATAGCGGAACTAGAAAAGGTACAGAGAAGGGCAACAAAAATGATCCAGGGTATGGAACAGCACCCGTATGAGGAGAGGCTTGATAGGTTGGGGCTCTTCAGCTTGGAAAAGAGACGGCTGAGAGGAGATATGATAGAGGTCTATAAAATCATGAGTGGTGTGGAACTTGTAAACAGGGAACGGTTATTTACCCTCTCAACTAGTACTAAAACTAGGGGACACTCCATGAAACTCACAGGTGGCAGAGTAAAAACAGACAAAAGAAAGTATTTTTTCACTCAGCGTACAATTAGGTTGTGGAATTTACTGCCAGGGGAGGTGGTCAAGGCCAGCAGTATAGCTGAGTTTAAAAGAGGTTTGGACAAGTTTCTGGAAGATAGTTCCATTAGCAGCTATTAGCCAGATAGGATTGGGGAACAAAACCCTTTACTATCGGGAGCCTGGGGATGACCCACAGGGAATGGATAGCATGGTGACCTATTGGGTGCTTCTCCCAGGCCCCCGTGATTGGCCACTGTTGGAGACAGGATGCTGGGCTTGATGGACTGTTGGTCTGACCTAGTATGGCACTTCTTATGTTCTTATTTTACCTAGTACCTAAAATCCATACTTTGTCCTCTTCAGATTTTTGTTGCCCGGTTGCAATATTTTCCAACATATTGTGTTGGTTTCCATTGACAGCTGCAGGAGAATTTGCCAAACAGATTTGTTCTGTATTGTTTTTCCAGTTCACAATTTGGGCAGAATTAAAGGCATTGTGGTGAAAGCCAAAGAAACTCAGCTTGGCTTGGGGGGGGTTAACCAATGCCAGAATCCCTTGGCTAAGAAATGACAAAGAGTGCTGTCAGTACAGTTGGCAGGTAATTGATGGCTTAAAGGCCATCACAATATCACGTTGGCTTGTTCTAAGGTTAACACTGAATGGATGTAGCATCCATTACTTGGATGTTCCGTTTTCCATTTAGCTTTCACTTGTGTTGTGGAGTGAATGATACCATGTTATACTGCCTTGCTTTTAAGAATACAAATTAATGGCCATGTCATATGTTGGACATACTTCAGCATGAGCAATTCGTGGGGAAGCTGACCAACATTTTTCTGGCAGAAAAGGGCTTTTAGATCAATTCTCTCTCTCGTGTGGGGTGAGTTCATGATTGGAAGAGAAAAAGACATAGGATTAGGAACTGCATACAGAAAAGCTGATGAAAGTAATCCTTTTAGGACACCAGAACCAAGATGTAGAAATAAAGTTAGAACAACCCCAGTCATCTGTCTCCAAGCCTTGAATTTGATGGTCAGACTTCAGTGCCAGCTAAGGCAGTTTGGAGACATGTGAATGCCAGATACTAGCTTCACCTAGGACACTAATATGTGTAGGGACTTGTCTTGGCTGGTGTATTGGATATATTATATACCAAACCAAAGTATAATTGAAGTAGTAGACAGGTGATCAGGTGAGGTGGCGGTAATAAGAAGCTTTGGGATGTCCTCATTTGATATCATTTGACTTGTTTGATGTTGGCTACTAGCAGTCTTTGAATCTGAATAAGATTCCATTTTATTTAAACCTATACTTAACAGCTTGTTCTCTACAAATTTTACTAATACGAAAAGTACACAAATACTATTCAAACAGTATTAGTGAATGCATAAATTAGCTAATATATAACACATTAACACTCCATATTTGTAAGGACCAGATAAAAAAACGTGGCAAGTTTTGGGTGTGTCTCATACAGAGAATACACATAGGATATACATGCAATACAAAGACACTAATATGTCAGCCATACTAGCCAAGCACAAACTGTATTGATTCTTAAAAGTATATTTTATGGCATTGTAAAAGGAAGGTCTAAAGTGTAATTATATTTACAAGCTGTGATTCTAAAAGTTCTTGTACTAGCTGTGTTTAGGATTATGGCAGTAATCAGAAGCACCAATAAGGTGACACAAAAAATTGGCAAGGCGATAAACTAAGCATCCACATAGGATTACAGGGATACTTTTTATTAATTTCATTTAACTTGTGGTGAAGGGGAATGGAAAAGATCCCTCCCAAATCTTCACACCCATTTCATTTTATATGGGCCACTTGCTGAGGTGAGTTTAAATGGAAGCTGTAAACCCAGTGTTCAACTCAGGGGTTTAGGTAACCAGCTGTGGCAGTGAACTTGGAGGTTCCTGCCGCAGCTGCTTATCAGCCCTGGTGCCGGCAGGTGCTCTAGAGATTGGGGGAGGGTGGCGCTCCAGGATTTGGGGTGGGATGACACATGCTTTGGGTCGGGGTGGGGGGAAACACACCAGGGCCCAGGGACAGAAGTGGCATCTCTCACGCTGTGATGCCACCCGTCAGTCACTGCACACAAGCCAATCAGAGGCTACATTACAGCGTATGAGCCAGAGGCTTGCATGCCACCATGGAATTTCCCTTGCCCATGATGTCACAGGACAAGGGAAATTCCATGGTGAATTTCCCTGCTACTGCAGGCATCTAGGCCAGGGCTGGATTCTGCGAATTGCAGTAGCAAATTTTTCATTGGGCCCTGCTAATTAATGGCTGCTTAGCTTAAATCTCTCACTGCTACCAAACTCCATGAGAAGAAAGGTAGGCCAGCTTTTACAGCTTCAGGGCAACATGTATTGCACGGGAGGTACTTGCATAGTTAAGAACAGCCTAACTTTCATATCAGATGATAATGAATTAATCTCTTCCTTTTTCTGTAATAAAACAAATTACCTGTAATGTACCTTGAGAAAGTTAAAATTCCATTTCCCCATGAAAGTGAGCATTTAAAAAGCAACTGTATCCCACCCCCAAAAAAATAAAAATTAAAAGAAGAAAAACAAACACCAAGCCATTTTCATTTTTTGATTTTTTTTATTCAAAAGTTTTCAAAAGAAATAAAACAGAAAAAAGCTAACAATCTAATCAAATGTACAGTTCAAAAAAGTCTTTTGGCGTTTAACAACAAGTCCTAGGAAACAAAACTACAGAATTACCTTGAACCGGACAAATAAGTTACCACTGGCAAGTTTGTGGCACTAGTAAAACAAAAATAAAAAATTAACTCTCTTGATCATATAGATATCTCTATGAAAATCTTTTTTTTTCAATCTGTACAAAAGGTCTTTCTTCATAAATTAATTTTTTTATAATTTAATGGCTGTCTACTGTGTGATGTTTAAGTAACTGATTATTTCTTTATGTACAGAGGTTAAATTTCTCAAATCTTACCCAGACAATGAGTATGGCACTTAGTTCAGGCATTTCAAGCAGCGATGCTTCCCTCCCTCTAACCCAGCTACCATATTGCAGTTTTAATAAATTGCAAAAATATCAAGTAGTGAGAAATCCAGGTTTGGAAATATACCAGATCCAGGGAAGGTGCTGCAGGAAGTCTGGACTTTTAACAAAGCAGTAATATTCCAGGGAGCATAGAACCAATAATACCACAACTTTTTTTTAAAAAAAAAACAAAAACAAAAAAAACCTCAAAACACATCTCTTATGACTATGTAATTCACTAGAATCTACACTTCTCAGAGCAGCAATTACTTTTGAAACTATGAAATGTCACTGACATCTATACTCAAAATACATAAAATTTAAAAACTAAAAAATACTTGAAAGAAACAACTGCTTAGCCCCAGCTCCCGAGCTAGGATGATTTGGTCTGTGGAAACAGGGAGGGCCAGCAACCTGTCCCAATACAAAAGGAAATAAAACTTTGAGGTAGATAACTGATCATACACAGCTGATCAGACAAGTACACAGTTTTGGAAGACAACTTAATTTAGCATTCAATTTAAAACATATGCAATTGTAATAAAAGAGCTTTAATAGCAGTGAGTCATCTAATATGTAAAGTACAAATAACTGTGTATTTATGAATCAGGAATTTCATAGTTTCAAAATTGGTTTTCTTTACACTTAACACTTGTAGTGATGATGTAAAGTGTGGCACTGCTTGGATCCAAGTCTTCCTTCATGCTTTTTGTGTCCATACATCGATTAAAACTATAAAACCTAAATGCAAATGTACAAAAAAGGCACATTCTTCTAACCGCAAACTGGTCCGGCAAAAATAAAAAGTATTGAAGACGTAATGCTGAGACAAATCAGAACGACTGGTTACTGGCTCTTTGTTCTTTGGTAAAGTTACCTTTAAAAGTGCCAAGTCTTTATTTTTATTTACCTAATCTAGAGAGCTAGTACCCAATCTATTATGCTTCTACTGACATCTCAGCTTATGTTAAAAATAAGTCCTTTAGCTTTTGCCATTTTGCTGTATACAGCAAATTTTCTGTTTGCCAAAACTCAGCACAATCATCATTCTAAAGCACTATCATTAGTATGAAGGACAAAAACATTCTGTGATATTCCCACCCCAAACTCTTTACTCTACCTACACTAAAACTAGAACATCAAGTTAGTTTCTGAAAAAAGGCAAAAAAGATTTTACATTGCATCTTACAGCAGAGTTCTAATTCATTCAAACTACCAGAGGAAACTATTGGCATATGGCCTTACAAACAATTTATCCTATTAAAATTTCCCCAATCAGAAAATGTGTTTCACACAAAACGTTTTTCCCTCTTGTATTTCACTACCTTACATATTATGTGAAAAATCATTAAAAACACCTACTACACATTTAAAAAAGCCAAATTTTCAGCAAGTTTTATTGACTACCTTTTAAAAGCCCTATGCTGCTGTTTTACAAGGCATAATAGACCAGCTCATTTGGTCAAAGCATTCTACGCCATTAGTTTGGACTAGTTACTGAAACAGCTACAGCATTGAAAGATTTAAGGCAAATTGGAATTTATAGAAAAAGGATAAGACACCTCACACTACCTTAAAAGAAAAACATGAAGCTAAGAAAACAGACACTACAAGGGCAACACTGCACCATAGCAACACTCGCACACTGCAAGCACAGATCATCAGCTTGGATGGTTGACTATTTTAAACTTCAGAAAACCCATTTCATACCAATAAAAAAATTGAAATAAAAAACAAAAAGGAACAAAATAAAAATAAACCAAAAGACAAATTCTGTCATGCACGTGAAGAAGTCCTCGTGGTCACCTGTGCATTCCCAGAAATTTGAACTTTTTTTTTTTTTTTTTGCATCGTAACACTTGATAAAAATTTTCTTACTAAAATAAACCTGTTCAGAGGAACAGCTACTAGATGAATTTAAGGATTTTTTTTTAATGCACCTTATAGAACTTATAGCAAAAATAGTTTTAGTTGATTTCATTATAAATAACGTTTTCAAGAACCTGTGCAAAACTGTCAATAATTCCTAAAGCACAATTGATCAATAAAATCCATGATTGTTTCAGCCTTCGCACACTTCTCCAGGCAAGGTCAACACCGCACACCTGCAAGAGAGAAGGAGCAGAGCTAGAGCACAGGTTTAGATTAGCATTTGTTCTCATGTCCAAATCAAGGAACAACTGCATTTTACCTTCAAGAGGGTCTCTCTGTGAAGACTACATGAGACATTATACATATTCAGAAGTCGATCTTAGAAGCTGAAGCCTAGAGACCTGGCTGGGGCCAGAATTTGGGGCCTGAGTCTGACCCTTTTGGGAGCCTGGTGCAGCTAGGCCTTTCTGAACCCAGGACCAATGTGTCTGGGCAACCCTGCCCTCCACAGAGCCCCATGATGTCACAGCATTTCGTAAGGGGCACAGCAATGTCAGAAAAAGAGTGGGGCTATGGTGTCCCCCTGCCTCCTTTTTCTGAGCATGAGCAGTTTCTGGAGGCACTATAAGACCTTTCTATTTGGCCAAGCGGGGGTAAGGATTGGGGGATTCTGTTGTTTGATATGCTGTTACCCACCCTGAGCCCTTGAAATGGGGTGAGATACAAATTTAAATAAATAATAATGCTTTTTAAGGGTCAGACACGATTGAGTTATAAGGAAGACCTCCCTTTAGAAGGTTATTGCAATATGCCTCAAAGACAATAGAATTTCCCCTACTTTTCAAGAAACCAAATACTGACCCCCCGACTCTTTTAATACACAAGGCCCCAAGCCAATGGAACAGATGCTGATTTGCTGTCCTGGGGGAGCTCTGCAGGCATTTGCTTCCTTGGTGCCATGAACCACTGCCCCAAATCAGGGGCCCATGCAGACAGCCACCAGACAAAGGCCAGTGGGTCTGTGAACAGTACAGTTTTCACCAGCCTGAAGCTGGGACTCTTCTTGTTACTAGAAGGCCAGAGTGCTCCTGCATAACAGATGTCCTGTCACCAAAAGTCCCTCCTCCTCCTTTGTGCACAGCCTGTTCAGTTGGGCTTTCTATGGAGACTAACATTTGAGCAGCATAAACCCTGAGAAATGTCCTGCTGAACTAAACCATGTCCATAGTGTCCTCATTTGTTTATATGGCCACTTTTAGACTTGAATGTACAAAAAAAATAAAATAACCTTGTGTGGCTACTGGGGGTTATTATTTTGAATTTATAGCATGCCCTTTTCCAGGATATAAATTCAAAATGATAATTATTACTATTGCTAACACGACAACCAATAGAAAAGATTCTCTTGTGTATTCAGGAAGTATCAATGGCCATATATTGGTCAATGATTTGTTTATATAGTGTCAGCAATGTGACTGGGGTTAAAAAGTTGTGACAGGAGACAGGTTCCTACCCGGGAGGGTCTATAGTCTAGAACAGACAGTGGGCAGGGCACACTGGGAAAAGGGAATTGGTCACCTACCTTTGGTGAATTCTTTTCTCCCCTGCACTCCGGATACTCCTCCGGTTGGGGAGCTCTCTGCTTTAACCGCCAGGAGGCAGAAGTAAAAGCTTCGCACTGTGCATGCGCGCCCCGAGCTACCCTGATCCTGCTCCAGTCAGTCTCCAAGCAGAGGACCAGGTCATTCGTCCTCAGGATAGCCGCCAGTGAAAACAAAAACTAAGCAGAAGTAACAAACTATGAGAGTAAAAATACAATAGAACCAAAACAGGGAAAAGGAACTTTCCTTATTTGCAACGTTAAGAGCTCGAAAAGGAAAACTAGTAACCTGAGGGTACCCCCCCACTCCCATGCGTTCTCTGTGCTGTTTGGTAGGGAGGGCCGGAGGAGTATTCGGCGTGCAGGGGAGAATAGAATTCACCAAAGGTAGGTGACCAATTCCCTTTTCTCCCCCTGCCTGCGGCTACTCCTCCGTTCGGGATGTACCCGAGCCGAAAAAGTGCCTCCAAGGGTGGGAACAGCCAGCACCGGGAGTATCCAACACTGCCTGAAGCACCCTTCTACCAAACGCAGCCTCAGCTGACTTATAGACATCCAACTTGTAACGCTTAACAAAAGTGTGTAGAGAAGACCAAGTGGCTGTTCTGCATATTTCCTCACAGGAAGCCCTGGATTTAAAAGCATACAAGTTAGCCACACTTCTGACCGAGTGAGCTCAGATTTGAAGGGAAGGGACTTTACCCGTAGCTTTATATGCTTCCTATGGGCGGGACCAAAGTGAAAAAACTGGGTATCGGTTTTACCGGTTACTGGTTTAAAAAAAATATCGGTTTTATCAGTAAAACCAGTTTACCGGTACCGGGGTTTTTCCACTGATGATTCCAATGGAGAAGTGTCCCCATCGAAATAAATGAACCCCCCAACCCCCCCTCCCTGGCTGCGCGGGTGGAAGGGGGGACACCCCCCACACACCCTGGATTTAAAAAAACAACAACGGACCGGCTCCGGGCCACCGCCGGCTCTCCGGCGGCAGCCAGGGCTATAGAGGAAGCTGAGCTCTCTCCTCCAGGAGCCCACACATGGCTGGCTGGCACTCTCTGGCAGCCGGCAGGCAAGACTGGTAACCTAACACACACACACCCCCGGATCGCCTTTTACCTGTGCTCCCTTCGGGTGGCAGCAGCGCGGAGCTGGTCCAGCTGCAGCGCTGGTTGCAGCGCTTCACCAGGTCTTCTGGGGAAACCCGGAAGTTCCCTGGAAGGCCTAGTGAAGCGCTGAAACCAGTGCTGCAGGTGGGCCCGCGCCTACTGGAAATTGCCCTGATGACGGAGTCCAATGCTGCTGCTTGTCTAGGCCCTGTTGTAGGGATTCTAAAACCTCTGGAATTCCTGCTTTGCAGGGGTCCTGATGTTTTGCTATTGACCACCGTGCAAAAGTTTTCCAAGTGGCTCTGTAGGTCCTTCTGGTAGCTGGCCTTCTAGAAAGTTGGAGAGCAGAAAGGATGGCCTCAGAGTATCCCCTTTTCCTTAATGCTGCGTGCTCAACTTCCACACTGTCAACTTTAGATTTTGCAGATTGTCACACCTTATGGGATCCTGTGTGAGAAGGGTGGGAAGAGTAGGCAAAATCCAGTGCTGGGAGTGACTCAGCTCCATTAGGTTCGAGAACCATGGTCTCCTGGGCCACCATGGTGTTATGAGAAGCACTTGTGCCCGCTCTTCAATAATTTTTGTTATTGTTCTCATGATCAGTGGGAAGGGAGGGAACGCAGAGAGGAAGCCCTGGGGCCAGGGTTGATTCAGCGCATCTGATGCCACTGCTGCTCTGCAAGGAGTTCTGGACATGAACTTTGGGACCTGAGCATTCTCCTGAGTGGCGAAGAGGTCCATTAGGGGAAGACTGAAGAGATTCACTATGTCCTTGAAGATTGCTCTGTCCAAGGACCACTCGTGTGGATTGATTGTTTGACGACTGAGCCAGTCTGCCTGTAAGTTGTCCCGGCCTCTGATGTGGGCAGCTTTCAGCGATGACAAGTGCCTCTGAGCCCATGTGAATAGCTTGACAGCCTCTGAGTGTAGCCCTGGCGATCTCGAGCCTCCCTGGTGATTTATGTAGGCTTTGGCTGTCGTGTTGTCTGTATATACTAGGAGATGTCTGTAGGGGAGGGATGGCAGAAGTTGTTTTAGTGCCAGGTGGATTGCTTTTAACTCCAGGAAGTTCATGCCCTGGGTCAAGTCCTTCTGGCTCCATAAGCCCTGGATGGAGGTGGGACGCGCATGAGCTCCCCCACCCCCTGAAACTGGCATCTGTTGTTACTACTGTTCTGGTAGGCTCTGTTAACGGGGTTCCTGCTTTGAATGTCTCTGGACTTAACCACCAAGACATTGAGCGTTTGAGGTCTTGTGGGATCGAGACCCATGGGTTGAGCCCTAGCGTGAGTTCTCTTTGCAAAGGACACAGCCGCTGCTGCTAGGGTCTGAGGTGGAACTGTTCTCGGGCAGGGGGAACACCAGCAGAGCCTGGAAACCAGCCTCAGTTGGAATCAGTTTTTTTTCTTCCACACGGCTTCCCCTGCTCCCAGGCGCCTTGCAAGGGAGCTTGCTGGGGCTTGAGTGGTGGTTCCTGAGACCGCGTCCAGGAATATCACTGCCCAGTTGGCCCCGCCTGCCCACCACTGATGGAGCACCAAAAATAAAAAATGAAAAATAAAAAATCACTCTTGACGGTCTGAAGGCAGAAGATGGACTAGAGCAGGATCGGGGTAGCTCAGGTCACGCATGCGCAGTGTGAAGCTTTTACTTCTGCCTCCTGGCGGTCAAAGCAGCGCTACCCGAATAGAGGAGTAGCCGGAGGCAGGGGGAGAAAGACAGGCATACAATTCATGAAGTTGAGAAGTGCATATGCTTAGCTTAATTACAAGGGTTGAGGGAGATCCTGAGGATAGACAGTTCTAATCAAGGGATCTATGGGGAGAAGGAGCTAGGGAAAGCCTGACAGAAGAGGTAGGTTTTTAAGGAAGGATTTGAAGGGTGGAAGGGAGGAAAACAGATGTGTTTAAGGAAGGAGTTCTAGGCACAGAAAGCAGAATGAGAGAAAGGAGAAAGACAGTTCAGGGACTGGGAGAGTCTGGGCTTGGTGGTGGCAGTGGAAGAACCAAGTTCCCGGGTGAAGATGTATCACGGGCAGAAAGATGTGGAGCAAGGCCATGTATAGCTTTGAAGGTGATACCCATAAACAAATTGGGACATTGAACACATGCTCTCAAGCAGCAGGGGGTGGGGTACAAAACTAGTAAAATAAATAAATAAATAAATTTTTACTGCTACTACACTTGCGAGCAGTGTTATTACGGAATACAGTTTATCTGCAAATCCAAAGCCAATAGTGAACTTTACGTATCAGCGCAGACTATTCCTCTTCAATAAGGAAAGAGGATTTGGCTTTGTAGAAGCAGGTCACAGAACAAGAAGCTTTCATGAGCATGTTTCTTGAAGCTACAGAAATGCTGCTCTTTGGGAACCGTCATTCACGAGATAAAGATTACTTTTTTTCTGAAATAAATTCTTTTGGTATGCAGTCTTGCAAAACTTGGTAAAAGTTCATAAAATCCTAGTGCAGGAGGAAAAGCAGATAAGGCAAAGAACTCAGCCCCTGAAATTTTTGCCTTAGAAGGATGGAATGAGAACACTCCGGAAGAGTGGATGCAAAGATTTCAAAGCAGTAGTATGTAATAAACACAGAGCTACATCCCAGAGATCTTGAAGGTGTTCCATTACAAACAATTGTATGACTTAGCAGGCAACGTCTCCAGACGAAAAAGCATATGGGATATGCTCCAAGAAAAAGGATAAATTCAAACCAGGATCAGGACTAACTTTTGTTGGGCAAATTCTGGTTCAGATTGTCCCTTCCTGTATTAACTCTGGAATGTATGAACACAAGAAGAAACTCTTTACAAAGACACATTCAAAAGGATTTATTGGCAGAGACACTCTGCCACTATTCTGTTATTAGTGGAGTTTGCTCTTCTATAGAAAAGCTGCTCCCCAAATCGGTCTGCTTCTAAAATCCACTAGTACAGAAAGGAAAATTGGTTCACTTACCTGTGAATTTTCCTTCTGCGGGGGATCCTCCTGGCCAGCCAGTCAGGATAGTAGGGCAGATCCCGCCGGGAACCATTAGGAGGCAGACAACTAATTTTGTAGACCCCTCCTCCCAGGGATCTATCCTCTCTTATCCAGTCTTTCCAAGCTCTATAGGCCTGATTTCTCACAACCTATGCTCTACCAAATATAACTATAATGAAACTCACTTAACTGGATTAAACTAGGAATTGTAATTCCTAAGAACTTGCCTCGTGTAGTGAAGAGGCCAGGGATTAACAATGAAGCCAAGAGGCCCATCCTGTTTCTGCACCACAGTTCTTAACACTCCGGGTGGGGACTGGTCGGCCAGGAGGATCCCCCGCAGAAGGAAAATTCACAGGTAAGTGAACCAATTTTCCTTTCTCCCGGGGTATCCTCCTGGCCGTCCAGTCAGGATAGTAGGGATGTTCCCAAGCAGTACCCCAGATCACTACTATGGGAGGGAAGTACAGAGGAGAGAACTCCAAAGAGGAATTCACCTAGCCCTTTGGCAGAGTTTTTTCTCTGAGAACCGCCTGAAGGATCCTCCTCCCGAAGGCCGCCTCCATCGAGTCCTGCAACGTGATCTTGTAATGTTTAATAAATGAATGAATGGAGGACCACGTTGCGGCTCGGCAGATCTCCCCATAGGAGGCTGCGTTGGTGAAGGCTTGCGAGGTAGCCGCGCCTCTTAGGGAGTGCGCGAATATACTCCTCGGAGGTAACTTGCCCGATGCCCTATATGCTTCTGAAATGCAGAGTGTCATCCATTTGGCTATCAATGCTTTTGATGCCTTTAAGCCCCGTCTCTGTGGGTTATAGGAGACGAACAGGGCTGAACTTTTCCTAAAGGATTTGGTCCTGTCTATATAGATCCTCAAAGCCCTGCAAACATCCAAGGTGTGTCAGGTGCGTTCTAGAGGATGACCTGGATTGGGGCAGAAGGAAGGTAAATTAATCTCCTGTTCTCTATGGAACCTAGAGTCCACCTTGGACTAAAAGCTGGGTCCAGTCTGAGGACCACCGAAGACTCCTTAAAGGAGCAGAGGGCTGGTTCGATGGACAGGGCCCCCAATTCCAATATCCTCCTGGCTGAGGTGATCCCTATGAGGAACGCTAACTTAATAGATAGGAAATACAAGGAGACCTCCTGGAGAGGCTCAAAAGGGGTCCTGGTCAGGGTTCTAAACAGTAGGTTCAGGTTCCATGATGGGAATCTATGAACGACAGGAGGAGAGATAATCCTGGAAGCCCTAAGGAAACGTTTGATGTGAGGATGGACCGAGATACTTTGTCCCCTGATAGTGCTTAGCACGCTGTTAAGAGCTGCTACCTGCCTCTGTAAGGTATTAGGTTTCAAACCCATTTCTAGGCCCTGTTGTAGGAATTCCAATACACTAGCAATAGAAGCCCTATCAGGTCTGATTGCCCTACTCTGACACCATAGAGCGAACCTCTTCCAGGTACTCTGATAAATTCTTTTGGTTGCTGGTTGCCTTGATTGCAGCATAGTCTATAGCACCTTGTTAGAGTAGCCTAGATGGCCCAAGGCTCTCCTTTCAATCTCCAGGCTGTCAGTTTGAGTGCAGCCGGGTTGTCGTGTTGAACTGGTCCCTGAGACAACAGGTCTGGCAGTGGTGGTAATCTGAGGGGAGGTTCTGCGCTGAGGTCGAGCAGATCCGCAAACCACGGTCTCCGTGGCCACCAAGGTGTCACCATGATTACCTCTCCTCCCTCGTTCCGTATCTTTGTTATAGTCCTCTGGATGAGAGGTAACGGCGGGAAGGCGTACAGAAGCCCCCGAGGCCACTTGATGTTCAGGGCATCGAAGGCCATTGCTTCGCTGTCCGGATGTCTGGACACGAAGACTGCTGTTTTTGCGTTGTTGGGCGAGGCGAATAGGTCGACTGAGGGGAGGCCGAATTGATTGGATATCGCCTCGAATGCCCTCGGGTGCAGAGACCATTCCCCTTGGTCCAAGTCCACTCTGCTGAGCCAGTCGGCCCAAGTGTTCGCTTGTCCTTTTATGTGGAGCGCTCTGATGGATCGCACGTTTTTCTCCGCCCACCCGATCAGCGTGGTTGCCATCCGGTGTAGCGTCTCCGATCTCGAACCGCCTTGATGGTTCAGATAGGCCTTCGCCACCATGTTGTCCGTGTACACAAGTATATCTCTGTCCCGTAGACTCAGGGCTAGACTCAGTAGTGCCGGGTAGATTGCTCTCAACTCCAGCCAGTTGATGTGGTGCTGTTTTTCCCACGCTTTCCATTTTCCTTGAGCTGACAATGATTGCGTGTGCGCTCCCCAACCGTGTAGACTTGCGTCTGTCGTTAGAGTAGTCATCTCTGGGTCCGCTAGTGGCATCCCTTGCTGGAATCGGGATGGGAGCACCCACCACTTGAATGATCTCTTCAGGTCTGCTGTTACCTGAATCCACGGGTTCTCTCCTTGTGTTATCTCGTCTTGCCATCGTCTCAGGAATCGTTGTAGTGGTCTGGCGTGGAATCTGGCCCCCTGTACGATCCTTAGGCCTGGCAGTGGTGGTAATCTGAAGGGTCATGGCTCCCAGTAGGCTTGCTAGGGTCTTTAATCTGGTTCTGCGAACCTCTGTGACCTGTCGTATCAGGTTGAGGAGTTTGTGTTGTCTCTGCTGAGAGAGGAAGAGCCTGAAGATCTTGGTGTCTAACACCACTCCTGGATGTTCCAATGATTGGGATGGTTCGAGATGACTCTTTTTCATGTTGATCACGAACCCGTGCTCTTGTAAGTATCTGATAGTTCTGGCCAGGTCTCTCTGGGCTTGCTCGTATGTTGGGGATCTTATTAAGATGTCATCTAGGTAAGGGTGTAGTTTGATCCCTTCCGTCCTTAGGTTTGCTATGAGCGCGATTAAGATTTTGGTAAAGGTCCTTGGTGATATGGCCAGCCCGAACGGGAGCGCTGCATATTGCCAATGTTGGTCCTCGTAGCTGAATCGGAGCCATTGTCGATGTGCTGGCAGTATCGGTACGTGGAGGTAAGCTTCCTTTAGATCTAGTGAAGTAAGCCACTCCTCCTTCGAGATGGCGATTCAAATGGACTGCAGGGTCTCCATTTTGAATTTCTGGATCTTGACGGTCCGGTTCAGGTCCTTTAGGTCCAACACCGCTCTCCATTCGTCCGATTTTTTGGGGACCAGAAATAGAATGGAGTAGAGGCCCTGTCCTCTTTCGTGGTATGGGAGAGTCTCGATGGCTTCGATGGATCTCAGCCTGGCAACTTCATTTCTCATTGCTATTCGTTTGGCTCTATCTTTGGAGATAGGCGAGGTGCAGGAGGACTCTCTGGGAGGGCTGGAGAACTCGGTGGTGTATCTCCTTACCACGGTCTGGGTGACCCAGGCATCTGTTGTGGCCTGTTTCCATCACTCTGCGAACCATTAAAGTCTGCCCCCCAGTTTTCCGTAGTCCTGCTCGCCGTCCACGGCCCAGTCAAGCGTCGAGTTTGGGCTGGCCCGTATTCTGGCGTTGCTTGTTTCGATTCTCCTGGTCGTTTTGCCTCTGCCAGCGGTTTCTGTATCTCTGATGATTTCCCCTTTGGGGGAAGAACGGCCTTCTTGACCCTCCTGTTCCTGAGGCTGATGAACTGTAGGGGCGAAAGGACTGCTTGAAGGTTCCTACACTCTGTAGGGTCTGTTTTTTGTTCTTGTCCATGCCGTCGGCTAGGACCTTGTCCAAGCAAACCTCGAAGAGCTTGCGCCCCTGGAATGGACCCCCTATCAGAGCATTCTTTGATGTGTTGTCCCCCTTCCATGAACGTAGCCATAGCAGGCAGTGTGTGGCCACACTGGATGCTGCTGCCCTGGCTGCCCATCGGAGAGCGTCTGTTGACAAGTCAGCAATAAACGCGTAGGCTAGGTGAATTCTGGTAGACAGGACTCTCGTCATCTTTGCAGATGTCTCCGGATGTCCTGCTCGTTTCACCCACGTCATTAGGGCCCTCGAGAAATAAGATGTCCGAGTGGTCATCTTAATGATTGTTGAGATTTCCTCGAAGTTTCTCCTCAGATTAGTCTTGATCCCCTTGTCTGTTGGGTCTCGGGGGTAGCATTCCTCTTCGTTGGGAAAGATCAAGTTTCGGGCCAGGGAAGCCGCTGCTGCATCTACCTTGGGGATGGCCAGCAAGGAATTCTTGTTTTTAGAGAGGGAGTACAGGGACAATTGCGTCTTGGATAGTCTGGAACCCTTATTGGGCCGCTTCCATTCTTTTCTGATAATGCGCTCGTTTGCTCTATCTAATAGTATCCCTTTGTCCCTATCCCTGGCAAGAGGGATGTACTCTCTGACCTCTTCTTCCTCTGAGGACGCCTCCTTCTCCTTCTTTTCCTTAACATGGAGGGCCTTGGTGACCAAATGGTATATTTGGTCCCTATACTTATTGGGAAAGTGCTTGTCTGGGTCAGATGGAGCATCTAATCCCTGTTCCTCCTTCCCTGAATCTTCCTCGCTGTTTGAGGCTTGTTCAGAGATTTCCCCCTCCTCCTCGCTGCTCTCTCTGCGCAAGGCTCTGGACCTTCTTTTGCCTTTTCTAGTTCTCACCTCTTCCTCTTCCGAGGACTGGATGGATAGCACCTCCTCAGGAGGCTCAGAGTCTGAGGAGGTGGAGTCCAGGGGCCTACTGGCCTTGCGAGGCCTCTTGGCCTTGGGGTGCTTCCCCTTGCCTGCCCCCTTTGAGCTTTCCTTAAATGCCTTTTCCCTGGGAGGAGAGGGGGATCTTTTCCTCTTCAGTTCCAGGAGGATTTCTTTTAATACCTCCATCTGAAGTTCTTGAGCTGGAGGAGGGGCGGGGGCTGGAGGGGGTGTATGCTCGGGGCTTCCTGAGGCTGAGGGTTCCCCCTCTTCAGCCTGCTCAAGAGTGGCCTTACGCTTAGGCGCCATCTTTCTTTTTCCCCTTTTGTGCCCTTTGAAGGTGGGGGGAGGGGTCGGACACGCGGTCGGGCCTTAGTGGCTCCTCGGGCTGTTCGCAGTCCACCTGCCTCCCGCCGCTGCTCCCTGAGCCTGCCTGCCTGAGGCGAGGATTTGGAGCTAGT
This sequence comes from Sphenodon punctatus, assembly GCA_003113815.1. Lineage (NCBI taxonomy): Eukaryota > Metazoa > Chordata > Lepidosauria > Sphenodontia > Sphenodontidae > Sphenodon > Sphenodon punctatus. The sequence goes on from QEPC01005340.1 coordinate 4,166,996, forward strand.
CTCGCTCCCTCCCGGAGCTACCGACGCTGCGGCTGGGCTCTGAGGCGGCGCGGAGAGAATGGCCGGTGGGGGGAGGGGGCGGATCCGACGGGGCTATCCCACGGGGTTACCTGCCCTGCTGTTTTCCCACGTCTATCAGGCGGCGAGGACTGCTGCGCCTGTTCCTTGTTCCAGCGGGAAGGGGAGAAGTCTGTTCCCGCTCTTTTGGCCCCCGCGCCACAAGGGAAGGGGGTATCCGGTCCGCTCCAGATCCCCTCACTGAAGGGAGGTGAACAGGGAGAGGAGTTACTCCTCCCCTGGCACCAGGAGCTGCTGAAAATCTTTTCTTTTTCTTTTCTCTTTCTTTTTCTAGTAGTCTGTCTCAGCAGGAGACAGACAGCCTGCGTCCTATCTGTTTCCAGGCAGACACAAGACTGGATAAGAGAGGATAGATCCCTGGGAGGAGGGGTCTACAAAATTAGTTGTCTGCCTCNAAGACTGAATAAGAGAGGATAGATCCCTGGGAGGAGGGGTCTACAAAATTAGTTGTCTGCCTCCTAGTGGTTCCCGGTGGGATCTACCCTACTATCCTGACTGGACGGCCAAGAGGATCCCCCGGGAGAACTGCAGCACGCTCTCGGCTCTGAGATTCAAATATTTGTCTGCACAATTTCATTGGTTGCCTGGGATGCAAGAAAGCCACCAGAGTCAGTGCATTAAAGTCGACTGGAGCCCAATGCTTGTAAAAAAGCAACTGCTAATAAATTAAATTCCCAAATCTGAAGTCTATACTCTATAAATTTTTTAAATTCTTTACACTAGCAAAACTCAGAAAGACTTTAGGAAATTATTAGTAGAGTTAGTTAGGATGTTTAAATAGTAAGATACAGGGTAGTTACGTACAGGATGTTAAGCTGCACTTTGTAATTCATGCATTTGCAGGATATTAGGACAACATCTTACCTCACAGTTACTTGTTCTGCTGATACGTGTATGGAGAATGGTCACTGGACGTCTCTACAGTAACCTGTTGCTGACCACTAGCTTCCTGCAACAGAAGAGAAAGAGTACAAGACATGATGTCAAGTAATAACAGTTATGGGCTAGCTTTCAAAAGCTACTTAGGGATTTTGGATGATCCCCCTCATCCCAGGCCTAAACTGAAACACTTTACACAGATCTGTTTTCATGAAGTGCTGGAACTCTTTGCCTGTTAAATGGGGCGTCCTCCAAGATTTCTCAGTTTGGATTCTAAAGTAATTAGTTATTTCGAGATCTCACTGAGATTTTCATGAATCTCGAGAGTCAAAAATCTCAGATATGCTCTGTGCATGCATAAAATGGCTGCTGCCACCATTCTGTACATGCGCAGAGCATTTTTTGAGGGTTCTCTAGAATCTTCACAAGATTCTTGAAACCCTAAAAATGCTCTGGGCATGCACAAAATGGCCATCGGGGGCAGCACATAAGCAGAATGGCCACGGCGGCAATTTTACGCATGCACAGTAATGGTTTTCAGGAACATGGATGGGTTGAGAATCAGCCTATTCTTGACCCATTCTCGCAAATTTCGGTGAGAAATGCATTCTCGATGAGAATTACGAGGGCAATTACCTAAGGGGAATAGATGTAACAGCTAGTTGTATGGAAGCATGCGCACTAAATACTATCTCTGACATGTTAGCTGATTGTTGTTTATATTGTTATTTGGAAAAATAATGTTTTGACTTGACAACATATGTAGTACTTATGATCTTTGTAAAAAAAAAAGAGAAATATCAATAAAAAATGTACTAAAAAAAAAGAAAAGCCCAAAATGATAAATGCCATGTCCGATTTCACAAACTGTATAGTAATAATAATAATAGAGAGTGTGCATGCTGTGTTGATCCAATAAAAGATATCATTTACACTACTTTGTCTCTCTCTCTTACATTTTGGACCAACAGAAACTGATTCAACAAAAGGTATCATTTGAACTACTTTGTCTCCATAGTAGTAACTGGACAGCACACTATGCGTAGGGCCCTGCAATCATAGTCATTTTCGTGGAATTTTGCATTTGGCCAAATTACTGCAGAAATTGACTTTACCAGTGCAGAATTACAGCCCGAGGGGGAGCTCTATATTTAAGCCAGTGAGCTTACCAATGGGGAGCTGGCATATATTGTGGGTTCATGGGGACCTGTGCTATAGCTGTTGACGAGAAACAGCTTACAGCCTCCCAGGGGAGGGAAGAGTCCTCTGCAGGTAAGCCCATATGATATTTAGTGAAGTTTTAGCACATACAAGATGTTCCAAGATTAAGGTGATGGCATACTGGGAAGTTAATTTGCATATTTGTTCTGCTTGCAGAACCTGGGGTTTTTGGTCACAGAGTTGTAGAATCCGCGTGGCCTTAACTGTGGATGACAGCGCAGAACTATGCAAATATACAGACAGGCAGTTGCAAGACACCATTTTTTCTGCAAGTCTGCCAAAGCTAAGCAGGGCTGGGCAGCATCACTACTTGGACCAAGATGAATTTATTGGTGGGCCATGGGTGTGCTCTATTTCTTGGCTGAAGAGAGTGTTGATGTTACAGCTTTATCAAATTTAATTTCAACTCAGAAGTCATACAGAATGCAAAGTTTTCATCTGTTATTTTTTCTGGGCTAAATAAATAAATTGCATGAAAGTGATGATATCTGGGGTTTTTCAAATTTACCCACCTCAACTGGAACAGCTGCTGTCTGAACATGGGTATACTGGGGTATATAGGCTCCTTGCATAGCTGTTGTGGCAGGCATGTACTGAAGAGACAGACACAACACAGTCAGCTAAACGAAATTTGGATGCAAACATGAGAGTATTCACAGCACCCCTATCAGAACCCATTAGGACATTCCTTTTATATTAAAGATGAAGAATTCTGTCCTCTGGCATGGAAAAAGATTGGCGATTGTAATGATCTAAAATCAATAACGAGCATAAAAAGACCAGGGATATCCAGCCAACAGTGGTACTAAGAAATTCAAGCTTTCAGAGGCCACCCTCTGTTAAAGAATTGAAGTATTTTCCTTCCAGTATGGGACATTTTCTTTAAAGGACATGCCAAGGGAGGCTGGATGATCTTTATAGTTAAGAAATTGGTCAAACCCAAGGTATCGAGATACCTATTAGTTCTATTCATTAGGTATGTAATTTACACTAGCGGATTTGCCTGTCTGAGCATTCTTCAGTCCCAAACAGTCTGGGGATGGGGCTCCTTGCTTTCCACTTTAGGGAGAAGAACCTAGTAGGTTCTTGAAATGGACTGGGACAGTTCTGGTACAAGAACCAAGTTACAAGAGGGAGGAGGAGATCCCATGTGTCCTGCAGAGAGCGATGTTGCTCCATGCTGCCTAGGAAGGAAGGTTCCTGCAGCTGGATCCCTGCCTTGGTGCAGCTGGAACATTTAGGATGCTATAGGTGGATATCTGCTGCTCTCCCCTATCTCATTTCTTACTCCAGGCCAAGGAAATGGTTGTGGTGAGGTAGGGGAAATTCCTCCTACCAGACTGGGGATTCCCTCTTTCCTTTACTGCATTCCCCTGACCAGTCCAGAACCTGGTCCAGCATAGCGTGCAGAGCCTGCAGCTGGCAATGCCCTGGTTTTCAGAGAGCCTGGTGGCAAACCCAGTTGCTGCAGTGGGGAAGCAGAGGGGCAGATGAAAGAGAAGGGCATGTGTCCTAGGGAGTGACTGGCTACTGTTGGGTTCTTGTTGCCCAGGTGACTCAGGAGTTGCCTAGATATACCACTTGAAAGGAGCTGAAAGAGACCCATTCCATTGGGAACACTGGCTGTAATAATACCTAGTAATAAACACGTTTCCCCTTGTATGTGTTGTGCCTCATTAAATTGCCACCTACTGTTCCAGTGCTGCCTAATGAAAGATGACTCATCTGCTGTGTCAGAGGGCTTAGCATTGATGCAGGCTGTAGTGACATGGTGTGGTCCATGGAAGGAGTTAGCACAGCCCCCTAGAGAAACACAAACAAGAGGAAGCATGAGAGTGCCCAGATTTTAATTACACTTTCTCTTGGCTCAGGCATCCAAGCATGGGCTTCCATTCCAACGGTATTATTAATTATTATTTTAGATTATTATTATCTTCTTTGGATTTGACTCCCTCCCAAACCATGTGGTTCTGGGCGGCTTCAACATATTAATTAAATACAAGTAGAACACAAATAAAACCCCATCCCAATGCCCCCACACACTTCCCATGTTTCACGAGCCCCCAACCTCACCCTACTCCCCCATCCCCAAGCTTGTACCCCACTCTATCACAGGGGGTTGTGAGTGTCTCCAAATCCCATCCCCCCAACAACAATCCCCACCAATACATAAAATAAATACCCCTCCCATTCCTGCCTTTGTTGCTGTCGAAAGGCAACACTAAAGACACACAAGGAAGGTTGGCAGGCTTAGGAAATCAATGAGAAATGTAAACAGATCAACCCATGGTTTTCTGCGCTAAAGAGTGCCCCTTTCATGTTGAGCTTCAGTGTTGCTACAGAGTAGCACCATGCCTTGGGCACCCGATGCCTGCCAGGCCAGTCTTGATTAGGATTTATTTATTTATTTTATTTTATCAATTTGTATCCCGCCCCTCCTGAAAACAGCTCGGGGTGGCTAACAATTTCAAAAATATAAAAATACAGTCATAAAAATATTTTTAAAACACTCATAAAATCACAACAATTAAAACACAGCTAGGATGGCTGGGAGCTGGGCTGTGAAGCATCCACTGCACTGTAGTGCGCTCCTATCCTCATCTGGAAGCCAGCTCAAAAGGGGCAGGGGATAGTGCCAAGAAACCCAGCAGCAACAAAGGAGCCAGCTCTCTTCCCAGAACTACTCCACAAGAGATCTCCCTAAGGAGGTGGCTCTGAACCATGACTCCACCCATTTTGTTCCCAGCCACACACTCTAAATCTCCAAGTGAAAGCAAATGCAGAAACCCATTTATAGTACTTGTCCTGCAGTGACCACAAGGGCACACGCACTAATAAAATTACAACGCTGCTCTATTATGACCAGTGCTTAGCCACTTCGATGGAGATTATCCAGAAGCTAAAATAGGTGAAGATATTCTTTGAATATGTCTGTTTTCTAAAGAGCATTAACTTTGATTAATAAGAACCAGGCCAACTCTCACTGATGCAAGTGGAAAGATCTTTAAATACATTTCACTAGGGGTTGGACAGAACTCTAAAGGCTGTCTTGTAAAAAAGCATTCGTTAGTTTGTTCACAACATTTGTTGGCACTTCTGTTTATGCATGAACATCAATTTCATACGCAACAATCACATTTGCATATGCATCTCGTTTGGGTGGGTAAACTGAGCAACCACAAAGCAATTTAGCTTGAGAAATATTTTTCAGGGACAGTGGGTAGACTTGCAAATATTTGCAAGTGTAAATATTTGCACTTGTAAATATTTGTCTGTGCAAAAGAGGCAGTGGGTGGGTGCGTGCTCCCGTGACCCCGGCCCCCATTTCCCCACACAAAACAACTGGTAAAAAGCCGGGTTGCTCCGTGTGGGGGCATGGGTGGAGATGGGTGGTCACCCCTCACCGGCCCATGTGCACAGGGCAGCACACCCACAGGAGCCGTAGAGGGGAAGCAACATGACAGCTGACAGGTACCATGTCCCTTGACAGGTGACCAACCAGCACAGCTGCCTCCACCACCACCACCACCACCACCTCAAGAACCAGGTGGGACACAGCCATGGTCCTCTCTGACAGCCAGTCAAGCCATTGGGACCCCACGAAGGGACTCAGGACAGTGCCCTATTGAGCAGCTGCAGAGGGAGAGCCAGATGACAGCTGACCGTTATGCCTTCCCTTCACAGGAAAGGACTAACACCACTTTCACCCCACCACATCCCTCTGCTTGGTCTGGCGCACAATGCTGGTCCACGGTGAGGTGGATTGGATCCTCTGTGTGGACGGGGAGATTGTGGCCACTGAACCATTCTGGAAATCCCCCTCGTTGCCATGTTAAGTCACCCATAGAGTTGTGCCAGCCATTTCCACCCAAGGTGGAAAGGCCACCAGGTTGAATGGTAGGCTCAGGGATCATGGCCAGGAAGGAAAAGTATGGGACACATGTATAAAACGCAATCCCCTTGCATTCTTCCAACAGGGTATCAATTGGACATTGGGGATTGGATTCCTCCATTGGATTCCCCTCTGAAATGCAAGGCCAGTCCTCCTAAAGGCTGTAGCAAAGAAAGAAGGCCACCATAGGCCCAATGAGGTATTTAAAGAGGAAACAACACACATATATGTCCATTAACCATAGTGCATTTTTATATACAGTGAAGTGATAGCAGACCATGGAGGGTGTTGGGGAAGCAGTTGACTACTCACTGTCCACCCTGAAAATGGGAATGTGGTGAGCAAGGTCATCTCGGTTCCAGTAGGATAAGCGCCTCTCTGCGCCACCGTGGCCACATTGGAACTGTGCCTTCCCTCGTCCTTCCTCCCCTGCCCGCAATGAGTCTGGTTGGGAATGGGCAGTGATGGCGGCTGTGGCTTCATCACTTGCCCTTAGTTCGCCATGTTGCCAAGTCATGAGGGGGGGATGGACTTCCTTGAGCCAGTGGAACGGCTGTCCGTGTAAACGGCAAGTGTGTTTGATCCGTGAAGAGCCAGGTGGTTGGGTGCTGGGTGCCATGCCTTCCCATGATCTCCCTGTCCGGTGTCCGTTTGAATCTCTCCCCACTCACCCAAGGTGGGTTGGCGGTACATGGTTACTCCACCCATCCCCCACAGACCCACCCCTCAGTCGTGTCCATTTAAAAAGGGCCAATGTTGCTTAGAATGTTATTTTAAACCGATACAAAATCCTTTTTTAATCTGAATCCACATGTAATAGCAACATCTACACATCTTTATATAAAAATGAATATGCTCTGATCTTTTGAGCATGGAAGCTTGGCACAGATACTTGTGTCTCAGCTTTGGATGGAGGCTCTTACATTCAATACCCACACATGACACACAACTGGTTATTCACACACCCCCGCCATGTGCTTCCATACTCAAATGTGAAGTTGACGTCGTACCTTTGGAGCAGAGTAATGATGGCTTCACTAAGGTGAAAGCACCAGCTACATCCAGGAACTCCACCTTCCTTATGCCAAATGCCATTTCTTCTGAAGAAAGTGTATCCCCATGACAATCTATCCCTATCTACATTGCTCTCACTTGCCCCTTCCTGACAACCCTCTGATGCGCAGTGTGGCCAAGCACCTGAGATTTCCAAGCACAGGCTGTACTGACGCTTGGGAAATTCAGCAATACATGGGGTTAATTTAGATGGGCTGGTGTAGACAGGATGTTTCCCACTATAAAATATTACTAAAAAAACGGATGTCTGAATAGACTGATTAGGATTTGCAGCAGGCATACGACTGAAGCAAGGCATTAGGCGGAGAAGTCAAAAATAATTACAATAACTTTGCATTAATGGTTATTTCTTTTGTGGCAGGTCTTTAAGGGCTGAGTATAGTTAGAACAACAAACACGTGGCCAACATTGATGAAGCGAGTCACATGCACAAACACTGAAAGCAATTTCCTATTTTACAGACAGCAAGCTTTTCTGCAAACAAAGTGAGTGAGAAAAGACAAGCATCTGAATCAGGCCAAACTTGAGAGGTCGTAAACCTAGATCTTTAATTTCACCTAAGATAATAGCTAGAATTACCCATCTGTGAATTGAATACTCCTGTAGAGCAGCATAATAAGCTGGCAATTTATGTGTTTCTCGGCATAATTTGCAAACTGTTTTCTTTCTTGTTTATGTTTTTGAATGTTTACATACATTAGGAGCAAAAATAAGATCAGCTGAGTCTATATTTAAATAACATTCAATTGAACGTGTTAAGATGATGAAAATGTTCAGCCGAATCTTCTCTGCTTGTATATGGTTGAAAATGAAGCTTTATGAAAAAACATTTAAATTTTTTGCAGCCTGCGCGGGGAGGTTAATTAAAACCAAGGCAACTTCCTTGTTGGATTTGAATATAAACTTGTTTTGTCAGCCATGCCAATGCATATATTAAAGAGTCATCATATCTAATATCATTACTGCAGGACTGCGTCATTTTAATGGGTATTGGTGCTCAACTGTGGAATACCATAGAAATAGGGTAAGAGATTACACATAAAGAACAACTGACAGAAGGGCAAGATTGTATAGCTGTGAATACAGAGTGACCTATAGTAATCCTGAGTGGGGAAGTCAATGGTGAGTTATGCAGGTCATCCCAAACAAGCCTCCATAAAAACCTTTATACCAACCTACATATCTTGCTTGTGTAGAAAAAGTCACACACTATTTTAGGCATTCTTTGGAATGCCTTTAGAGCCATTTCTAACAATGGTTCTGAAGTTCATTAAAAGAGCATAACCACTATAGATGCAACAGATCCAGGCAAGTGTTTATAATGTTCATTACCCTATAGCTTCCTATGAAAGTTGCAATGAGAATTATATCATGTATGTGTATGTCCTGCTCATTCCTGCTTTCCTAGACAGATGGCCCATGTTCTCATTTTAAAGAGAAGATATGGGGGAGATGGATTTTAATTCTTTCTAGTTATTTTCCTACTTCCTGTTTGGTCCAGGTGACACCATCTCTAAGCAAGCAGTCAGTGAACATTACCAGGCATAACACTATCCATTTATTTGGGTTGCAAACACATGGTGCCAGGGTTGCGTCTATTCATTACCTGCTACATCTGTGCTACCCAAATGCTCCTTACTATTTGTCTGCAAATGTTGCTACTCTTCAGATGAAAGTCCCTGCCAAAGCCCCAGTGCAGGGATATACTACCTGCTTCATGACTGCTCCCTACACTGAAGGTGTAAGATGTATACGCAAGGGGATACAGGTCTTAGTGCCAGCAGTGTTAAAATGGGTTGTGTGCTGCACAAAGTGCTCTGCTAGTGCAAGCTCCAAGAATGAATCCCCTAGTTCATAGGCATTAACTGGGAAAGGGGTCAGAGAAGCACAAGGCTCTTGCTCCTCCTTTTCAGAATCAAAGGCACGCTCCCTTCCTTTTGAGAATTGCGCACGCAGATGGGCAATGACTGCACCTGGTAACTGCTTCTGATGGGCGATCCCTGCTCTTTCTGCTCCCAGTATGGACTCCAAGTAGCGTGTAGCTCCTGGAAGGAGAAAGAGCAGCACACACCACTCAGAGATGCACCTGCCAGCTTTAGGAAGAGGGCATCTAGGGCTTTAAGAGGTAAGTCCAAACGCTCCTACATCCTCCCTCATTTTTGCAGCTTTTCTGGTGCCGCCAACCAAGTTCTCAGCAGAGAAAAGCTGGACTATTTTAGGGTCCTGTGCTAGACCATACTCCTAAGGGATCACAGACCATCCCACCTCAATTGCAGAGTCATCAAACCCTGGAAATCATCCAACCCCCAGTTTATTTATCTGCTTGAGAGCAGTGTTTCATACTTGTAGTTCCACACACACAGAGACAAGAGTGATAGTAGAAGAAAGCACATACACTTACAGGGTGCTGCATTATATATGGTTGAGGTTGCATCCAAGAAGGACTTTGCACCTAGAGAAAAAATAAAGTTTAATTTTATTTTCATTTTCACACTTTCCCCCTCTCATTTCTTTAATATACTTATTTAAGATAGAGTTATTATAGGTAACAAAACTTTTAAAATACCAATCAGTTTTATTCCATTTAATTTTCTACAACTACACCATGGCACTGGCAGGAAGGCTTGCTGACTTTTATTGAAGTCTAATTTGTAAACCTAATACCGCATTCATACCTTACAGTGGTGCGGCGGTGGCACTCGCACGAGGAGAAGACGCAGTGGGGGAAGGAGGCAAAGGCCGTCATAACGTCTGGTGCGAATGGGGTTTTGCCACAACAAGACTCACGAATGCTTTTCTCCCCCCAATTCTCTTGTGGGAGAAAAGCAGAATAATGCACTCCTACACGAAATAATTGCCACAAGAAAAGAGAGGTGATTGCCCTCATAGAAGTCCTCCTTCTCCCATAAGGTGAGAAAGCAGCCTAAGGGCGCTTTCACACACTACACATTTCTGTGCTTTTTTTCATTCCCCCGCATATTTGGGGCACCTCGGAATGCTCTGACCCACGTGTTTCGGGCTAAACGCGCTTTTGTAAGACAAGTGTTTTAACATCCACAAAACTAGAACGTGGGAATAGCAAGAAAAATGCAAATATTAAAAAATGTGCCTAATTGTGCATGTGGGAATGGAACTTGCAGATCAGTCCTCTGGTAGCCACTCTGCAGCCCAGTAGCTTCTTATTAATTTTATCCCTGGGCTGCGCTGTTCTTAACTAGTGCTGTCCAGGCTCTCCAGTGCTCCCTCCAGGAGCTTCCTAATGTAGGAATGGATATTTGTGCAGAAATAAATATGCACCTTTTATGAATTATGCGTAGACTGTGTAACGTGGGAATAGGGGGGTAGAATTTAAAAGTGCTTTAAGAAATCTGCGGAACAAAAGCCGTTTTTTGGGTAATGTGTGAAAGTGCCTTAAGTCCCAACTTTATTTTCAGTTATTAGCGTAAGATCTAAAATAGAACACACTGGGCAGAGGCAATAAGTCACACAGATGCCTGAAGGTCCTCTGAAGTCTTCAGTAGGAAAAGTAACCAGAAAGAATGCCCAAGTCACAAGACCCTGTGCCTCAAATTTGCCATTGGAAACAGTTGGAAAGAAAGAACTAGTCAAGACTGACAATAGTTTCTGTTTAGCTTGCAGTAGCAAAAAACTAGGAATTCTATTTTGACCTGTTACAAAGCCAAGCAATTTTCTAACATGGAACCTTATTCGCAGGGAGAGTTGTTCTGATGAGTGCCAGTAGCTCTCCAGAGACAGGACTTCCATTATCAGAGACTGTCTTTGGATGGCAGGGTAACATTAGAAGATTCTTATAAAGTATGGCAGGAGTTCATCTGCTTAGCTGAGGCAGAGGCCGCACGAGGTAAAGGGCCTGGTTGCACTGTTGCTCCTACAAAAGCCTAAACTGCAATAAAAGTAAAGCCTGAATAGAAAGGCAGAGATGCTTTCTCTCTCTATAGTATACACCAGGTGAAGACCCTTCTTGGTAGTTTAGTCAGTGTTGCTGCTGGAGGGTTATTGGCTGCAGGGAAACAAAACTCTTTCACCTACAACCAGCAGACACGAGGAGCTAAATGTGGGTTGAAGCAGCTTTCTGAAAGATAAATACTTCCTGCCTTCTTCGTTATTTACTTGTGCCTTGGATCATTCCTAATGAATATTTTCTTTTTTAGATCTAAAAGAGGGAGGGAGGTCCTTTACTGCAACTTGCAGAGCAAGGCCAGGGGGACTTACTGGTGCTCTTGTGGATATATTCAAAACATGACTCTAGGACCTAGGAGTACGAAAGTTAAAGTGAGGATAAGCACAAACGCTAAGTGAAGTTTATTAAACCTGCCAGCCTTTAATAAATCTAGGTTCAAACGCAGGTTTTATTGCACCTCATGGGGGGGAAATTCTCATTTTCATAAAGAATTCTAATTGGGTGAGTGATAGGACGCAGTAGACTTCAGCAAGAATGAAGTGTATGATTAAGATGAGACTTAAAAGACATGGCTGTTGAATTATGAAACCTTTCTAACCGGAATTTGTTTTTATTCCTTTCACTACAGAATTAGTCTTTTATTTCCAACTGGAAAGCACCACAGTAGTAATAACACTTGCATCTGAGGCCAGTGCCATGTTGTTAGTAGTAGATGTTTGGAAACAACAGTGTATGCTACACTCCTGAATGAAAGTGATGCCAGGAAGCTTGCATTTTATTCTCAGGAAACATCATAGAATTTTTAAGCTAAATTCCAATTTCCATATGTAGAAAGAGAAATTAGATTCACCAGTGAACAGTGGAAATCTGCAGCCACTTCATTTATATGGCTTCAAACAATGAAGAAGAGTAGCTAAAATCACTGCAAAGGTTTTTGTCAGGAGGGGAAAGGAAAAGTTTTGTTTTTATTTAAAAAGACGAGATCAGATGACCAATTGCAATTCCTGTGATTAATTGGATAGCAAGGGAATATTGCAACAGACTCCCCAAGCTCTCAATATTTCCAGTACACTGTGTGTGTGTGTGTGTGTGTTCTGCTTCCTAAAAGTGCTGGGAAAAATAGGCCTGGAGGCAAACTCACAAAGTGCCCTGAAGGCTGACATACCTGATGAGCCAAACTCCCGCTCACTTGTCTTCACAGGGGTGGAAGTGGAGGGATTTCCCCACAAAACTCTTCACAATAAGCAGAGGTATGAAAGGGAGGCATCTAGGGCTTTTTCAAATAACCAGGCTGCAGGATGGGCTCCTTAGCTTGGAGGGCTACCTACTTCTGAGAAACTCAGATTTTCAGCTTCTCCTTTCATGGGTTAAATGAAGTCAGAACCACCTATTGGCAGTCCACCAGCCCTATGGCAACAAGTAATGGGGAAAGTGCTTTGTTTTACCCTAGTTGTGGTGTGTCGGGGTGCCAAATGACACACTGGCCCTTTTTACACAGGCAGTGGTGGATGGGTGTGCTGCCACGGTGGGTGGAGGTAGAGGTGTGTCCTTTCCCATGGGCACACACCCATATCCACCCACGAAGCCTCCTCCTCCATTTTGTCGGATGCCTCCATGGGTGGAGGTGGGTGATACGCAGGAGTGCGCACGCACCTCCACCCACCACCTGTGGTGTTTGCACAGACAAACTCCAATTGAATACCCATTCCCCCCCCCCACCATGCCGTTTCCACGGATGCCCCCATGGCTCTAACGCCCTCCCGTACACCCAGCCCAAGGGGGAGGGGGAGGACGGGGCACATCCGCATAAAAACAGCCGTTATTAGTCAATGGTGCATGGTGACTACTTAGCACAAGCAGAGTATGGCAAGTTCTCAAAGGCAACAACAGTTATTCATTAGGACAAGAGAGACTGGCCTATATCCTCTTCTGCCAGGGATACTGCTAGTGGTGCGAGGGCATTTCAGTCCTATATCAGAAATAGGCCCGCATCAGCCTGGCAGCCCTCATCCCATAGGATTTGGGACAGCAAGCAGCTAAGCCATTGTCCTAAAGGTCCTTGGTATTCACAGTTAAAACAAGAGCTAATTGGAAGGCAGGAACCTGCACAACTAAAGAAATCACCTACCACCTAAGTGGCAACACTAAATGCATCCAACTTGACTACCAAAGGTGTAGACTGGCCAATCTGAAGAACGTAAGTTGTGCCATACTGGGTCAGAGCAATGGACTATCGAGTCCAGCACCTGTGTCTGACAGTGGCCAATCTCGTTCTCTTGGAAGTACCACCCAACAGGTCACAATGGGGCAATCCATGCCCTGTTGTTCACTCCCAGCTCCTGACAGTAAGAGGTTACATTCCCCAAACCTACCTGGCTAATAGCTGTTAATGGATCTATCCTGCAGAAACATATTCAATTCTTTCTTAAAGACCACATCTTTCTTATTTATGTATTTATTATATTTATTAGTTGTCCCCCATGACAATGGCATCCCGGAGCGATGTACAATTCAATAAAAATTCGACAAATAAAAAACATTTTAAAAAATAACCGGGTCGGGAAAAATAAATAAAAATAAAAAGGTAAGGGAAGAGCTAAAACCCTAACTCACCCTCCCCCTTTCCTCCCCAAAGGCCTGGGCGAACAGCCAGGTTTTACAAGCCCGCCGGAATGTCAAAAGGTTTGGGGACAGATGAGCTTCCTCCGGGAGGGAGTTTCAAAGACCATCAATTCTTGACCATCAATTCTTTCTTGACCACATCTTCTGGCAACAAATCCACAACTTAATTGTGTGTTGAGTGAAAAAATACTTTCTTTTATTAGTTTTAAATCTGCTACCTATTAGGGCCTTTTCACACGAGACGCCTCCACCCATCTCCACACAGTTTCGCTACATGGAGATGGGTGGAGGGCACCTGTGGGAATGACGTGGCGGATGGGTGGAGGCGTGTGCACATGCCCACGCTCCACCCATCAGCCACGCATGGAGGCACTTGGGAAAACGAAGGTGCCTCTGTGCGTGTGCATCTGTGGGAACGGCCCCACACCCATCTCCACCCGCAGTTCCCCTCCCCCCGCACTCGCGGGGCCCTCGGTCCGTTTGAAAAAGCCCTTAGTTTCATGGAGTGTCCCCTAGTTCTAGTACTATTTGAGAGGGTAAATAATCAGAAAGGTAAGCGGTATTTATTATGACAAGTGAGGTAAGGAGGGAAAACACAGTGAACATGGGTCCCTGGCTACAACACAAGCCTATGCCACAAGTGTTGGACAAGGAGAGAATTAACTTTAAAAAAAACTAGATTAAAGTGTGGGAACTTGTGAATAAGTGCACTGGAGAAGTTTCTGAGAGAATAATAAAGAATAAATACCCAGAAAATTATTTACTTGTCTGAAGAGGTCAGTGGAACTCTCTCAAAAGAACACTGTTGGGGCTGAAAAGCATGTGGACAAGGCAGGAGTGGAAAACCAATGGGGGAAAAATGAGTGGTGATGGAATAATGGAGAGAAAGTAGCAAACCAGAAAAAAAAAAGGTGAGGTCCGAAGAGACGAAAATTGATTGAGCGTGAATGAGAAGAAGTGGAAGGAACTGTGACGCAGGCAGGGAAAAGTTGAATGTCCTCAATGTACATTGCGCTGTAAAACCATCCACAACTGACTAGAGATAGACACTATTTTGAAAAGGAGACGAAGGCCACAATCCCAACCCCTGTGGGCATCGCGTGCACACAGACATGTGGGCTGAGGGACCCATGCTGGGGGTGTGTGCCATTTGCGTGTGCACTGTGTGTGCCGTGCACGCCAGTCCACGGGGTTTGGAATCAGCCCCAAAGAGAAAGTGAAAAATAGTGCAATACCTTATGTAGATGATAAGAAGAAGAAATCGCTATTAACTCCTGAATGAGTGAAGTAGTGGTGGGAACAATACTTTGTGTTTTCTAAATGAAGTAAACCCTTTTAGGAAGAGTTACCAACATAGCACCTGATCTTGACATACAATAAGTGAGAAATGCAGTCCAGAATATGAAGAGCAATAAATCAAGAATGTGGAAAGCACTGTGCAGGTGCATCATCTACAGACATCTGAGAGGATATCTTCACTTAAAAGCATTAAGAACCATGATGTGTGGGGAAACGCTCATGATGTGTGGCTCTACTGGCGTGGACACACTAACGAAATTAATGAAGAGGACCTGGTAATGAAAGCTGTGGAGGAAAGAGTGTTAGCAGAAAGGTCCTAAGGAAAGCTTGGGAAATACTGGATGGATGTATAGAAGATGAACAACATGACGGCCTTGGTACCGTTAGGTGGGGGAGGCTTACAAAGTAATTTGATCCCGGGTGAAGGGAAAAGGAGATAAAGAAGTGTGCGCAGGGTCACCCATGTGCAAAAGTATTAAGCAGGAAGGTTGGCCTGCTCTGAAACAAACATTTAATTAAATCACTTCCTCTAGTTCTCTCAAGAGAAAATAGTTGCTTCTTGTAGGAGCTGTGGAGCTCATGTAAATTCCAAACAAAGACCTGTTCACCTCCCTCACCTAC
Source organism: Sphenodon punctatus (assembly GCA_003113815.1). Lineage (NCBI taxonomy): Eukaryota > Metazoa > Chordata > Lepidosauria > Sphenodontia > Sphenodontidae > Sphenodon > Sphenodon punctatus. The sequence continues at coordinate 4,182,604 of QEPC01005340.1, forward strand.
ACAAGCATTAAAAAAATTCTCCTACAGAGATAACAGGGCTCAAGTGACGTACAGGAGCTTTAGGTCCTCTGAAGATAGCTGAATTTCAATTGTTGCCTTTGAATTCAGCTTCTTGCTAGGAAACAGAAGATAAATGCTAAAAGAAGAAGCCCTCAAAACATTTTTGCTTCTTTGGTACATTTTTCTCCTTTGTTTTATTTTAGATGGCAGAGACTCAGTGACAAAGTAGGCTTCGCTGAAGTTATTAAATAAGATCCCAGAACAGATATTCATTTAACATGTGCTGTGGCATGTCAGCATTTCTTAGGCTCTGTGTGTTAAAGAATATGCATGACACTCTTACATTAGTAGATAAATCCTGGCTCTTGGAAGAATGAGATACAGAATATTAAAGTCGTATCCAAAAGCGAACGTTCTTCACATCTTTATTGCAAATACGTCCTGCTTTTTATGCACCACTTTTCAGCATTTTACTGTAAAATTGATTGTAACAGGAATCAAGGTTTACACATCAGTTGCCAGGACACTAGGGGCCCAAGTGAAGAGACAGACCTCTAGTAACTTGAACGGGCTTTGGATGGTGGCATAAGAACACAAAGAAGCACACAGTATTGTGCTTTATAATCTACAAACCCCAAAATTAAGTTTTGATCTGTAAGGTGGCTTTCGACCACTGAATGTTTTGCGCATGTGTTGTTGGGTTCAAAATTGTGTATGGTTTCTCTAAGACATTTGAACTCCTCTTCAGAGATTCTTTTTAGAATAATAATTTCTCTTCAATACGTCTTCGTAACTCTCATTAAATCTAATGAAAGACAAGACATGAAGAGTTTGGAGAAAAGCCCAAACAGCAAATTAGCCCAAATGGACAAATGTAGCAGGTGTTTTGAAGATAAGCAAAGAAACACAAAAAGTATTTAAATAAAGGTATTTTCTTACAGGGTCATCACGGAATGATTCACCTCTATAGAGTGCTGTATACAAAAGCTACCAGTGGCTAACAAAATCCATAAACAACCACCGTTATGTTAAAAGGTTCCATACATCTAGTTAAATTGCCATGCTGTAAGCAACACTTCAAAACATCCCCCACCGACTGCAGAGGCTGGATTCTGGATCGGCCTTTGCGGTTGGCGCCTTCCTTGAGGTTCCCTGGGTGTCGACAAATTCAATTTCAATTTATTACGCTTGACCTTAGGCCATCAAACACAGAAACCAACAATTACAAACATACTATTCACAACATTAACAGGTAAATCAAATTAAATTAATAGATTCCTGTAAGAGGAAACAAAGGGCCCTTACCCGGGCTCAATCGATCTCAAATATTATGGGATTCTCTACTGATCAAGTCCAGAAAGCACATTTCATGATGGAGTTTTGACTGCAAAAATAAGGTTCTAATAGTGAATTCCCGTGTCAAAAATCTCATTACCTTCTGTGAGATATCTAAAGATACATCCTTTAAAATTATCTCCAACAAACCCCAATCGGAATTCCCCACATACTTTTCCAAGATTGGGGAGAGAATTTCAGCCCGTATCTGGTCATACAAGCGGCAGCTAAACAAAATATGCTGCGTTGACTCCGTCGTGAGCATGTCAAAGGGCAGAGATGCTCTCCATAATCAATACCTTCCAACCGCCCCCCGTAAACTTTAGAGGGAAGAGCATTAACCCTGGCAGAAAGGAAAAGCTGCTTTTCCCTAAAAGTACTCAAGGAACTCATATAACCTGCCAGTGATGCCATATCTCCCCCAGTGATGGCAGCCAGGACATATAACCGGACATGTGGGCAGAACGGCTAATTGTAGACAATTCCTCCTGCCTCTCTAGATCCTGAAGTCTCACAGATTTCCGCTTTGGCAGCCATAAAATCCCTTGAACTAAAATAAGAGGGTGAAAACCCCATATGACATATACGCTTTTCCACTTCCCGGAACCATGAGTTGTTGAAAGAATCATCCAACAAAAAATTCCTTAGTCCACAGTTGGGAAACTTATGTAGGCAGAGTCAGAGTTTAAGAGCTAGCTCCCAAGCTAATGAGTTCCAGCTCCTCTGGCCACACGCTACTCTGATGGCAGCTGACGGGGTGCCTGTTGGGAGTTTTCAGTAATGATCTAAGAAAATGAGCCTGTGTCCCATTTAGATCTTTCCCCACCAAAGGGGCCCAGATTTCTATAAGAAAGAAGCCCTAGTTTTAACATCAAAAACCTTCACAGCCAACTTGATATTCCTTTTCCCGTGGGCAGCAAAGTTTTAAAATTGCTTGTGTCAAACTTTTGGCTGATATGGAAGCTACTTGGTAAAGGGGGTGTCGACCATGAGGAGGGTGTTCTCGGTGGCTGCTCTGCGGCTGTGGAACTCCCTCCCATTGGAGGTCCACCTGGCTGTAGACCTCCTCTCTTTTCGTAGACAGTGTAAGATCTGGCTGTCCTTGCTGGGCCTTTGCCGAGGGAGATAGAATGGGTGGGTTGGGCTAGGGTGGGTTTTTATTGGTCTTACTGTTGGGTTATTTTAAATGCTAAATTTTATATTATTATTTGTTTTAAAATGTTGTTAGCAGCCCCAAGATGCTGTGCGTGAGGGGGCGGCATAAAAATATGAAAATAGGAATTCATATGGCGTTCATGCTAATGCTGTATTGAATTTGATAGCTATTTAATTAAAGTTTAAGAACATTTTTTAGAGCTCCATAAAAGGTAACGTAGCCATCAGAAAGCCCTGTGAGTTTAAGTCCACTTCTAAACTACTGAGCGTGAAGATACTAACCTGGTATGTAGAAACTGGGGAAGCAATATACGGTGTAATAGATGTCGGAGTTATCATTCTGTTTGTTGCAATACTGTACGGTGATGGATAAAATCTAGAACACAAAAAAATCTTGATTGAGTCTCAAAAACGTAATTGCTTGGTGGGCACTCATATTGCAGAAAATTCACTTATTTCCTAAATGATGCCATTTGACGTACCCATTTTGCAAAGCAGCTGTGGTTGGATCATAAGTTAGTGTCATTCCAGCCTTCAAGGAAAAAAAGGAAAAAAACTTTAATGGAGGCCTGGAGAAAAATGCTATCTTGTAAATAGCTTGCGTAGGTGTTAACTTATTCTTTATAGAAAACTAGATGATGTATTTTCCTATGCTGATGTTTTATTTTTCTATTCTGGAGAAAGCGTTATTAGTAGGCAAAAGGAATTACAGTACATAGCAAGGGGAATCACTGCACAGTAATGTTGGCTGAGACTATGGAATTTCCAATATGAAAAGACAAACTCCATTCTCTCAAACAGTTAGAGAAGAGAGGGAGTATGATTTGGGGGTATGCCCAGTGTTGCCTGCAATATGTTAACTATAAACAAAGAATGGAGGAAACTGTTCTTCACAAGGTACATGTGAAAACTGTTATAGCCCAAAATGCGTTTCAGATTCTTACAGTATGCCAATAAGGGAATTAACATTGATATTAAATATTAGAGTACTATATCATTGTGGTGGAAAAATACACACAATGCTGCACTTGAATATTTCTCACATCTTGTAAAACATGTGCGATACTGTAGTTCCATTTTAAAATTCTCCAATTATTAAGTTCACAAAACTTTTTTTTTAAAAAAAAATTATAACACATGCCTGAAGCGATCTTTTTTTTACATTTTAAAACTGGAATGATGATAATTAGTTTTTTTTGTTTTTTTAAATGAAAACCACACGTATCTAAATATTTTATAAAATTTCAGAGCAGCAGGAAAAAGCTGTAAGATCCTGTTGCTGGCACCCACTCAATATGCCAAAAGGCCAAGGAAAGAAGTCTCTGTGTGACTATCATTATCATCAGCATTCATTATTACCACACCCCCACACCAAAGGATGAAAGGAGGACTTACAAGTCTCACCTCGCCTTCTCTATGCCATGCTCTTCCATTCTGTATAAATTTGTTCTGGTTCTGTCTCTTTTTCTGTCCCCCATCTGCAAATTTACACAACAAAGGTTCTGCAGGAACTAAAGAGAAGAAAAAATATCCAGAATTAGGCATTTTTAAAATAAATAAATAAATTAAATAAATATTTTATATATATATATAAAACATATATATATAAATTTGGAACTCCAAATAACATGCATTTTAAAGTATAGCATTGTCTACATGTAAATTAAGATTATACATAAATTATTAGGCATAAATTAAGATTATACATAAATTAAGGTTATCTTTATTTAACTCATTCTTTATTGGCTTTGAAGATGATAGCATTAACCAAGACCCTTGTCAAAGAATAAAATGATGGTGAGAAACGATCACAAGAATGCCCAGTGCATCATACACTGCACCATCTGTGATACACAGCTGACTTCAGCGGTACCCTAACTTTTGGCCTACATGACACCATTCTGAGATAAATATAATCCTGCGGACCCTTATCAGTAACAAAGACAGGAAACGTATATTGCAAATGAGCCAGAATCATGCCACCACCCACAGAGAGAACGACCCCACTTGGGGGCCCAGTCCCGACTGGAGAAACCTCTAATCTAGTTACAGACAACTGATGGATACAAATCTTGGGGTGCATTGAAGAAGCTCTCCTGTTTTTTCCCCCTTATCTATATATACCCAAAGCTGTTTTAAAATTACTTTTGATGTTTGCAGTTATGTTTTAAAGAAACACAGTCAACTTAAAATCTTATTAAGGGTGAGCTTAATTTAGTATCCAAGTGAAAGTAAAAAAAAACCAAAGCATTTTCGCCTACGTTCTATTAGTCATTATGGCCACAGTCCACAAACCACTCACTCCAGAAGAGCAGGTTTCAATGGGGCTGACTCCAGAGTAAGTTGTGGCCTCTGTCTGTTATACTGGTAACAAAAGGTTAAAAAAAACCATGTGAAAAGTAGAATTTTTAAATTGACTGGCTTTAAGGTACAGCATGAAGGGTGGAGCCAGATAACATCAGGAACAGGTGTGGATTGAAGATTATCTCCTTAGGTGCTCTGGTTATTATATTTCTGCACTGAAATGATGACACCATAAAATTACTAGCTCTATACACACAGGCAGCCTATGTTCTTGCCTAGTTCTACCCTGCTTTCCATTGTTCCATGGGTAACATGTAAATGCACAAAATAAGGAGGAACCGAGGCCCTGCTCCCAACACCCAGAGGTGGGGAGAAATTTTAGGGGCTGGCAGCCTGGCATGGACAGATCCCCTCCCCAGAGAGGAGAGAGCCCCAGGAAGGACTTATTGCTCATCTAGGAAGATCCCACTCTACTGCTGCCACTATTGCTGTTGCAGCTACTTCAATGGCAGAGCATCAATAAGCAATGGTAATAGCAGGGATTCCTGGAGGAAGCAGCAATTCTCTCCGTAGGCTGTGTATCACCTGTACCGCTACTGTGTCCCTAATAAAGACAATAGTGTCCCAATTCTGAGCTGTGCAGTTTGGGAGTGCGTCAACTAATGTGGTTTTATGTCACTTTTGTGCTTCCTGAGCTCTACGCCTGGTCCCCTCAGTGTAGGTTGGAACACGATTTTGCTTCCCAGTGTCACTGGTGAACACTGCTAACCCGGTATACTGAGATCCAAGAGTACTCTAGTATAGAAACTCTCGCCCTATCAATGTTCCTAAGACACAGATTGTGGAGGGAGTCTTTATGTCTGTGGGGAAAACGAAAGGTGTTGAAAGTGAACTTATGTTATCTGGCACTTGGGGAATTTACACTGCCTTCCAGCCCTGTTCAGTGAGGTCCAGGATTCTTTCAGTAACTTCCTCTTTCCTATTTGCTTAGCATAGCAAAATGGGCCTACAAGTTTATGGTAGGCTTAAAACATAATCCAAACAGATTCCTCCTTCCAATAGATCTGCCTACTCTAATCTCCATTCTGTCAGAGATCCAGATCAACTGGCCACCTCCCTATGTAATGCCATCTTGGGCAAAAAAGTATTTTATTTATTGTGCACCTGCAAGATGGTGAAGTTAATCCGGCTTAGCGTGCGGAGATCTAATGCAACATAAAATCTAAGTCAGATTTCTGTACAGCAGTAAAACCACAGATAATTTCAGGGGGAGATAAAAGGGCTGGCCCAATACAGCCCAAATTTATTATGTCTTCCTTTTCTCCAGTCTTTGCATGATATTCATACTGTGATTCACTTCCTGTCCTGTCTCAAAATGTCAGACATTCATAAAGACAAAATATCAACCCTGGACAAGTTTGCCCTTTTCCCCATCATCATCTGAATTTTTTCACCCTTTCAGAGTTCCTCCCTTTCCCTTCCCTCCCCATCTAATCACAGGGTATTGCTGTGACTTGGCCTTTAACACTTCTTTGTCACCAATTCCTGCTTCATGAGCTGTCAGAGCTGTTGCCCGACACTCCTCCATCCTTTCCCCAGTAGGCAACATCCCAGCCAGACACGGTTGCATTGGAAATTATTTCCACATACCAATAGGACATGCAGGTACAAGAGGCAAAACACACTTCTCTAGAGCTAAATTGTTAGCCCAATTATATTAGCGGTAAATCCTAGTCTTTTAGTATGGATATCATACAGCTACGGGTACCATTCATGCCCACAATTTGTTTCCTCTGTCTCAAATTGCTAAAGCGGATTGTGCTTTGAAACCTTTCATTGGGGTGGCTAGATAGTGCAGGGGCTACAATGAGGTAACAGATTTTACTTTCCCTCTCACATTATCAGTTCAGATCTGTCTCACATTGTTAATGATGGAGCTGTCAACATATGTGGCTGGCCTCTCTGAAATTAACTGTATTGTCATATTATCCAAATCACTAGTAGTATTCTTTGCTATAGAAGATGTGTGATGGAAGTAGATATACCCTCTCCTGTGATCCCTTGAGGCCAGAGGTGAAGGTGTTGATTTGAGGAAGCATGACTCCACTATCTGTGTTGTACCAATTCACTGGATAAATAAGGGACTTGCATTTCCAGGACTAGTAATATGGCACATTACAAGGTCACAAAAATCACTACAAATAGAAGTCCCACAAGACAACTGTGTAAACCCCTCTGCTTTAGTCACTACAAAGGCAATGGTTAAACAAGAAGTACTGTAGGGAACAATATCATGCTAGTGGGGAGATGGAATAGATGACCCAAGTAGTCATTTGTCGCTCTGTGACATCTGAACCTTTTACCAGTGGTTTCTAATTGCATGTTATTCTACACGTTTGGGATAAACAGATCACCTATGAGAGTACTAACAGGTGTGTTCTATACTGTTCTACAAGTGTCAGGTTAAAATATACTCCCTCATGTGGGGTAGAAACTTATTCCATAAACAAGGTAAATGGTTAAATGGGGCCAGAATTTCAATCATTTCATGAAACTACTCTAAGAGTAAGGTGTTACTCTTTTTTTAATAAGGATACTGGAGTCTTGCCTCAAATCATCTTTATCTCTTGACTCCAACACTTCCATATCATCCATTAAAAGCTAATGATTTTGCTAAAGAAAAACTAGTTTCTCTCCCAGAAAAGTAGCCACAATATCAAACAATATCAAAATGTCCAACTGACTAATAGCTAAAGAGAAATAAAGTGTCACTCCAAACTGAACATTTATACTGGAGACTTACTTTGGTATCATGGTTTTTAAAAGGGTTAATGAATTATTAATAGATATTATTTATTTTATTTATTTATTTAATAAATTTATACCCCGCCCCTCCTGCAACGCAGCTCGGGGCGGCTTCCAACATTAAAACAATAAAATACAATAAAATCCGTCTAAAACAATCAAATATTAAATATTAAAACAGGGCTAGACAACACCAAAAAACAAATGTGATGGGGACTAAAAACCTCCCTCCCCACCCTCCCTCCCAAAGGCCTGGGCAAACAGCCAGGTCTTACAGTTTCGCCAAAATGTTAAAAGGCTAGGGGCCAGGCGAGCTTCCTCCGGAAGGGAGTTCCACAGCCGCGGTCCCACCACCGAGAATGCCCTCTCCATCGTGGCCCCCCGCTTAACATGGGGGACCTCCAGGAAGGCACCCCCGGCAGACCGCAGGAGCCGCTCTGGGGCGCGAAGGGCGAGGCGGTCCCTAAGGTATGAGGGGCCGAGACCGTGTAGGGCTTTATAGATCATCACCAGGACCTTGAACTTGGCCCGGCACACTATCGGCAGCCAGTGCAGAGCTCGGAGCACCGGTGTAATGTGCTCCCGGCGACCCGTCCCCGTAAGAAGACGAGCCGCCGCATTCTGCACCAGCTGCAGCCTCCGGGCCAAGAACAAGGGAAGCCCCACGTAGAGCGCGTTGCAGTAGTCGAGCCTCGAGGTGACGAAGGCATGGATGAGGGAGGCCAGGTCCGGGCCAGAGACATACGGACGCAGCCTACGTACCAGATAAAGCTGGCGGAAGGCAGCCTTAGCGACTGCCTCCACCTGCCGCTCCAGCCGCAGGTCTGCGTCCAATATGACCCCCAGACTCCGGACCTGCTGAGCTACAGGGGGGCAAACCCCCCCAACCAGGGGGGCCACCACCCCCTTCGCCCTCCCCACCACCATCACCTCCGTCTTATCTGGGTTGAGCTTCAGTCTGCTCAGCCGCATCCAATCCGCCACGGCCTCCAAACATTGGGATAGCAACGAGATAGCAGGGTCTAATGAGATTATTATAGGCATAAGTAGTTTGTGTTACGATGACAAGAACAGTAGAAGCTGTATGCAGCCTACTGACCTATGAACTCTGTAAAATCAATAATAATAAAAGGCACTGATGTCAGAATGCCCAAATAGTCAATAATGAAGATACATAAAAGTCACTCCCCAAATTGCACTTAGGGGCTTCAATTGGACTACTCCAGAGTACGTAGCTTCTGAATCATGGCACTGAGGTCTAAATTTGGCCTTAAAACATGTAGAACAGTTCTACTTATACTTGATAAAAGTTTAATATGGACATTGCACTAACAGACATGAGCACTAACAGCCCGTGTTATACATAATTACAAGAACATAAATATTTTATATAGATATAAAAAAGTAAACTATAGATATAAAAATGTAAATATAAATTATTGCTATAAGTAACCTATTGACTGGTTGGATTCATAATCTGTAACAAACCGATTTACTATTAATTAAAAATAGCTACTAATCAATTAACAACCCTTTACAAACTATTTATGAATGACACCTTAGGATAAAGTGTGACCATTTGTTTGTAAGTTACTTTAGACTGTCAAATGGTCAGGAAAAGGATCCATCTCCTAGCAGTATACATTGTATATATGGATGTGGCGGCAATGAATCTCATACAAACATGTTAGGAAAAGACTGCTATATTCTCCCAGCTACATGGGTATATATTATACCATTTTATCATTCACAGGTAGTAAATGCTTTTGTAAAGGCTGATTAATGAAGGCCCACAAGTAGCAGTACAGTTTCTCAGAGTTCCATTGGGGCTTACCTTTTCTATTCCTGGCTCCAAGAGGTTTTACCATGTCAAGTCAAAGCAAAATCTATTCATTCATTTTGAGTAAGAGGAGGATGAAAATATTCTGCTTTTCTGCTTTTGAAAATAAGACTCTCTTTGTCCATAAAATAACCTAGAAAGGCTAAATTTCAAAATGTAAATTTTCCTGTATGGCACACTGGAAATAGGCTCTTGGCAAATTTAAATAGAGAAAAGATTACAAAAAATTCAGAAATATATAACTGATTGAAAAACCATCTGTATTGCTCTTGGAGCTCTCATGCTCCAAAAATGTAGTACAACAAACCCCACTTTCATCTGGGAAAACATTCACATTACAACTGCATCCTATGCTGTGAAATATGTATGGACTTAGAGACAGAGTACTCTCTCAGGTCATCCCTTGAAGTCAGATTACAACTCACAACAAAACAACAGAAACAGACCAGGCATCTGTGATTTGTATATGTGCCCTCTAGACTTGATTAGTACTCATCATTACCTCAATGAATGAAGCCATACACCACAAAAAACCTCCAGCAGGTCCAAAACACGCCAGCATGTCTGCTTAATGACATAGTTTGTTGCATACATACATACATGGTGGTGTAGCCTCTGTGTTGGATCAAAAAAACCCACAGAATTTAGTGTGAGGTCTCAGTCTTCAAAATCAGACCTTCCTGAAAGCCAGTTCTCCATTACAATGACTTCCCATGACTACTCTGTTCACAAGAACCATGAATGTACTAGAACTGGTCAGATGCTGATGAGAAAGGACGACAGGACTTTCACAGGTGGCGGCTGTGATAGGGTCGCAGAGATCTGCAGGACCAACATTTGGGAGAGGGCTCTAGCGGTTGTGTCAGTGTTGGGCCCTTTAAGAAACCCTGACCAGGAGAGCTAATGGGGAACCTGATGGTCACCCGGGAAGGCTAACAGAGAGAAAAGGGGGAGAAGCCCAGAGTGCAGGGAAGAGTGGTGAAAGAGGAAGAGGGGAACATAAGTGAGAACAAACCATAGAGGGGCCTGGGAAAGACTAAGAATCAGTTACTCACATGAGTAAACCTCCTTCCCTACCACATATAGTGGAGTAGTGGGCATCCCCTTCTGGAGCCCTAAAAACTCCAGATAGATCCAAGGGATGATCCTGTGCATGGAGGAAGGCTCACCTGAGCAGAGGTGGAGGTATCCACCCAGAAGCACTTGAGCTGAGGGACAAGAGAGACTGCACCTGTGGGTTGAGCAGGGTGAGGGAGATAACACAGAGTAGCTCCCAGGAGGTAGAGCTACGAGGACTACAGACAGGGCAGGAGGAGGTCACCTATAAAGAGCACAACTGAACAGGTTCTGGAGTTGGGTGGAGCCGGAGCGGTGACGGTTGAAGCAATGATTCTTGTGCGAGACCAGGAAGATGTTTGCCTGAGCTACAGGGAGGCCGGGGTCTCTTTCGGACCGGCAAGATCAGCGGCGACCCACAGTGAGGGAGTTGAGGTGGTGGGGGTCCAAGGGAGTGGCAACTTTGAGGGAATGTTACTATTGCAGACACTGGAAACATGTTTGGAGATTTTGGCCCTCCCAGAAGAACGGGAGTATGTGGGCTCTGGGGTGCCAGAGGAGGGGGGCTTATGCATATGCTGGTGGTGCCACGAGGTGGGACACCTAAAATGGGCACGTCTCCAAAGGGGGAAGTGGGACAACCCCCAATAAATTAAGACCAGGGATCCAGATTTAGGGAGCCCAGAGTCAGTCCCTGATCAGGCAAAGGAGCCAAGACAGTGTTGGGTGTGCCAAAAGCAGGGACACCTCAAATGGGCTTGCCCAGACAGGAAAGCCCAGAGGGAGGGTGGCAAGCTTGTTTCATGGGCAATAAAGAAAAGAGCAAAGGGGAGTGAGCGGGCAATCACAGAGCTGGGAGGACTAGGGGGCCCAGGAGGTTTAAACAGAGGTATGCCTACACACAACTTGGGAACCACAGGGAAAGCCCCAACCCTATAGGGAGCGGGTTCACCAGAAAGATTGGAACAAGCCTCCCAGACCTAAATTACAGGGAGTTGGCTAGAGAAAGACTTGAAAAGACATGATGCAGCAGTAAGGGAGAATAATGCCCTCTGGAGGGAGGTAGTCAGGTTGAGAGCTGCTCTCGCAGACTACGGAGTCCAGAGAATCAGAGAAAGAGGGAAACATAAGTGAGAACAAACCATAGAGAGGCCTGTGAAAGGTTAGATATTCAGGTACTTGCCTGGGTAACCCTCCTTCCCTGCCACATTGGCCATGGAACACAAGAGAATGACCACAGCCCCTACCACTTCCAGAGGTAAATGCACAACTCATTTCTCCGTCTTAACTCTCCCACAGTACGTGTTTCCAAATTATCACATATATGAACATAAAAACAACGAACTGAGCTCTACCTACTAGAAGATAGGGAAGAAGGAAGAACTATTGCTATTTTCTAAATTTACTGAGGAACATCTAAAGATCACCCCCTACGGGAATATGTGTAACATACCAAAGCTAATATTATGTAGATACATTTGTATGCTAGTCTACTGGAGGGAGCTCTATGAAGAAAGCAGAGAGATTGGTGCTTCTGGGCCTGACCCTAAAAGATGCTTCTGATCTCATTGCTTTCATTGCAGACCCTGCTTCTGATCTCATTGCTTTCCCAGCACCCCCTCTTAAAAAAATTAAATATATCTATATATCTATAAATGTAAATATATCGATCGATCGATAGATATAGAGAGAAAAAATTGTATTCTATTGTACTGTTTAACTCAGGAAATGTTTAAATGTAAAATCTATAGGAAGGTAAATTCTGCTGTGTTGCACATACTGTACCAGTAGATACAGCAATAGCCTGTTTTCCTTTTTAAATGCATACCTTAATGAATTATGTTGTCAAATATTTACCATAAAACATACAGTGGCAAAACTGTAAGGCTACGGTAGCACACTAAAGATTTTCACTTTCTGCACTTCTCTACTTAATTTCTCAAAATTACAGTTTAGGGATGTGCAAACGCGTTTCGGCTGTTCTGTGTTCAGCCCGAACTCAGCCTGTTCGGACGGCAGAACCAAACGACCGAAGCCCCGAACAGTTCAGCCGCGTTCAGGTGAGTTCGGACGGGAAAAACGTGACTGGCCGGTCCGGGGAAGGGGGGTTAGCCGAGGAGCAGATTCCTGGCACCAGGGGTGAAGAGGCTTGGACTAGCAGCCAGCCTGCCCAATCCCCATCCCTCTTTTCCTCAGACCACTGGCTTCACAGTCTGCGATTGGCATGGGGCTAGGCTGCACGGAGTCAATGCAGCTTGTGGTAAGGTGGGCGCAGTAAGTAACAAAAGTCATTGCCCTCCCCCCTTCCAACTCCTTCTGAGCTAGCCACTGATCCTGTCAGCAGGCGTTTTCAGAAGTCTCCCTCTCCCAGCAGTTTATGTTCCTCCCAATCCATTGCCATCCTCCTACTATTTCACCCATTTACCTCCATAGTTTCATTTATTTAGATTAGATAGATTTAGGTGTTATTTTTATTTTTTACCCCTCCCTGTGTTCTTTCTCCCTTCCCTCCATTAAATCCTTCCCTCCTCCCTGTATATATTCCATCCCTGATTCCCTTCCCCTGTTTTTGGATTTATTTAGAGTAGAATTAGATTGATTTAGGTTTCATTTCAGTTTTGTACCCCTCCCTGTGTTGTTTGTTGTGAGCTGT
>QEPC01005340.1:4201002-4248261 GCA_003113815.1 Sphenodon punctatus
GGGGGGAAGCACTGTGATGGCAGTCACTCCTTGCTTGTCACTCCACCCTGCACACTTACCTGGGCCCTGGAGCAGCCTGGGGGCAGGTCTCTGGGTGTAGGAGCAGCAGGCACAGCAGATCCCTAGGAGGGGCATCAACATTATGCCACCTCCATGCATGCTGCAGCGGACTTGCCACTGCTCCTGCCGCAGGTTTGTTAGAACCTGCCATGACACTGATGCTGCCGGTAAAACACCCTCCCCTCCCCATGCCAGCTATTGGGTTGTGTGCTCAAGCGTTTACTCTGTAGCTTGTACATCTAGTCAGCTGGGAATGCGTTGGCAATCCTGAACATGTACCTGGCATAACATCAGATAACCTGCTTTGTACAACCATGGTGACCTGGATAGGGAACTCTTCCACAGATCATTCCAGATTTATCACATTACTAAGTATAAACTGATCCCTGTGATGACTACCTGAATTTGCAAACAGGTGGAATCCACAGATCAAAGAGATGTAAATAGCTCCACTAATCTCAATGAGGGGATAACTTTAAATGATAGTTTACATTTCAATGTTTGTAAATTTCACAACCAGTCTGTCTAAAACAAACATCTAAGCAACATGCTCATTTAGTTTTAATTTCCCCTTTTCACCTTTCTGTGTGTCAGAACTACCAATGTTACTCTAACACAACCACTAAAAGTCCAGGTTCCCTCTGATAATTTCTATCATCATACACGGGGGGTGAGGGGTTGTTAAGAAGCACTTTTAAAATCAGAAATTTAGAGGCAGTATATAATACCAACCTGAATAAAACAGAAGATACTAAACTAATTGTACATTTCCTATTTAAATACTCTCAATTCAAAAGTTTGTTTGCAGATGCCAGACAGTTCCAGAATGCTGCATTTTTTTTGGTTACAGTTTTAATGGACAATAGAAACAAAGTAGCAAAGCGATATCTTTCACTGGACCAACATGGCAAACCATACTTTCTCCAAAATTTTAACGGAGTATATCTAACCAACGACCAGTCTGGCTAATAGGATTCATGGACAGTGTCAAGGAAGTTTTAGTAAAAACAAGATTTACACTAGATGTGAAAAGATGGGAAGGATGAGAGGGATGCCCATTCCATACCCTTCTCCATGTTGTTCCACAACCCATACATCTGGGCTTCATGTGTCACATGCCTGTGTCTACACACCCTCAGTCTGGCATCTGCCATGCTCAGTTTTTGCTACCAACTCTGCCCCACCCCCAAGCCATGGGACATTAATTTTTCATTTCCTGGTTTTGCGAGGTTTAGCTTTTGCCTCACTCAGCATCCTGGGAGGGTAGGAGTGAGTGTATAGATGGCCTTCCCAGGTCTCTCCTGTCTCGTCTGAAAGGATGAGAGAGTTGCAGGCAATAGCCAAAGTGCTCACAAGAAATAGTACTTTAAACAACCAAGTTGAAACGTTTATGGAATAAGATACAACTTAGCATAAGTAATCACGCCAGTATCTTTCCGTAAGAAACAGCTGTTGAATTTTTATATGCAGAAGAATAGCAGTTCAGTATTTCGATAAGGGATTTAAAAAAAATTAAAAAAAAAAAAAGTTACTAAATTGAAACCAATGAGTATTTTTTCTTACAGTTAGTGGGATTTTCTAACCCTTTCACCTAAGCACCTGGTTTCCCTAGCAATTACTATTTGAATTTTCAGTCCTCAGTCCTACTTTCCTCCGTGCTCCAAACCACCATACCAGGGCCAGCTTCTGATACCTTTACTGACATCTGCAGAGAGCCCATTAGTTTGAATAAGATTGGCCAAGGCTGGCTTACAAAGCAATCAAGCCAACCTTTTTGGGGTGACTTCTAGGATCGTGAGTCAAAGGCAAAACATATATGGCTTCCATGTCTCTGGATTTCAATCCATGCATCAGAGCAATTTTATGCACCCCCTCTTAGTATGCCTTTTTGCTCTGGAATGAACCTTTTCACAGATTTTACACAGATGTTGCCTGGGATAAAAACTTTTGAGACACTGGGTGACTTCACACAGACAGTAGTCCTGCTCTTGGCCAGGGGTTACCCTGGCAACACCATAGAGTTGCAGGTGATCTGCCCATAACTCTATGGTGCGGGGGAGGGTGTGGATTGTGGGCTATGGCAGCTGTTGGGTCTGTTTAAAATGGACCCAGGCAGGGCTGCAAGATGCAGAGGTGCACTCCCACATCTGTGTGAAAAGACCCATCATGGAGAAGAGACACCGACATCCAAGAAGGCTCACAATACATGAGGAATAACACTTGCTAATGATCATGGCAACTGTGTGGCTTGTCTATTACCGGTCACCATGTTAGACATATACTCTCTTATCTGTTTACCTAGAATTAACTGTCTCCTTAAACTCTCAAGCAATAAGAGTTGTAGAAGATATACTACAATATAATGTTTTAAAAAACAGCTCCGTCTTGATAAATGAATTACACAAGACTTGATTTCCTGGAAACTGTCTTAGTTAATCAAAAGCCTAGTTAATGATATCTCTCAAGTGCTATACAAGTAAACAGTCAACTTCTTCATCCTTTACAAAATGTATGGTTTTCACTGCATTTTCTCTACTGGCGGCAATGGGGAAAATGCAGTGAATGTGGATCCCTGAATATAAGCAGCTAGGTAATGAACCAGCTTGCTCAGCAACTTAAAAATGTTCAAGGTTGGGTGCTTGTGATGATGTCAGCGACTTGCATTTTCTGCAAGGAAATACTTCTCTATGTATCCTCCTTAAATTCCAATATACACATGAAAGAAATTACTGGCCTAGCCTTCCCAGGCCTCTTCTGTCTGCATAAAGATTTCCTGATCTGGATTCTTAGGCCACTTTTACATGAGTGGCGGGATGCAGCGCATTGAAGAATGCACTTCCTAAAAACCCCTGCAGGGTGTGTGTAAAATGCAATGGAAGTAGCCAGCCACCATAGGAATTGTGGTTCACGCAGTCTTTTTGAAGCCACATTTGCAAAGCCTCGATGTTGGGGTTTCCTAAACGTGGCTTCAAAAAGACAGCGTGAACCGCGATTCCTATGGTGGCCGGCTACGTTCCGTGCGTCTAAACACATCGGGTGGGGCTTTTCAGGAAGCACTTTCTTCAACGGGCTGCATCCCACCGCTTGTGTAAAAGCGGCCTTAGTCTCTCGCATTTAACCTCTTCTTTCACTTCATTCTAAACTTAGTTATTTTAACTAAGCTGCATGATGAAATCATGTTTTGGTCAGACAGATGTTCTTTCTCCCACAGTCACACATATAATTCCACCTCTGTAGTTCTATTTTGAATGTATTGGATACTTACTCCTTGCCCCTTCCCAGAGGATGATTCACAGACAAAAAACCTTGCTAATGTAGAGTTAAAATACAGCATCCACTCCTACCCTCCCAGGATGCTGAGTGAGACAAAAGCTAAACCTCACAAAACCAGAAAATGAAGAATTAATGTTCAATGGATGGGGGTGGGGCAGAGTTGGTAGCAAAAACTGAGCATGGCAGAGGCCAGACTGAGGGTGTGCAGCCAGGAGAGTGACACATGGAGTCCAGTAGCATGGGTTGTGGAACAATGTGGAGAAGGGTATGAGATGAGTGAGGGCAAGTGAACGTTACTGATGTCAAGCAATGTGGGAGACTGTATGGCAGTATGGTGTGGGAGGGTGAATGCAAGATTTTTGTAGGATGGGGAAAGTGTGAGCATGTAGAGCAGGTATCAATGGGAAGTTGCAAATAGTGTGTAGGGAGAGAGGCATAGGGGCAGTACAGGGTCGTGTGAGAGTAGGGCAGGGAAGAAAGTATGTTTGGGCTTTGCTCAAAGAGGAGAATTAAGCATGTGCTTTGCTTGTTTGCTGGTTTTGTGGGGTTTTAGCTTTGCTGCACTTGGCATTCTGGAAGGGTACAAGTGAGTGCCATACAATCTTAGTTCCACATTAACAAAGCTGTAAGGAGCTGTATCAAGAACAGTGTTGGGGGAGAACAGTGGGAAGCAGCATGAAGCAGTCAACAGGGGCAGCACGGACAAGGATACCAACGTCCCAGCTGGGGTCATCTTCAGGGAAAGAATGTGTCCGAACACATGAGCGTCTATTATTCATGCTAAATGACCACTCCCTGTAGCATGCACAGGCTAGCAAACTCATAAATTTGTGTATGTAGTTCAGCCACTGACAAGGGACAAAGAGTCACATTGTCTTATTAGCATGGGTTACACAAGGAGACGATTTGATTCACTTTGTCAGACAGGCAGAGCGCCAAAATGGATGAGATTGTCACGTTAGAGGGCGGGGTTCTATTCCTAGCTAGTTTAGCCTCTTGCTTACAAAAGGGATAAACCCCCCCCCCCCAAATTAGGGAGAGGGGCCCAATAGTTAGTAAGTGCTGACAAATACGTAGAAATTCTAAGCAATCAGTAGAAGAAATGGTGGCTCCCAAGCCATTCATGTCTATTGATGACTGCTCAGTGCCAGACACATTGCTGGTGTAATATCAGTAATGATGATGATGCTATCATTACTCCATATGCAGAGGGTCAACCTCATTTGGGTTCCCTACGCCGGGTTTGTGACCCCCTAATCAAAAGACTCCAAATCTGTGCTACTAACTATACCTTGCTGCCCAATAAGAGATCTCTGTTTTGTCAGGCAGGTTTGAAAGGTGAATTTAAAATAATTTGAAAATACAGCTAGAACCTGAACTATGCTGACAGCAGCAGCCACCCCATAACAACTCTCCTTGGGGTGAGACCACACGAGACAGGGAGGGAAGGCTACTACTCCTTAGGTAGCCTTACCCCTCCCCTGGGCAAATGAGCCATGCGATGCAGTGGCTCATGTGCCCAGGGCCCACCAGATATTCCCCTCTCCCCCACACCCCCTGGCAGAGCAGGTGGGTGCTCCATGATGCGTCCTCAGAAAAATTCCGAGGACACATTGCAGAGCAGCCTAATCCCAATTGGGGTAAGACTGCCCAGGGAAGGGCAATTTGTGTGACGGGCATGCTAGCCCCCACCACATGTGCTGTGAGTGGCGGGCGCGCATCAGCATCATAACTGGGGGTGGAATCTCAGTCCGGTCGGGGGAGGGAGGAAGAGCAGGGCTGGGTGCCCACCCTGTGGGTGGTGCCTCAGTATGCCCCAGCCGCAGTTCCAACAGGGGCTGGCCCACCCAACGTCCCCTTTCCCACAACCGTCTGACTGGCTCCCCATGCATGCCCCACAGTGTGGCGGTGGCGATTGCGCAGGGATCCGGCTGCTGCTCATGTGGCCTCACCCTTCAACTCTCATTCCCCTTTGCAATGTGTTTGGGGCCAAGGATGGTTCTTCAGTGGGCATGAACTTTCAGCACCTTCCTTACCTATTCACTTCAACTATGAGGAGGGCATTCTCGGTGGCGGCCCCATGGTTGTGGAACTCCCTTCTGCTGGAGATCCGCCTGTACCCAGACCTCCCCTCTTTTTGCGGACGATGCAAGACCTGACTGTTCCGCCAGGCCTTTGGTGAGGGAGATGGGTGATGGCGGGGGTGTTGGGGCTGATGCAAGTGTGTGTGGGGAGGTATTCTTTTAAAGCTCTGCCTTGGGTTTTATCGTTTTTAATGTTTATATATACTATATTGCTTTTATGAGGCTGTAAGCTGCCCCGAGCTGCTGTGCAGGAGGGGGCGGCATAAAAATCAAATAAATGAAATGAATGAACTGCTTAACATGCCAGCTGCAACTGCCCTGTGTCCCAGCCCCTTTACACTTGCCTGCAATAGAGCTGGCGGAGTGAGCGACGCCCCTTGCAGGACTGTGGCAGTGGAAGCATTTTCCCCGTGTATGGGGGGAGTTCCAGGAGGAAATCTGCCTTCTCAAGAATGCTTCACATATCTTCAACTCCAAGCTATGCCTGAACAGCATGGCTGAGCCCTTGTAAAACAGCATCTAAAGAGTCCTTTCCTTACCTATTCACTTCAGGCATGAGTAATGGGGTGGTATGTTTTTTGAGATTAGTGTTTAGTTTCTTCCTTCTTCCCCTAAATAACCTTACTGACCCCAGAAACAGTCATTTTCCTATAGTAAATGCTTTTCCCCGCCCTTCTCTTTACTCTCAATTCACCATGTTCTTATAACGTAATCCTGGCTAGTGTAACTTGCTGCTTCTACCTGGCAGAACCGGATAGTACATGGGTGTAACTCAGGCTTCAAAAAGCTCTACTGAAGGCAGGGTGTGATTACACTTGATAAGTCGACAGCTGTCCATCATGGGCTGGGTCAGGCACACAGAGTAGCGAATGAGTAAGCTAAAAAGCATTAGGAACTGCCCTCATGGCTTCTCACTTGCTAGTTCTGGACTGACAACAGAAAAGTCTTGCTTTTTGGGTACAGACATCTCAAGACAGATCAGGAGTTTTCTGTCTGTTCCTACTCAATGTCCTTGTAATGATCTCTGAACAATATCAGCATTATTAAGCATACCATAAAGCACATGGAAAGGCGACTGGGATACAATTCATACTCAACGAAAATAGAACCATTATTTAGTTGCCTTCTGCCTCAGAACTTTTCTACCTCCCCAAATTAACTACACAGCGTATTTGAAAACACAATACAAATGAAAATGAAGGCTCTAGCCCTCCACCTCAAAAGCCTACACCTTTAAAGCAACTCTCTTTCCTTGGTTTTGAAAGTAACTTATATCAATCAACCAATTAAACAAATTTAACTTATTTCAGTGCAAGAAGTTTGTAAAGCTCCCCCCCCCCCCAATTCCCTCTGCACCACAAAATTTTAAGCTGGGGGAGGAGAGTGGTTTCCTACCCTCAGAAACAGCTCCAATACCACAGTCCAGGCTGGAAGACTCTCTTTTAACTGTATTTAACATGCAATCAGGTGACCTGACAGTGAGACATGGCTGCAGAGACTAAAGTGCATTTTGTCTCCGACTTTATGCAGTATTTATGTATTATGCAGTATTTACAATTTAAGCAGCAAAAGTTATGCAAAATTATGCAGTATGGGGGAGGTACTAAATGAGTGGCTTCCTGACAGCTCCAGGATGATTTTGATCCAATCGGATTCCTGGACCCATTTCAGTCAGGTTTTTGTCCTGAGTATAGCATGGAGACTGCGCTTGTGGCTTTGGTCAATGATCTGGTCCTTGAGATGGGCAAGGGAAATTCCACCTTATTAATCTTGCTAGATCTTTCAGCGGTCTTTGATACAGTTGATGATGAGGTGTTGTTGACGTGAGTGCTGGTGGTGGTGCATGGGACCGCTCTTGAGGAGTTCTACTCTTTCTTGTCAGGTATGCCACAACGGGTGGTAATAGGCGATTGCTCATCGTCCCCGTCTCACAGAGTTCTATTCCATCTCCATCTTGTTCAACATGTACCTGAGGCCGCTGGGCAAGGTCATTCAGAGGTTTGGGGTGAGGTGTCATCAATATGCTGATGACACCCACCAACTCTACCTCTCTTTTTCTTCTTACCCAGGTTCTGTAGTCTCGATGCTTACCCGATGCTTGGATGCTGTCAGTCACTGGATGAGGGTCAGCCGATTGAAGCTGAATCCTGACAAGACTGAGGTGATGATGATTGGCCAGTCTTACGACTTGCAGGGGATTGGGACATCTGTTACTGACAGGGTCCGGCCTTCTCTGGTCGATCAGATTTGCAGCCCTGAAGTGCTTCTGGACCCTTTGATGTGCCTGGATTGTCAAGTTGCGGCGGCGGCCAGGAGCGCTTTTCACCAACTCCATCTGGTGAGGGGCATGTACACTTTTCTCTCTGATTCGGACCTGGTCACCGTCATCCATGCCTTCATCACCTCGAGGCTAAATTACTGCAATGTGCTCTACATGATGACTGTTTGGAAGCTGCAGGTGGTGCAGAATATGGTGGCTTGACTCCTATCAGGAACAAGTTGCCAGGAGCACATTACACTGGTGCTCTGAAGTCTGCACTGGCTACCTATAGCTTTCCAGACACAATTCAAGGTGCTGGTTTTGACCTTTAAAGCCCTAAACAGCCTGGGTCCCATATAACTGAAAGACAGCCTGTCCTACCATGTCCCACTGCGGCCCCTACGGTTGGAGCACCCTCTTGCAGGTTCCATCTGTTACCCTTGTCCATAGGGATAGGGGTGCATGGGAGGGTGTTCTCAGTTGCTGCCCTGGTTCTGTGGAACTCCCTTCCCCCGGGAGGTTCATTTGAGCCTGAGCCTAAGCATCTTCTGGAGGCGGTGTAAAAACTTTTTATTTGTAAAGGCAAATGGCGGGTAGGGAGATAGGGGTTGGATGGGTTTGTGTGTAGAGTTGTGAGGATGGTGGGAGTTTTGAGGGGAGGGTGGGAGGTTTTATTGTTTAAATGTTATTATTGTTTGATTGTGAGCCACCGCCTTTGTGAGAAGGGCAGCAGATAAGTCTTAATAAATAAACAAACAAACAAACATTTTGTGTTCTGCAGAATGCAATATCAAAGCTATTCAAGACACAGCAGTGGAAAAAATTCAATGCATTTTCTACAGGCAGAAGATGAAGAATACCCTGAATCCTGTTTGCTAATATGTAGTTTTGAAAAAGGAATGGCAGATGGGAAAAGCACTCCGTTTCTTTGCTTTTAAACTGATCCTTGGTCCCTGGGACATATTTCAAAACTTCAGATACAAATATTCAAACTGAGGATTATTCCAAGTTTCCCAAAGAGCGTGCTGCTGATAGCTGCCTATTACTTCTTGTAAACTGCCATATGAGAACAGTTTCACCCATTTCAGTGAAACTACTCATGTTCATAAAGTTAAGCATGTATGTGGGTCCTTACCAGACTGAATCCTATAGAATCAAATTAGGAAAGCGTTTTGTTTTCCTTTTTCATTGCTATTTAGTCAATTCTCCCACTGACCAGAGAACATTGCAAAGGCTCTCCCACTTCAGCAGACTCTATAACAACTTCCTAGGTTTTTATATCTGTTGGAAGGGATTTTTCTGAAACGTATCCATTTCCCATTCCAAAGCAAAGATATTACTTCCATAAATCAAGCTGTTTACTACCAGCCTAAGAAATGAACTCAAAAATCTTAAGTTGCTTGCGGAATAGTGCAAAGGGCAACTTCCCAGGATTCCCAGTCTTAAAGCTTGGGTTACCTTAACTCCCTCGTTACCTTAGCCTGAGTTAAGCATTGTTCAGACACACACACAACAGCTTTAACTGTTCATATCTGCAAATGGGATAGGTCTCCAGAATCCGGCAAGCCAATATGGTTCTAGACACAACTAGGCTAAACCCAGGACAAGTCAGAGACCGGCACTAAACCCAGGGACCTATATTCACTGCATTTCCCCATTGTCACCAATTGGGAAAACGCAGTGAACATGGGTCCCTTACTAAACCCAAACACAGTGTCCTAATAAATGCACAAATTTAGCTCCTAAACTTAAACAACAACAACAACTCTTGAGGTTCAGTAACAGTCTGTATCCACTGCCTAAACGAGGGGTGGGGAACATCAGGCCCAAGGGCCAAGCGTGGTCTATGGCTAGTTTTTATTTGGCCCCTTTCCAGGTCCTGGATCTGGCCCCTGAATTCAGTTCCTACTCCCAAACACCGAAAGACTGACCTCAGGTTAAGGGAGCAGAGAGAAGGGCAAGCTTGTTTATGTCTGCATCAGCACCAAGCAGCTCACTTTCTTAAGATAATTTTAGAAGAATGAACTCAGGTGAATTAGCTATTTGTATCAAGGGAGAACTTGAAAACTTGAGGACTTGAAAACGCAGAGGATAGAGGATGGATCCACAGTCGAGCTCCATGATGTAGAGTGGACGTTCCTCTTCTGGAGCATACTCCTTAAGCATCCCTATCCCCGGATCTATGTGGCCCTCAGAGCTTATACCAATTTTCAAAGTGGCCCCTGGAAGGGAAAAGGTTTCCTACTCCTCGCCTAAAGATATGTTGAGGTTCTAAAATTGGATACAAATAGTAAAGATTCTTCAGTCACATATATACTTTTACATAACCTTTCGCCTAAAATGGCATAGAGGCGGTTGTTGATACTGATTAGTAACTATGTATTTTCAATTATATTGCTTGGACGCTGACTGTTTTAACCTGAACATTGTTATTTTATGTATTTTTATTTTTTTATTTGTCCATTGTCATTGTACTCTTGCTTTTCTTTGGATTATGATGAAAGCTGATATCCAATAATAAACTTGAAGGTTTCCTTTTACTGCATAACTGCACATGGAGCAAAACCACACATTAACTCTGAAAATCCTTCAGCTCCAGAGAGATGTTCATTAATAGTCTGTTGGCTGGGCCATGTTTCAGTTATGGAAATGGAGAGGATTCGGAAATGACTGGTTTTAGAAATGCAAAGTGAACAGGCTTCACTTTCCTTGTTCCAGGTTGAAAATTGCTTTTTGGGGACATCTGCAACCCTGGTTTTTCAGTATTTTTAGGACAGTAAGAGTTTCCTTAGGGGAATCTCCAAAGATTCCCCCCAAAGTCCAATTGTGGCAAGCAGGGTGTGAAAAGCCACTCTATGGAAGGTGTTACACTTGTGCTTAAATTGGCCATGGCAAGCAGTTTTGTTAGTAGGACAGACTCAAGTTTCAGGACAGTCTGAAATTTCCTAAGCTGCAATTCCTAAAGGCCTCCTGTCTCAGTCATGGAGTCAATTTCTCAGGCAATTATTTGGTGGAGTACGAGATTCTATCAAGAGGAATTCAAAGAGGACTCGTATGGATGGCCTGAATACAATTGTGATGACAGCTAGGATTTTCATCTAAATAAATACACCTTTCCTTTGCCTTTTCCTCTTGTAGAGAAAAAAAAATCACCTATAAAATTACAAATTCAGGACAAGGATTCCTATAGACAAAGCAAGAAGTCTTAAGAAATGTATCTAAAGTAAAATAAATTAAGAATGGAGATAGGAGAAAGAAAGCTTACTATTTCCTTCTCTTCACCTCTTTTACCTATTTAAGCATGAAACTAAGGGGAATAAAATATTGAAATAGCTTCCTTACGTATTGGCAATGGGCTAGAGCCCAGCTAACACACAACTGCAACCAAATTCTTCCCTGATGCATCTAGGTAATGCATTCAAATCTACACACTTCATTTGGGATTACACAGGATGTAAGTCAGAGCAGAATTTTGCTGAAGATGTCTAAAAAGCTTTTCTGCTTGTTGGAGTGGAACAAAGTAGCACAGCTTCCAAGGAAAGCTCTATTGTAGAAAACAAGGAGTCATGGTTTCATTTTCTATAAAAGTGGCATGACTGTGTGCCACTTGAGCAAACACGTCAGCCATCAAGGGGAGACAGCTTTACATATTAATAAAGCTACTACCTCACTTGAAACCAGGCGTCACAAAACCATAGCACATTTCAGTCATGAGCATGATCCATTATCTACCAATGTCTGGTGTCACAACAGCAATATGGGAAACTTACCTGAAACGCCTGGCGGTGTCTTAATGAATTTTCCATTAAAATGAGCAATCACTGCTTCACATTTTTCTGTTGATTCCATTCTGTGTGAATAAAGGATAAAATATATATTAAACATTTGTACGTTAGTGAGTCTGTACTTTGTAGTTTTTAAAATTCCACGTCAACTCCTTCCCCCCTATTTTTTTTCCTGCTTGCTTATGCCTGTGTGATCACCAAGCAGTTCAGTTTGTAAGGATAATTTTAAAGGATGAAATGAACTCTGGTGAATTAGCTATCCCTCCCCCACCCCCCATGGAGGTTTAGTCATGAAAGAGGAGACTGCAGTAGTTGAAAAGCCCGTTTTTATATGAATTCCTGAGGGGTGGGGTGGAGAGGGGTGTTTTGTATTTGTATTTTTATATTGTAAGCCACATCCTCATCACTCCCTCACTCAGAATCTCTTCCCTGTAGCTAAGTTAAGCACGTGCTCC
This sequence comes from Sphenodon punctatus, assembly GCA_003113815.1. NCBI lineage: Eukaryota > Metazoa > Chordata > Lepidosauria > Sphenodontia > Sphenodontidae > Sphenodon > Sphenodon punctatus. The sequence continues at coordinate 4,212,920 of QEPC01005340.1, forward strand.
TGCATTTTCTCAACCTCATGAATGTATCCTTGTGTCTCCCAATGTTCACCTCTCCCTCATCTCCCCCTTCCTTGTCTCTCCTAGATTGTAAGTCCTTTGGGGTAGGGACTTGTCTATAACTACTGATGTACAGTGCCACATACACTGCTGGCATAATAAAATAACAACAACAACAACAACAATTTTTACCAAGGGAGGACTTGGAAACTTTGCTAATGTGAGTCCACCATTCAAACAACAGACTTCAGCCTGCAAAGCAAGCAGGGGGAACCTTTTCCCTCCCAGGGGCCACTATGAAAAGTAGTGCAAGCTCTGAGGGCCACATGGAAGCTGGGGCCATGTGTGCTTAAAGGGTGTGCTCAGGGAAAGGAGGGTTCACATCATGGATCTATTCCTTATCCTTGTTTTCATGCCCTCATCTCTGCTTCCTTACCCTGAGCACAGTCTTTCAGCCCTTGGGGATAAAAAGGAACTGGGATCAAGGGGCTAGATTCAGGAACTGTAAAGGGGCCAAATAAAACCTAGCTATGGGCTGCATTTGGCCCCTGTGACTAAAGTTCCTCATCTCTGTTGTACAAACTATACATACTTGCTAATGAAGATTATTTGCTGGGACAAATAGATGGGCAAAGGGACAAATGTGAGAGGGCCCTTGGGTCCCAAACCCAAACCCCCAGTATCCTCCCCACACCACCTACCGCTTCAGTTCTAACTCAGGACGTGTATCTGCTTTTCCCTTCTTCCAGGTTTATGTGGAACGCTAAGTCCAGGCCCTTGGCCCCCCCCCCCCGCCCAAAGTCCCTCAGGGCACATTCCCACAATACGTACTGCACACTATTTGCCGCTGGGAAAGAATCCAGGAGCCAAAGCATGCGCAAGGTTTGTAATGTGGGACCGCCTCCCTGTGCATTTTTGCTGCTGATCCTATGGGGGATTGCAGAGCTGGATTTCCCTACTCTGTAATCCTCCACAGGATCACTGGCAAAAATGCGTGTGGGGTGGGGGGGGTAGTCCCATGTTACAAACCCTGTACACGCTTTGCCTCCCGGATTCTTTCCTGGAGGCAAATAGCATGCGGTAAGTATCGTGGGAAAGCACCCTCAGGATCTACAAAGGAGAGGGGGACAGGATAAGCAGCCTTTTGGCATCCAAGTGAAATAAACATTTCAAGTACAAAAGACTGGCTCTTGCAGCAGCAGCTTCCAGACTGGCTACAAAGCCTTAAAGACCCAATAAATCCTAGAATGCTAAGGAGAGTGCCTACTTCTGCGCTTGGTTTAGGAGCTGCTGCAGTAGAAATGGAAATGCTGCTCTCTGAGGTAACCGTGGTCCAGGTCTCATCACCTCAATACTGAGGAATAGGGAAGCAGCCACTTACATCCTGTGGGACAGTGGCTGTTAGCCAGCATGCCAGGGCACACTGGTGCTCCTCAGCGGGTTGTCAGGTGTGCCTTGGAAACAGAGGCAATTCTAGTTGCTCAGTGAACCATGGCCCTTCCAGGTCACACTGCAGTGGTTATTAATGGGTATTCAATTAAATTATATTTATTTAATATTGTAAGTGTAATGGATAATTTACTTCATACCCATTTCATCGTGGCTTTCGTTACACGCAAAGAAGGTTTTCTGTGTTATGTTAAAAGTGCATGGCTACGTAGTGTATATTGACAGGTAAGCATGGGCATCCTGCATAAGCACTATTGAAAGTGTCTGGAAAATACCTGCCTGTTGGGCAGTCGACTCCAGGTGAAGCAGGAATGGAGGCTATCAAAGCAGCAAGGGCGAGACATGCAAGCGGTTCCAGAGCAACTAGTCATAAACACCTGAGGAACCAGAATACTTCAAGAATAGATCTCACAGTGATGACTCATTTACTTCAGGAAAGCTGATGAAAGGAAAGTTATTCTAATAATTCTGCTCCCCATTTCTCAGAAAAATCAAGCTTTCAGAAACTGGATTAGAGGGGCCAGAGGAAGAGCTTAATGAGATAATAATTAACAGGGAAAAACTTCTTTTGTTCACAAAACGTTTATCTGAGTGAAACAGTGACATAAATTGCCTTGGGATGCGAGGACTGGGATGAGGTCCTTACTTGTTCCAATCCTTTCCACTAATGCTATTTATTTATGTATTTATTACATTTTTACCCCACCCTTCTCCGGAGACTCAGGGCAGCTTACAACATCAAAATAAAAATAAAATAAAATACATTAAAACCCACACCATCTCAATCACCCCCCACCCTTTATCCGCACCTGCCACCCACCAATCCTCCTCCCCAAACCCCCCATCCCAATCCCACCCAACCCTATTCCTTCCTGCCAAAGAAGAGTCTTATATCTCCTCTGGAAGATGAACAGGCTCGGGCTTAGGTGAATCTCCAAGGGGAGGGAGTTCCATGATTGTGGGGCAGCAACTGAGAACGCCCCCCCTGCATGCCCTCGTTTTAAGAACTTCATGGGCAGTTGGCACTCACAAGAGGGTATCCTAGGCTGACCTCCCAGGCCACCATGGGACACAGATAGGGGAAGAGGCAATCTTTCAGATACCTGGGCCCCAAGTCGTATAGGGCTTTATAGATTAAAACCAGCACCTTGAATTGTGCCTGGAAAGCTATCAGCAGCCAATGCAGACTCAGGAGCATTGGTGTAATGTGCTCCCAGCGATTCATCCCCAACAGAAAGCAGGCTGCTGCATTCTGCACCAAGTGCAGCTTCCGAACAATCTTCAAGGGCAGCCCCACGTAGAGAGCATTGCAGTAGTAGCCTCAAGGTTACGAAGGCATGGATGACCATGGCCATATATGAATCTGATAGAAAAGGCCACAGTCTTCCCACCAGATGAAGTTGGTAAAAAGCGCTCCTGGCCACTGCTGCAGCCTGACAATCCAGGTTCAACAGTGGATCTAGGAGACCCCCAAGGCTGTGAACTTCTTCAATGACAGAGGTTCACACCTCCCCCAGATCACAAGAGTGGCCAACCATCATCACCTAGCTAGCATGTTGCAGGGGCTTGTACGTTGAATATATTATTATTAATTATTATCATTAACAAGAACAATAATACATAATAATATAATATGGCACTCGCAATGCTTCACATAATACATAAAAGTAAAAATTATTTAAAACTATTTCAAACAAAGTAATTTAAAATAGTATTAAAATGTTTAAATGGGGGAAGGAAAAAGGGAGGACAGAGTACATTAAGGGGAACCAGCAGTGAATCCTAAAAGCACCTAGAAAATAAATATGTTTTCAGGTGCTTTTTAAAGGTAAAGAGGGAGGAATGGAGATGGACATCCAGGGGAAGCGAGTTCCACACTAAGGGGCCCGCTACAGCAAAAGTCTGATCGCCCACCGACTTAAGACGTGATGGCGAAACCCCCAAACAGTGGGTGGCTCCTGAGCGTAGATAGGGATACCCATCAGTGTGAGGTTCCAGAAGAAGGTCTCCAAGATAACGAGGGCCTAAACTGCTCAGAGTCCTGAAAACCAGCAGCACAATCTTAAACTCAATCTGTTGTTCTACAGGCAGCAAGTGCAGAGAACATACAGTGAGCATAATATGATCACGGCTGCCTGAACAAGCTACAAGCGATGGATAAACACTGCCGGTAGCCCATAGAAGAGGGAATAACTAAAATCAAGGCTTGTAGTCACCAGTGCATGGGTTACTGTGGCAATGTCAGCCTGGGATAAATAAGGGCATAAGTTACACAAATTGTGTAGTTGAAAAAAGCATTTCCACACCACATCTGATACCCGAGCTTTCATGGACAGAGTGTGGTCAAAAATGATGCCCAAGTTCTTTACCTGGCCCACTACTTCTACTGAGACCCCAACGACATTCAGAGGCCTGAGGGAGGCAAGGCCATCCTCATATCAGCTGCCCCTTCCCACAAATATCACCTCCGTCTTCCTCGGATTGACCATGAGGTAGTTCTGAAGCATCCAGGTGGCTATGTCATTCAAGCATTCCTCCAAGGCAGAGGTCAAGCTGGCAGGGCTCACAGGGCAAGAGATATAAAGTTGTGTATCATCAGTGTACTGATGATACTGAAGCCCGTGCTTGATCATTACATCCCTAAAAGGCTGTATGTATACACTGAACAACACGGGCGAAAGAATAGAACCTTAAGGAACGCTGCAATTTGGGCCCCTCAGGGATGACATATCCATCCATCACCACCAATTGGTTCCTTCCTTTCAGGTATGACAGAAACCATCAACTGGCAGCTCCTGTCAAATCAGCAATACCCCTCAGCTGCCGAAGCAATAACCCATGGTTAATCATATCGAATGCTGCCATAAAGTCCAGCATGACCAAAATGGCCAGCTGTCCTTGATCTAAAATCAGCAGCAGATCATTCAACAACCTGACAAGTGNGGGCGAGACATGCAAGCGGTTCCAGAGCAACTAGTCATAAACACCTGAGGAACCAGAATACTTCAAGAATAGATCTCACAGTGATGACTCATTTACTTCAGGAAAGCTGATGAAAGGAAAGTTATTCTAATAATTCTGCTCCCCATTTCTCAGAAAAATCAAGCTTTCAGAAACTGGATTAGAGGGGCCAGAGGAAGAGCTTAATGAGATAATAATTAACAGGGAAAAACTTCTTTTGTTCACAAAACGTTTATCTGAGTGAAACAGTGACATAAATTGCCTTGGGATGCGAGGACTGGGATGAGGTCCTTACTTGTTCCAATCCTTTCCACTAATGCTATTTATTTATGTATTTATTACATTTTTACCCCACCCTTCTCCGGAGACTCAGGGCAGCTTACAACATCAAAATAAAAATAAAATAAAATACATTAAAACCCACACCATCTCAATCACCCCCCACCCTTTATCCGCACCTGCCACCCACCAATCCTCCTCCCCAAACCCCCCATCCCAATCCCACCCAACCCTATTCCTTCCTGCCAAAGAAGAGTCTTATATCTCCTCTGGAAGATGAACAGGCTCGGGCTTAGGTGAATCTCCAAGGGGAGGGAGTTCCATGATTGTGGGGAAGCAACTGAGAACGCCCCCCCTGCATGCCCTCGTTTTAAGAACTTCATGGGCAGTTGGCACTCACAAGAGGGTATCCTAGGCTGACCTCCCAGGCCACCATGGGACACAGATAGGGGAAGAGGCAATCTTTCAGATACCTGGGCCCCAAGTCGTATAGGGCTTTATAGATTAAAACCAGCACCTTGAATTGTGCCTGGAAAGCTATCAGCAGCCAATGCAGACTCTGGAGCATTGGTGTAATGTGCTCCCAGCGATTCATCCCCAACAGAAAGCAGGCTGCTGCATTCTGCACCAAGTGCAGCTTCCGAACAATCTTCAAGGGCAGCCCCACGTAGAGAGCATTGCAGTAGTAGCCTCAAGGTTACGAAGGCATGGATGACCATGGCCATATATGAATCTGATAGAAAAGGCCACAGTCTTCCCACCAGATGAAGTTGGTAAAAAGAGCTCCTGGCCACTGCTGCAGCCTGACAATCCAGGTTCAACAGTGGATCTAGGAGACCCCCAAGGCTGTGAACTTCTTCAATGACAGAGGTTCACACCTCCCCCAGATCACAAGAGTGGCCAACCATCATCACCTAGCTAGCATGTTGCAGGGGCTTGTACGTTGAATATATTATTATTAATTATTATCATTAACAAGAACAATAATACATAATAATATAATATGGCACTCGCAATGCTTCACATAATACATAAAAGTAAAAATTATTTAAAACTATTTCAAACAAAGTAATTTAAAATAGTATTAAAATGTTTAAATGGGGGAAGGAAAAAGGGAGGACAGAGTACATTAAGGGGAACCAGCAGTGAATCCTAAAAGCACCTAGAAAATAAATATGTTTTCAGGTGCTTTTTAAAGGTAAAGAGGGAGGAATGGAGATGGACATCCAGGGGAAGCGAGTTCCACACTAAGGGGCCCGCTACAGCAAAAGTCTGATCGCCCACCGACTTAAGACGTGATGGCGAAACCCCCAAACAGTGGGTGGCTGCTGAGCGTAGATAGGGATACCCATCAGTGTGAGGTTCCAGAAGAAGGTCTCCAAGATAACGAGGGCCTAAACTGCTCAGAGTCCTGAAAACCAGCAGCACAATCTTAAACTCAATCTGTTGTTCTACAGGCAGCCAGTGCAGAGAACATACAGTGAGCATAATATGATCACGGCTGCCTGAACAAGCTACAAGCGATGGATAAACACTGCCGGTAGCCCATAGAAGAGGGAATAACAAAAATCAAGGCTTGTAGTCACCAGTGCATGGGTCACTGTGGCAACGTCAGCCTGGGATAAATAAGGGCATAAGTTACACAAATTGTGTAGTTGAAAAAAGCATTTCCACACCACATCTGATACCCGAGCTTTCATGGACAGAGTGTGGTCAAAAATGATGTCCAAGTTCTTTACCTGGCCCACTACTTCTACTGAGACCCCAACCACATTCAGAGGCCTGAGGGAGGCAAGGCCATCCTCATATCAGCTGCCCCTTCCCACAAATATCACCTCCGTCTTCCTCGGATTGACCATGAGGTAGTTCTGAAGCATCCAGGTGGCTATGTCATTCAAGCATTCCTCCAAGGCAGAGGTCAAGCTGGCAGGGCTCACAGGGCAAGAGATATAAAGTTGTGTATCATAAGTGTACTGATGATACTGAAGCCCGTGCTTGATCATTACATCCCTAAAAGGCTGTATGTATACACTGAACAACACGGGCGAAAGAATAGAACCTTAAGGAACGCTGCAATTTGGGCCCCTCAGGGATGACATATCCATCCATCACCACCAATTGGTTCCTTCCTTTCAGGTATGACAGAAACCATCAACTGGCAGCTCCTGTCAAATCAGCAATACCCCTCAGCTGCCGAAGCAATAACCCATGGTTAATCGTATCGAATGCTGCCATAAAGTCCAGCATGACCAAAATGGCCAGCTGTCCTTGATCTAAAATCAGCAGCAGATCATTCAACAACCTGACAAGTGCGGTCTTTACACCATGGGAAGGCTTGAACCCAGACTGAAATTTTCCCAAAATATTGTTGGGAGTCCAGGTGTCTTTGTACCACATGGCTACAGCCTTCTCAATCACCTTCCCTAGGAAAGGCAGATTGGATAATTGGAAAGCACTCCCAACATCAAGAGATGGTTTCTTGAAGAGGGGGTGGACCTTCGCACATTTGTAGGTGGCCAGCACCCTTCCCTCCCTAAAAGAGGCATTAACAATGCCTGTTAATAAAGGTACCACTGCCTCACTGCTCGCCCTCAACAGCCAGAACAGGCACGGGTTGGAGGCTCACATGGTGGGTCTCAACGATCCCAGCAGTGCACAGACCTCCTTGTCATCAACCAGGGGAATACAGTCCTTCAGAACTTCGCGGCTCTCCACGCTGAAATGCCTAACGAGTCCTGCCCGGAGTCCCTCTATCTTCTCTGCAAAGGACGTAGAAAATTTCTCACAGAGCTCAGTTGAAAAAACTACACTGACAGAGAGTCTGGAATCACCAGGCCTTTCCTGCACAGGGTTGCGAGGAAGGGAGTAGCAGGTGCATGAGGTTAGTGTCTTATTGTCCCAATATGTCCCCTGGATTTAAACTTTAACCTTAAACAAAAAAGCAGAAAAAGCATGATCCTCTGGTGTTTCTAGTTTGTGTTTCTTCTGATTCAGAGTGTGGTCATTGGAAGATTAGTGTTTTTATTTTTGTCTCTTCCTCATCCTACTTTGGCTGTTTTTACACGGACGCCCCTCCTCCCCCCCACTGCTGGGTGTGCGGGCAGGTGTGCGATGTTGGGGGGGANGGCTGACCTCCCAGGCCACCATGGGACACAGATAGGGGAAGAGGCAATCTTTCAGATACCTGGGCCCCAAGTCGTATAGGGCTTTATAGATTAAAACCAGCACCTTGAATTGTGCCTGGAAAGCTATCAGCAGCCAATGCAGACTCTGGAGCATTGGTGTAATGTGCTCCCAGCGATTCATCCCCAACAGAAAGCAGGCTGCTGCATTCTGCACCAAGTGCAGCTTCCGAACAATCTTCAAGGGCAGCCCCACGTAGAGAGCATTGCAGTAGTAGCCTCAAGGTTACGAAGGCATGGATGACCATGGCCATATATGAATCTGATAGAAAAGGCCACAGTCTTCCCACCAGATGAAGTTGGTAAAAAGAGCTCCTGGCCACTGCTGCAGCCTGACAATCCAGGTTCAACAGTGGATCTAGGAGACCCCCAAGGCTGTGAACTTCTTCAATGACAGAGGTTCACACCTCCCCCAGATCACAAGAGTGGCCAACCATCATCACCTAGCTAGCATGTTGCAGGGGCTTGTACGTTGAATATATTATTATTAATTATTATCATTAACAAGAACAATAATACATAATAATATAATATGGCACTCGCAATGCTTCACATAATACATAAAAGTAAAAATTATTTAAAACTATTTCAAACAAAGTAATTTAAAATAGTATTAAAATGTTTAAATGGGGGAAGGAAAAAGGGAGGACAGAGTACATTAAGGGGAACCAGCAGTGAATCCTAAAAGCACCTAGAAAATAAATATGTTTTCAGGTGCTTTTTAAAGGTAAAGAGGGAGGAATGGAGATGGACATCCAGGGGAAGCGAGTTCCACACTAAGGGGCCCGCTACAGCAAAAGTCTGATCGCCCACCGACTTAAGACGTGATGGCGAAACCCCCAAACAGTGGGTGGCTGCTGAGCGTAGATAGGGATACCCATCAGTGTGAGGTTCCAGAAGAAGGTCTCCAAGATAACGAGGGCCTAAACTGCTCAGAGTCCTGAAAACCAGCAGCACAATCTTAAACTCAATCTGTTGTTCTACAGGCAGCCAGTGCAGAGAACATACAGTGAGCATAATATGATCACGGCTGCCTGAACAAGCTACAAGCGATGGATAAACACTGCCGGTAGCCCATAGAAGAGGGAATAACAAAAATCAAGGCTTGTAGTCACCAGTGCATGGGTCACTGTGGCAACGTCAGCCTGGGATAAATAAGGGCATAAGTTACACAAATTGTGTAGTTGAAAAAAGCATTTCCACACCACATCTGATACCCGAGCTTTCATGGACAGAGTGTGGTCAAAAATGATGTCCAAGTTCTTTACCTGGCCCACTACTTCTACTGAGACCCCAACCACATTCAGAGGCCTGAGGGAGGCAAGGCCATCCTCATATCAGCTGCCCCTTCCCACAAATATCACCTCCGTCTTCCTCGGATTGACCATGAGGTAGTTCTGAAGCATCCAGGTGGCTATGTCATTCAAGCATTCCTCCAAGGCAGAGGTCAAGCTGGCAGGGCTCACAGGGCAAGAGATATAAAGTTGTGTATCATTAGTGTACTGATGATACTGAAGCCCGTGCTTGATCATTACATCCCTAAAAGGCTGTATGTATACACTGAACAACACGGGCGAAAGAATAGAACCTTAAGGAACGCTGCAATTTGGGCCCCTCAGGGATGACATATCCATCCATCACCACCAATTGGTTCCTTCCTTTCAGGTATGACAGAAACCATCAACTGGCAGCTCCTGTCAAATCAGCAATACCCCTCAGCTGCCGAAGCAATAACCCATGGTTAATCATATCGAATGCTGCCATAAAGTCCAGCATGACCAAAATGGCCAGCTGTCCTTGATCTAAAATCAGCAGCAGATCATTCAACAACCTGACAAGTGCGGTCTTTACACCATGGGAAGGCTTGAACCCAGACTGAAATTTTCCCAAAATATTGTTGGGAGTCCAGGTGTCTTTGTACCACATGGCTACAGCCTTCTCAATCACCTTCCCTAGGAAAGGCAGATTGGATAATTGGAAAGCACTCCCAACATCAAGAGATGGTTTCTTGAAGAGGGGGTGGACCTTCGCACATTTGTAGGTGGCCAGCACCCTTCCCTCCCTAAAAGAGGCATTAACAATGCCTGTTAATAAAGGTACCACTGCCTCACTGCTCGCCCTCAACAGCCAGAACAGGCACGGGTTGGAGGCTCACATGGTGGGTCTCAACGATCCCAGCAGTGCACAGACCTCCTTGTCATCAACCAGGGGAATACAGTCCTTCAGAACTTCGCGGCTCTCCACGCTGAAATGCCTAACGAGTCCTGCCCGGAGTCCCTCTATCTTCTCTGCAAAGGACGTAGAAAATTTCTCACAGAGCTCAGTTGAAAAAACTACACTGACAGAGAGTCTGGAATCACCAGGCCTTTCCTGCACAGGGTTGCGAGGAAGGGAGTAGCAGGTGCATGAGGTTAGTGTCTTATTGTCCCAATATGTCCCCTGGATTTAAACTTTAACCTTAAACAAAAAAGCAGAAAAAGCATGATCCTCTGGTGTTTCTAGTTTGTGTTTCTTCTGATTCAGAGTGTGGTCATTGGAAGATTAGTGTTTTTATTTTTGTTTGGCCGTTTTTACACGGACGCCCCTCCTCCCCCCCACTGCTGGGTGTGCGGGCAGGTGTGCGATGTTGGGGGGGGCGTTCACGTACACGCCGTGACGGTAGAGGGGATGGGTGTTCATCCGTGCGAACAGCATGGACGGTGGGTGGGGGTGCATGCCTGCTCCTGACGCACACCCATCTCCCACCCACAGAGTCATCTGACAAAACGGAGAAGGCTCTATGGATGGAGGTTGGTGTGCTCCCTTTCCCACGGGGACACACCCACCTCCACCCACTGCAGCAGCACACCCATTCCCCCACCCACCGCTGCCAGTGTAAAAAGGACCTTTGAGTAATAGGTATGAATGGCAATAGCTAGAAAAAGACAATGCATAACGGATATATTGTATACCTAGTGCAAAATGAGAAAACAAATGAGAATAGAAAATTGCCATGGTACCTTGCAAAGCCAACCCCACGACTTGTGCCACTAGAATCACGAAGTATCCTTGTAGAGATAACTTGTCCAAATGGCTTGAGCATATTCTCAAGTTCCTGCTCGTCCATTGAAAGTGGCAAATTGGAAATATATAAGTTAGTTGGGTCTTGTTCTTGTTGCTGAAACAGAATTAAAAGTTACTATTAGTTTTTGTAAGAAACATATACGAGATAAAACTTGAGCATAAATTATGTACATCATTACATCTATATCCATCCATCACTGCCCCAAGTTTGTACACCAAGGGCACAAGGAGAGGTGTTCTCGATGGCTGCTCCACAGTTCTGGAACTCTCTTACCCTAGAGAGGTTTGCCAAAGCCTGGCCTCTTCAGACGGCAGTATTGGGCTTATTTATTTTGCCAGGCATTTAGGAGGGAGGGCTAGGGGCTGGAAAGTTACTTTTAAAGGAATTTTATATTTTCTACAGTTTTTTTATGGGTTTTATTTTATATATGCATATTTATGAGCAAATAAACAAGAGCACGCAATGCAAAGGCACACATTTTAATAGAAAGCTCTTCTTATTTGACCCACCTTCAACAACTTTTTCAGTAAAATGACATTCAAGGGGGGCGGGGGGAAATCTCCTACTTATAGCATGTTGGGAATCACTTTTGCTGACTTGAATTATTCCACAAAGATGTGAGGATCAGGGTGGATAAATGACTCCTCCTAGCTTATGTAACATATTCTCATTTTGAGGAGTTTGGAAAGAAAGTACTCAAGTGAGTAACAGAGAAAGTAAGGTTGAAACTGGGGAAGATAGGAATACAGACGAAAGGACAAATATCTTGGGAAAGAGATAAGCAACGCAAAGGGAAAAAAGGCAAACCAAGGTAGGGGCGGACGATAAACAGGAAGGAAGAAAAAAAAAAGCAAAGGAAAGACAGTATGTTTTAAATAAAAGTACAGACATCCCATCAGTATATGAGCAATTCCTATCTGTCTATGGGAACAACTTTTGTCTAGTTTTCTATTATCTGTAATAAATCTATAGTTCCATATTGCTTTCTGACCTAGTTCACTGCAGCTGGATTTCACATTTTTTAGGACTTCCTTGCAAGTACTTCCTTTGACCTACAGAGCTCTCAATGGCCTGGGCCCCACATATCTGAAAGACCGCTACTCCCACTACGTGGCTTGGTTGGCCGGGAACGCTCTCTTGCTGCTATCTGCCAGCCAGGTTCATATGACGAGTGTGCACGGAGACTGTTATTACACACGGAGTCCCCCCCCCCCCGCTGTGTGTGCGGTGGGGGGGGGCGTCTGTGTAAACGCTGCAGCGGTGGGTGGTGGGGTGGGTTTGCACTTGTGGGAACACCATGGGTGGTGGTGCATGCATGCTTCCGCGCAACACCCATCTCCACCCATCACCCATCCACGGAGCCATCCAGCAAACCAGAGGCGGTTCCGTGAGCGGAGGTGAGTGTGCGCCCATGGGAAAGGCCGCAAACCTTTTTCTACCCACCGCCAGGGCACACCCATCCACCTACCCACGTGGTCCATTTAGAAAATGACCAAAGAGGTATCCTCGATTGCTGCCCCAGTTTTGTGGAACTCCGTTGCCTGGAGGTTTGGCAAAGATTGAACCCGAATATTTTCTGGAGGCAATATAAGATCTACCTTTTTGGCTAAGTGTTTGGAAGGCATAGACAGGGCTTGGGTGGGGGGGGGGGGGTTAGGAGTGTTTTATATATTTTACATAAGTATGAGCTCAAAGAAGGGGTGTTGGATTTCCAAGAATTAAAAGGGATAAGGCCATCTATCCAAATCCCTAAAATATATGTATACAATACCATACTCATATATTTTATCATACATAATATCATACAGATGCACAGCAAACATTAAAATTGCTCATCTACTAATTGCTGCCACTCACTTTGAGAAGCTTGTTTCCCACTCCTATTTACTTGTGTCCAAGAACTCTAAGTTTAAAGAACCCTTCCAGCATGTCTTCCCAGAAACTCTTCTTTTAGCAGTACACCCAAACTTTAGACTGCTAATGGGTAAGGCTACACGAGACAAGGAGGGAAACTTACCATGCTTGGCTAGCCTTATCCCTCCCTGGGCACAAGAACCATGTGATGCAGAGGCTTGTGTGACCAGTGGCAGCCAGATGTTCCCTCTGCCTCAGGGTGGGGTGAACAGCTGCCTGATACGTGATGCGTTCTTGGAAAAAATTTGAGGACATGTCGTGGAGCAGCCATACCCCTCATGGAGTAAGGCAGCCCAGGGTGTGGCTATCCATGTGACCAGGCCCCTTTTGCCTGCTGTGTGGTGAGCTCCGCGGGGGACTGCGAGCAATGGGCACTGACCCCATGGTGCATGGATGGGATGGCCATGTCATGGTCAGGGATGGACTCTCAGTCCGGCTGAGCTGATTGGGGGAGGAGGAGCCCAGAGGAGCGCCTGTACGCCCCTCTCCTCTTCCTGGCAAACAGTTGATAGGGGGAGGGGCCCAGAGGAGCATGCACGGGCACACCTCTGCACCTCTCCTCCCCTGATCAGCTGTTGGTTGGTTGGATCAGGGGCAGGGGAGCCTACAGTCTTCCCAGGCTCCCCTCCCCCCGGTACATCCGACTGACAGCTGATCATGGGGAAGAGGGGCCTGGGAAGAGGGTACGCACTCTTCCCAGACTACCCTACCCCATCAGCTGTCAGGTGCGTGGGTGGGCCCTCCTCCACTCTCCAATAGTGAATTAGGCCCAAACCTGCACTGTGTGGCTGGCTCCCCGCACTTGCTCTGTGTGGCAGCAGCGATTGCCTGGCACAGGGTCACATGGGGATTGGGCCCTCAGTGCTGATGTAGCCTCAACCAATGTGCTAGCAATTCCCAGCACAGTCATATCTCCATGGGGAAACTCATAATCTGTGTTCAAGGCAAATTTCTTGTTTTTGTCTTAATGACGCCTCTATCATTGCATTGGCCTGTGACTGCCAAATGGATTTTAAAAGTGGAAAACTGCATTATCTAGTTTGAGGCAGGTCATGCAACAAATCTGATGGCTTGAGGCACTTACTGAAAATAATATTGAATCCACACAAAATACAATGAGAGCCTGTGGCTTAAGTTATCTTAGATCATCTGATTTCTCCTTTGCATTAGAAGAGTCAGCAGAAACAGTAGACGAGAAAATGGATCCACTGAGAGTCTATAGCTCACATTAATATTCATTACCAAGCACCATTCAAACCCATGAGGGAAAAGCCTACAAGACTATAGCAATATTTCTGACATAAGTTCACATTTCTCTGCTATGAATTTGAGAAGAGGGGAGTTTTAATGATTTTAGAATTAGCTTGTTACTCAGATCTTATTAGACAATTATATTTTTATACATTGAGTTGTGCAGGCTATGGGTTTATAGTTTCTCCTTTAACGAACACTAGTAGTAAAAGCTTTAATTGAGCTTCCAGTCCTTGGCAACACAATATCATACTTCCAGCCATATCATCTGAATTTCACAGATGTTATTGGCGAGATTTGAGATCGGCAATGATTGGTAATAACTGAAAAACATAATTTATATACGTTTCATTATTTTTACAATACATAAAAATATTTACACTACAGTACACTAAAAGTTAACACTTTTGAAATGTATTACATATTTAATGTAAAAGTATGAAATTAGCTTCTTAGGATGCTTTGTCAGCATTGTAATAAAATTTATATATATATTTATGTGTGTACATATACATACATTTACATATACACTTCACATCTAAAACTTAGATTTTGAAAAGACAAAAGATATATAAACTTTTCTATCACAATGCACACACAGCATTTTAAGAAGCTAATTTTAGACTTTTACATTATACATTTTGAAAATTATACATTTTAGTATACTGTATAAAGTTTTATTCAGAAACAAGGTGAAATTTACTTCCTCTATATAAATGCAGTATAACTGCAGGTGAGGGTTGGGAAGCAGAGAGCTCAAATTTGTTACTGCTACTTCAACTACAGGTTGCTGTAAGGTGTGTCAGGCTAGTAGATTAGTACATTTCTGGATGCTGTATATTCAGATAGCCCTCCCAGCTTCCACAGACACGTGATGCAGAAACACCAGTGCCATTTCTCATCTCCAGAGAATACAAGCATATCAGTATATTTTCAAAGGCAGGGTTTGCATTATTGAATACATTAAGGGTGAACAAGAATATTATTAGCTCTACTTGTGAATTCCATTTTGCACAGGAAATGCAAAAAAACATTTCTAGAATTACTTTGTCTACAAAGGTACTATTTCTTCAAGGAAAAATAAGTGCTGGCTTCCATTTAAACTTCTATCCCAAATATGCTTATTTTTTCATCTGATAGCTGCTGTTTTAAAATGACCAATCTAATTGTTATAAGAATACACGTGGGTGAATTTACTGCCAAATTTATAAGTCAAGGTACAAACATAGTAGCAATGTCAAAGCTTCTCTCTTTAGAAATTGGAAGAGACAATGTCTAAAGCAAAACCAAACCTTTATTTATAGGATGCTAGAACATTTCTAGAAAGCAGAGGCCGTGTGATACAACACCACAGTAGTCAGATTTGCTCTATGGCACCAAAATCCATTAGTCTCACCTTATTGAAAAATACTATGAAACCTGGTAATGGTGAAAAGAAAAGGTTTTTAGAGAAATTATATAGGGTTCATCACCATATCTCTCAAAATAGATGGACTTTAATAGAGGTTTTTTAATCATCCTATAGAAAAGTACTTTTTAAAATTAAATTCTGTAGGATGCTCAAAAACACCTATGAAAAACTAATCATATATTATGCAAACGAACTTATAGGACTCTTCTAAGGACAGCTAAGTTTCCATTAGGATGTAGTGCTTTTGATTGCAATGAGTCCAAGTGGCTCATTGGGATGGATATATCAAGGAAAAAATTCTTTTTCCAATGCAAGATGCCAAATAGTACACACAACAGCATCCGTTTGAAAGCTGGTCCCTATTTCAATCATTGCACATACACATGCATGTACACTGTTATTGCTAGCTCTCGCAGCCCCAAAGTGAGTAACTGTCTGGATTTGCTTTCTGTGACATAGGGTATTGTCAGACGTGACGAGATCACAGTGAGCCATGCTGAATACCTACATGTGGTCACTGTGCCCTGCATGTCTGTTCGGCGGCCGCTGGATGTTCGCCACACTGAATACCCACATGGGGTCAATTTCAACCACGCTTCCCGGGCTACCGGCGCGAAAATCGGCTGAAGCGTGGTGAAAGTGATTCCAGGCGGGCATCAATAAAAAGTAACGTCTGGTCGGCTATCACGGCCCGGAATCCCCGGCGGGATTCCGGGCCGTGGTGAACTCGGCCAGACGCTGCGGCGGCATTGGCCTCGCCGCCCGCCCGTCTCCCCAGAGGGCGGGTGGTGAGGGAGCGTGGAGGGGGCGGGGCCGTGCGGCCGCACGTTGCACCGTGCGGCCCCGCCCCCTCCCTGATTCCCCGCCGGGATCCCCGGCACGTCTGTTTGCCGTGCCTGGGTGATCCCGGCGGGGAATCTCTGGGTTGTTTTTGAGACGGGGTGAAACCGCCCCGTCACATCTGAAAACACCCACTGTCTTAACTTTAAGCTTTTGGCTTAAACTAAGCTCCAAGATCCAAAGGTCAAAGTGGTTCTGAACTGAAGAACCACCTTGATCTTCACAGCTCTTCTGGTCAGTCAAATGGGTTTCCTTGAGAGTTGAGTGGGAGACTGGATAGTCAAGTGTCTCCTGGAAATCCCATCTTGTCTTTTATCCCCACATTAAGGCAAATAAAAAATAAATAGGAAGCAAGGCAAAGTAGGCAGGAGGGGAGAGAAAGGAGGTACCCAGGGTCTGGTCTTCATCCCAATAATTCTGGCACACTACGCTAGATAAAATCTCCTACATTTTAGACCAGCACTATTACACCATTATGCAACATACTACTCCAAAAATCAAACTCTCAAACTGAATACACAAGAACAGAAGCCTACCTTGTGTTTATTTGGATTAATTTTTTTTTAAAATAACTTGGTGGTGGGAAATTATGTTCCAATAAAGATCAAGAACTGTCCACCAAGACCCTAACCCTTTATATCCCAAATGAGATCCCACAGCTTCCACCACATCCACACAAACTTTTCCTTCTCTGGTCCTAAAGGCACTGTGTTGTACAAATGGACATTAAATTCTACATAATATTTTTGTCACCAAAGTTAAGAATTTGGGGAGTCGGAAACAAACATTTCTTCCTTCTGCTGGACTCTAGGCAGAGCAACCTATAACATTAACTTTTGCAATTCACTCACTTACTGAGAACCATCTCATTATTATATTTGAGTACATAAAATAGACCAATTATGCCAGGAGAAATTGGTTTCTTTGAGACCAGAGCTTTGCTGTTTTATGAAAGTGGAGACTGAGCTATACTTCCAGTTTTGGGCAACCAGCCCACTGAGGCAATCCTTCAAAAAAAGTCACAAAGCATCACATGCCTATATCTGCCTATACACATGCCTATATCTGCAGTCATATATGACTATGAGAAAACAGCTTGCCGAATATAAGTCTTTTAAAAATTTAGGCTGTCAGTTCTGCTAAGTTAAATTCGTACCAGATTCAAAAATCTCTCCAGCCTCAAGCTGTCCTCGCAACACAAACCCAATAGGCTTCAATGGGACACGTGCTGGCAAAACAGTCCAAGGATCACTCCATTTGTGACCAAACTTAGAATTAGGGTATTCAGAGCTGAAAGGGCCTGATCCCAAGCTTGTTGGAATACACGGAAAGACTTCTATTGTCTTCCATAGGCTTTGGGTCGGGCACAAGTATCCAACCATGAGACTTGCATGTTTTCCTTCCAATAGTAAGTGAGTGCTAAGTTTGCACCTATGAGTTGGACTTTGATTTATGAAATGTTCTTTACTGCCCGGTAATGGGCCCTATGCTACCAAGTGCTGGGCACCCTCTACTCCCATTTTATATCAACTGATATCACTTAACCAGGAACAGGTCTGATGCCAGGTGTTTGCAAGAGGCAATAAAGGACAGATTTACTAATGAGAAAAATTTATAGCAATGAGGGGGAAAAAAATCAGTACATTTTACTTATTCTTTTTTCACACACACATTTGAGGCTCTCTGAGGGGTGTCTTGGGGGTAGTCACAATGACATGAAACAACAAAGAAGGACTACAGAGTGATCCCTTAAATTAAGGCATGTCATGCTCCCCTCTAGGCACCCAAGGGGCTAAAAATCTGATTTAATAAGCAGAAAGCTACGTCTGATATTTATTGTGAAAGCGATAGGAACAAACAGCTACTAATATTCACTTAAGTAGAAAAGTGGTGATCTGAGGTCCTACATGGTGTTGCTCAGTCATCATCTGAAAGAAATTAACAAAAACCTCCCTGTGCGTGTGGAACAGTTCCTAAAATGCAAGAAAGAAACTTGGCAGAATGATAAGACATCTGTTTTCTCTCGCTCTGCATAGGGACACAGCTAACAGATAGCCATTTAAAAACATGTGACTGGGCACTGCTCACAGCATGGAAGATCCTCTGAGTGATACAGAAGGGACTGAATGCTTGTCTGCTTTCATTTTTCAAGTTTTCAATCCTATTTTCAAGTTTCAAGGATTGTATCTCATTTAAATATCAGTTGTAGCCTCAGTTTTAACACTATCTGTCCTTGGGTCGTAGGGTGTTTGACTGAAACGGCATTAGCATAATTTCCATTTGCTAGTTAGCATTCAAACACAAACAGGATATATTTTTTTAAGATTAGCAAGCTAAATATCTTATTTTTGCAAATCACAGCTGTAGCATAAATGAAAGCATTTATAGGTCATTTTTAGCTACCTCGAACACAGCAGTCAAATTTGCAATTTAGGCTATCAATTTAATCATATGGTTTTCATCTCCCTTGGCACTCTTGTGTTCTCTTGTTTTCACACCCCGTACCTTGGGGGAGGGTTGAGGGGGCACAGAAAGTCTGGCCTTTTGAGTTCAAAAGTAACATGGTCCAGGGCTGCTTAGCAGCTGGATACAGAAATGCAGCCTGCTAAGAATAAAAGTACCATCATGAGAAGCTCCATTTAGTTTGGAACAAGATACACATTTTGATACCCTGGGGCTCTGGCATGAAGAGGTTGCAAACTTCCCCTTTTAAAGCCAATTATGCTTGAACCCTTGGGAGTCAGAAACAATGTTCATTCAGCTCTCGCATGGGAAAATTTGTTCCCCTTATCGTGTCAGTTAGATTTTTATCCTATCATCTACTGTAGGTCCAGAAAATGGGTAGGGAAAAAAAATGGCTGAAAGCAGACAGCCAGAGCTTTTGGCTATTAGGCATGTTAAATGTAGGCATTCCAAAATCATCCCTCTTGCACAATCCAGATGCAGAGTAAAACAGAACACACTATTCCTCTCCATATTTTTATTGCCTCAACTAGTAAGATTTAGTTTTCTGGTTACCATGGTAGCTCACAATTATTTACTTCTTTCGCTCTGCAGGAATGTAAACTTGACTTAATTCTTCAGAAGGCTGACACAGTGGAGACTCAGTATGATCTCAAAAGTTATAACAAGTTAGCCATTCCCCACAGCTATTCAGTTAAAAGTGTGTTTCTTTAGCAGTGAAACAAGATGTATGCCTCTGGAAACATTACGTTTAATGCAGATAAAAATGGTTAACCTTTAATCTCACTAAGCAGGGGTAAAAGATGAGAGGACAGTGAGTCTTTCTAGATGTAAGGAGGGACAATGAAGTGCAACTGCAATTTCATGCAACAGGGAGCATGCGTATTTTACAACTATACTTCAAAAAATTCAGGTTACATACCAGTAACCAAGTTCTTCGAAAGAGCTCCATGTACTCTCTCTTATCCATATCCATATTTATTTATACCCCGCACTCTCTCCCATAGGACTCGAGGCGGCTTACAACAACATAACATTATGGGATTGGTCCACTGTTCTGCAGGTGGCTAGAACACGATTTGTCAGCGGGTGCTGGGCGGACTGTTAGAACAGTCTAGAACGGAAGTGAGGGTATTGCCTCCGGCTCCCCCCTCCCACTTCTCTCGGTGGGTTTTTGGCATCACGAGAAGAGATAAAAGGGAGGGTGGAGCCTCCCCGCCTCAGTTCCTTTCAACCCCTACAGAAATGAGTGGAGTAGAGGGGAAGGATGGGCGGGTAGTTAGAGTATGCAGAGCTCTCTTTCGAAGAACTCAGTTACCTGGCTTTCTTCTTCAAGCTGCACTGCGATTCTCACTGATGAGAGAGCAGTAAGCAGTGAAAGAACCAAAGGACCTGGGTATAAGGTAAGAATCAACTTTATTTATGTGGTAAGAAAAGAGGACTCATTAATTTAATGTATACCCCCCCTCCAATTTTCTGTTAAAAAAGAAAAGAAAAGAAACAAGAAAGATGAAAGGACCGCTCCCCAAAGGCAGCGTCTTTTTGGCTGCCAAGTCTATAGAATAATGTTTGGTGAATGTGTGGAGAGATGACCACTTTGTACCTTTCCAAACCTGGTCAAGTGGTACACAACAAAAGCTGGCTACTACAGCAGCTACTGCTCTAGTGGAGTGCACTAAATACCTTCCGGGTATTTCAGAAATCTGCTATGTCTGTGCCCTGAAATTCAGGAAGTGCTGCAATGTAGCATACAAGCTCTGCCTTTGCAAACTTGTTTTCCTCCAAAAGAGAAATAGCCTGGAACACATTTAGAGATTCAACCTCCAGGTGGTTTGCTTGAGTGGGATCAAAAACCTTGCATACCTTCAAGTATCTGGCAGCTGATTGACAGAACCTTTGTGCTCATCATGTATGTGGTAATTTTTTCGCTGTTTTTCCATGAGGGCACTTCTTGCAAGCTGATTGAAAGTTACGATTTCACTCAATCTGCTCGCTAGGTAATATCATTGTACACCTCATGCGACTTTATTTCTGCTTTTTTGTAAGATGTTAGAGTGACCACTGTCCTTGGTGAAAATTCTTCTATTGCCTTGATATCAGCTTTAACTGGTGTCCATTCTGGCTGGTTAAGGCCAGCCAGGAGACTCTGAGGCCACTGTTGGCAGGGGTGGTCCATGCCTCCCTACAGGAGGGCAGAGTGCCAGGCTGCCTCAAAGACGCAGTGGTGCAGCCTCTGCTCCAAAACCCATTGCTTGACATTAACTTTCTCGCCAGCTATCAGCCTGTCTCTAACCTTTCCTTTTTAGCCTTCGCTGGATGTGGACGCACTCGCCAGTTACCGTCCTGCGTCTAATCTTCCCTTTTTAGGGAAGGTTATTGAACGGGCAGCGGCTCTGCAGCTCCAGGCGCATCTGGACAGTATCAGTTTCTTCAACCCTTTTCAGTCTGGGTTCCACCCCGGCTACGGTACTGAGACGGCGATGGTGGCTTTGGTGGATGATCTCCGCCGGGAGATGGATGCAGGATGTTCTACATTCTTGATCCTGTTAGATCTATCGGCTGCTTTTGACACAGTGAACCATGGGCTGCTGCTGAGACGGCTGCGAGACCTGGGGGGCCTGGACGGGACTGTCCTTGGGTGGTTCCGCTCATTCCTCTCGGGGAGAAGCCAGCAGGTGGTGCTGGGGGCTGAAACATCAAGCTCCCGGGCCTTGACCTGTGGCATTCTGCAGGGTTCGATCCTGTCTCCGCTTTTGGTTAATGTGTATATGCAGCCCCTGGGGGAGATCGTGAAAGGGTTCGGGGTGCGATGTCACCAATATGCTGATGATACTCAGCTGTACCTCTCATTTTCATCTGACCCAGGTCCTGCCGTCTCGTTGCTTTCCCAATGTTTTGAATCCGTGGCGGATTGGATGCGGCACAGCAGACTGAAGCTCAATCCTGATAAGGCAGAGATGATGGTGGTGGGTAGGGCAAGGGAGGTACCGGCTCCTCTAGTGGTGGTGGTGGATCTGCCCTCCTGTAGCCCAACGGGTTCGGAGTCTGGGAGTGGTTTTGGATCCAGGCCTCCATCTGGATCAGCAGGTGGAGGCGGTGGCTAAAGCCGCCTTCCGCCAGCTGTATTTAGTACGGAGGCTGCGCCCATACATTTCCGGGCCCAACCTGGCCACTCTTATTCACGCCTTCATCATCTCACGGCTAGACTACTGCAATGTGCTCTACGTGGGGGTTCCCTTGGTTCTGATTTGGAGGCTGCTGCTGGTGCACAATGCGGCGGCCCATCTCCTCACGGGGACGAGGCGGCGGGAGCATATAACACCTGTACTCTGCACTGGTTGCCTATAGCGTACCGAGTCAGATTCAAGGTGTTGGTGTTGATCTATAAAGCCATACACAGTCTGGGCCCCTCATACCTTGGGGACCGCCTCACCTTCCACACCCCAGGGCAATCCCTGCAGTCTGCTGGGGGCACTTTTTGGAGGTCCCCTGTGCCAAATGGGGGGCCACAATGGAGAGGGCGTTCTTGGTGGCTGGGCCGTGACTCTGGAACCCCCTCCCGGAGGAAGCTCGCCTGGCCACGGGTCTGATGGCATTTTGCCGAGCCTGTAAGACCTGGCTGTTCGCCCAGGCCTTTGGAGGGGAGGGGAGGATAGGTTGGGGGGATTTGGGGGAGGGGTGTATAGAAATCTTGGGGGGATTATTCTTTTAAATTATTTTTATCCTGTGATGTTTTTATGAGTTTTACTGTTGTTTTATCTGTTGTAAGCCGCCCTGGGATGCCATGGGCATGAGGGGGGGCGGCCAATAAATGTGAATAAATAAATAAATAAATAAATAGAACGGGTAGTGGCTCAGCAGCTGCACGGGTATCTGGACCACGTCAGCTTTCTGGATCCTTTGCAGTCTGGCTTTCACCTAGGTTATGGCACTGAGACTGCCCTTGTGGCTTTGGTTGACTACCTCCACCATGAATTGGATCAGGGTTGTTCGATCCTGCTGATTCCATCAGATCTGTCAGCTGCTTTTGATACTGTTGACCATGAGATGTTGGTAACTTGCTTGCGGCACCGAGCCGGGGTGGACGGGATTGTCCTTGAATGATTCTGTTCTTTCCTGGCCGGAAAAACTCAGCGGGTGGTACTCGGGGACTGTTCATCTCTCTTATGTGGAGTCTCACAAGGTTCCTCTCGTGTGGACTCCCGCAAGGCTCCATTCTGTCCCCTCTCCCTGTTCAAGGTGTATATGCAGCCACTGGGTGAGGTTGTGAGACGGTACGGTGTGTAGTGTCATCAATTTATTTATTTATTTGTACATTTTTACCCCACCCCTCTTACTACAAAGTGACTCAATATGCTGATGATACCCAAGTCTACTTCTCTTTTTCATCTGACCCAGACCTCGCAGTCTTAGTGCTTACTCAGTGTTTAGCGGCTGTGGGGGACTGAATGAGGGTGAGCCGACTAAAGCTGAATCACGACAAGATGGAGGTGATGTTGGTGGGTAAGGCGGTGGGTGTGGCCTCCCCTGTCATTTATGGGGTGTGTCCCCCACTGGTCCCCCAGATGCATGATCTGGGAGTGCTCCTCAACTCTCAGCTCCACCTGGATGTCCAGGTGGGGGCTGTGGAGGAGTGCATTCCGCCACTTACATCTGGTGTGGCAGCTTTGGCCATATGTCTAAGACTCCAACCTGACCACCATCATCCATGCTTTCATCACCTCAAGACTGGATTATTGTAATGTACTCTACATGGGGCTACCCATGGTGACGGTCAGGAGACTGCAGCTGGTGCAGAATGTGGTGGCCCATCTCCTTATGGGAACAGGTCACCGACAGCACATTACACCAGTGCTCTTTCCTCTGCACTAGCTGCCTACAGTCTTCCAGGCCTGATTCAAGGTGTTCATGTTTACCTATAAAGCCCTACATGGTCTCAGCCCTACCAACCTGTAGGATCATCTCACTCCCCGTGCTCTGGATTGGTCCATTGGGAGTGCTGTTCTCTAAGTCCCCCGAGTTCCTTGGTGGGCAACGATGGAGAGGGCACGTTCTTGGTGGCCACAACTAGGCTGTGGAACTCCCTTCCAGTGGAGGCCCAGGTGGCCCTGGACCTCTTCTCTTTTCAGCAAATGTGTAAGACCTGGCTATTCCACCAGGTCTTTGGTAAGGGAGATAGGTGAAGGGTGGTGGTGAGGGATAGGGTGGTTAGGGTTTTTGTTTTCTTCTTTGATGTCCCCTCCATATAGATTGTTTTAGGTTTGATTTTATTTAGATTGTTATTTGTTGTATTTTATATTTATATTTAACTTAATTTTATGATTGTTAGCTGCCCCGAGCTGCTTTTGCAGGAGGGGCAGGATATAAATTATGCTAATAAAATAAAATAAAATAAAATAAATAAATTAACTTCACAAGATTGACTCAAAGTAACAACATCGGCAACAGAAGAGCTAATGCTATGTTCACTTTCCATCTCCAAAAACTCCATGTATCCTGCAGGTGGCTGATATGAAAGCGTACAGTCGCAAGCCAGCTGTTCCACCGTAATAACAAGAGCTGGCGTAACAGCAGATGGTTTGTCCTTCTCTTCCAAAAACTGGTGGAAACGAGCCTTGCGGGAAGGGCAGACTGTGAACTTCTGCTTCACGGCTATTGCTAGCTAGTTAACTTGCTTAAGGTTTTCCTCCATGTCTCCCTAAGAAGAAGGTTAAGGAGGTGAGCAGTGCATGTAACATGCACTGCATTAAGGAACAGTGGTTTCAGACTACGCTTAGAGGCTTTTCTCATGTAGGTGGCATTGTCTGTTACAAATGTTGTGACTCAAATGGTAACCCCAAGTTTTGCAATGTTTCCACCACTGCCTGGCTCACCGTTTTGAAGTTGACATTTTCCAAACACTGGCATTAAATCTACATAGACGTTAATTCCATTGTGTTCTTGCCCTGTTGTTGCCACCTCGAGATCTCAATGAAGGACAGGGAGGGCATTGCTATGATGTTAAGGACGTACCACCCATTAACGTCCAGTGTTTCATCCACAACCAGACTTATCCCAAGAGACAGCTTAAAGTGCTCCCGTAGCTCACTTACATGGTAGATACATTTTATGGAGGTGGTCAGAGTAAGAACCACCACCTATTTTGCTTTCTAGGTAGCTTTTCAAGGATGGGTTGTCTAGGACATGCAACGGGACATTTGCACTGCAGATGGCTTCTGTCAGCCAGTACATATTGGTCCTACAGTAGACCTGCTCTTCCGTGCTAACAGTGAACAGTGCCTTAATTGTCTGCTGAAGTTGGGCACTCTTCGCGGTCATCTATTCCAAGTCTTCCGCCTTCAGTTTGTGTCCTGCACTTTCAATGTGCTCATCACAGCTCACGTTCCTATGTAATCTACTGGAATATTGCAGGCTGTGCAAATTGTTAGACCCTCCACTCTTGTGAAAAGTGCCCTTGGGGTATGTTGCACTTCTCTGTTTGGCTTTGGTCTTGCCCACTTTGCTCTTGGCTATTTTTCTGCTATACATTTTCTAAATGCGCTGTGGCCTCCTGGGCCTTGCCGGGAAAGGGACCCCTCCCTTGCTTTTGGGTTAGTCCTTGAGCCCGTCCCTACTCCCCCCCGTGATATCACCCCAAATATGTTCCCTGCTGATGAGCAGGATCGGCTTAAGAGCCCGTTCCTACTGCCTCTCCTAAGAGGGGGCTTAAGAGCCTCATCCCCACTCTGACTTCTCTGGCTATGACTCCAGTTCTGTCAGTGTCTGGACTGTCACCTCCAGAGGCTGGCATCTCCTCGTCTTGTCCATCCAGACCACCTTTTCGTTATCTGGCCCTGCCCTCCGCCGATAGTTGCAGCGTGCTTGGTCGGGGAGGGGGTTTGGTGCCACACGACCATGTCAGCACGACAGCTGGCGCGGAGTCCTGTCTGAACGCCATGGCTGTCGGCACTTCTTGGTAGCAGCTTGGATCCCCTGAGCGAGTCACTCCACCAGGTCTCTGGCTGGGGTTGCTGTGGCAGTCGCAGAGAAATACCAAAAGTCACGCATGGTGGGGAAAATAATGCAAAACGTGACCTCTGTGACTGCCGTGACAGAATCGTAGTCCTACTTATAGTATGTTCGATGTAGAATAGCAAGACCCTTCTGAGGTCCAGAGTGTGAAGAGAAGCTTCAGCTGGTAATGGGAAAGAAAACACGTAAGGAAATTATTTGGTTGATATGGACAGGGGAGATGCCCTTAGGTACAAGGATAGGTCAGTTCTGAGGTCAATTTTGACTTGGTAGAAGCAAAGGGATGGCTGGGAGGTCCCGAGTTCCAACAATTCACTAACTCTGTGCTGAGGTTATTGCTACGAAGAGGCCCTCCATAGATAAGTGGTCTAAGGAGCATGTGGATAGTGGTTCGAAGGGAGGTTTCATGAGGGCCATTAAGGGGTTCATGCATACTAAGTGGGATGGCCGCAGACTGCCCACCCACGTGGGGTGCATGGGGAAGGATTCAAAACAGGCCAGGGATGCGTGTGTACCCCAACCCATGCACATTTTAGCCTCACCCCACAAGGAGTAGTCCGAATTTCCCCCAATGCTCCGTGAGTGGCCATGGCTGAATGTTGTGTGGGTTATGGGAGTGTGCACCCCCTTCATCACTGTGTCTCGTTTAAAAACGGCCTAAGTTAAGTTTCCATAGAGGCATGAGATGATGTACTGGAGGGTAAGTATTACATATATCTTTCAAGAAAGATCTGACAATAGGTGAGAAAAAAATTGTCTGTCTTGCAGAAGTTGAAGATGAGCTGAAATGACTGCCAAGTGCACTTTTAAAGATGATAAGGAAAGACCTTCACTCTGCAAGCATAACTGGTAAGTAAAGATTATATCTGTTCCATTTTACAGCATAGGTGGATATCATGGATTCCTTCCTTGAGTTCTGGATAATGGAAGCCATGTTGGGAGAAAAGTCAAGATTTAGTGGAGTATCAACCAGGCGAAGAGGTGTAAGTATTCGAGATCATGGTCAAGAAAGCATCCATTCTACCTGGAGAGGAGATCTGTCTGGAACAGTAGATGGGTGACTTGGGACACCATTTGGAGACGCATTGTATACCAGGGTTGTCTCGGTCAGCTGGGTGGCGGTGCTACAAGAATGAAATGTGCTTTGTTCTTCTGAGCTTTGTAGATGACATGGGGAACTAGTTGATGTGTGGAAACACATAGAAGAGGGCACTGTTCCAACCAAGGAAAAATGCATCTGAAATGCAACCTGGGTTGTGACCCACCCTGCTGCAGTAGCTGGGGCCATCACATTTTCTCTTGTTGCAGAGATTGATGCTAGGGGGTCTCCCAGATCATTAATAATTTGATGGCCACTTCGGGGTGGAGACTTCACTTGTGGTGAGCGAAACCTGATCTGCTTCGCTCATCTGCAGTGATGTTTGAGGAACCAGCAAGGTGGATTGCTCTTGGAGTCACACATCATGCTGAGGTTTTCTCAACTTCTGTGTAAAGGGTTAGACACCTGGCACAGCCTTGTTGGTTCAGGTACCACATGAGGCTGTAGAGGTGCGCTCCCCATCTCAGGAACGATGAGTCTGTTGTGATTGTCTGGTTCGGTCTGGTGGTTGGAAGCGGACTCTTTCAAGTGCATGCTGAATTTCCGTCCACTATTGGAGGAATGAGAGGACTTCACCTGGTATTGTGACCTTGCTGGCCATGAAGTGGACGGATGGAACAAATACCAAATCGAGTCAATGTTAAAGATGAAGCAACTGGTCTGGGGGGTTGAGTGGAGAGTCCTCATATGGTCTGCCATATGGACTGGAATCTTTCTTCCACGAGGAAGGCTTGTGCTCTAGTTGTGTCCAGAATGGCTCCTATGAAGGGTAGAATGCTGGAGGGGGAGAGAGATGAATTCTCCCAAACTGATGATGAGGCTGAGACCGAAGGATATGGTTTTCTCTAGGTCCTGGTTGAGGGCCTCTCGAGTTGGCTGTCAGGATCCAATCATTGAGATAGGGGAAGACTTGTATGCCTCTGTTTCTAAGTTCTGTGGCCACAGTGACAACACATTTGGAGAACACTCTTGGGGAGGTGGCTAGACCGAGGAAAGGACTGCATTTTCAAAGTAGCTACGGCCATCTACAACAAAGTGTAAACATTTATGGTGAGCAAGGTGAATGGGGATGTGGGAATATGCATCCTTGAGGTCGAGAATAGATTGTAGGATTGTTCCTCAAGAGCCAGAACTATGGAAGGGAGAGTGACCATTCTGAATTTTAGTTTTCTAACAAACATGTTAATTAATCTAAGGTCTAGGACAGGTCGAAGTCCCCTCTCTCTTTTAGAGATGGTAAAATACGTAGAGTAGAATCAGTCACGTATAGTGGAGGGGGAGATCTCTTCTATAGCTCCCTTAGAGACGAGAGACTCTACTTTTCTAAGTAACATCGCTTTGTGAGATGGGTCCCTAAAGGAGGATGGGTATGGGAGAAGGGGAGGGAGTATTTCTTTGAATTGGATGAATATCCTGTTCTGATTATCTCCCTTATTGGATTGTTTTTGGTGATGTTGCACCATGTGTGATAGAAAATGCTAAGATGTCAGGAAAAGTGGGGGAAGGAGCTGGCTTTCTCAACCTCCTTGTGCAGAGGTCGAGAGAATGAATGTGAGGAGTTGATCGGGGTTATTGGGTTCCAGACGAGCTGGATTGGGCACAGTTCCTCCGTGTGGGTTTCATAAGTTTCCTCCTATGAGGTAGGGGTGTCTGCAGTTCTTGCTGATGGGAAAATCATCTTGGTGGGTAACAGACAGACCTCTACCTGTAGGAATAGGATGCGTGGATCCCATAATACCTGCGCTTGGTGGATCTGATGACTCCTGCAGAACATGTAGTTTGGCAGGTCTCCTTAATCTTGACTAGGGTTTCGTAAGTGGAGTTAGAGATCAGACCCACTCCATCAAAGGAGAGGTCCTCGTTACAGATAGTTCTTGGGTGTTAGGGCCATCTATTGCAGCCAATCATGGTGGCGAACTGTAATGGCTGAGTCATCACTGCAGATCATACAGTCTGTGATGTGCATGGAGGTAGTAAGCTGGAACTGTGCTACCTGTATTCTCTCCTTCTGCAGTGCTGCCAGCTGTTTTGGGTCAGAGGCAGTTGCGGCTTGGGCCCAGAGTCAAAGCTGGTATCCACACATGGCTGCAAGATAACTAGTTGCTCTAAGGGAGAGCATGGATGAAGCAAAGGCTTTTCTTCCAAGAACATCCAGCCTCCTTCCCTCCCTATCGGAGGAGGAGGTCTGCACTGCTCCCAACCTTGAGCACTGGGATGCTGCTGCTATCACCAGTAAGTTTGGGGCAGGATGTTTGAGAAACATGATGTCACAGGGGACCCTGAGAATCACTTAGGGTTATGGGGAATATGGCTCTCCCCCATCACATAAACTCAAGGTGCCTGAAGATCCTTGACATAACCAAGGGGTAACCCCAATTTAATAGCTGGCCACCACATGCACCCCTAAAGTCAGTCCTTGTATCCACCAATGGAAGGCTTGTCCAATCAAAGGTGGGTCCTTCAATCATTAATTTTCAAACATGAAGTCTTTCTTAAGAGTGCCTTTCTCTCTGTTAGCCATGGGCTTTTATAGCCTTAACTAGCCTCAGGTGAGCTCTTTAGGTTTGTTCTTAAAGGGCCAGTATCATTAAGCTAGTCTTCGTTGTTGTGCTCTGCCACACATGGCTAGACCATCTTGAGGGACACGGTAGAGGGAGTAGGCAGTCTTTTTGGTAGGACTGGATGAGGAGGGATTTTCCCCCACACAGATGCTGAAGGTTCCATGAGTTGCTTAAAAATAGGATGGGAGATGTGACCCGTTTCACCTCCTCCCAGTATACCGAAGACGGGGCCAGAGGGCGCTTTCTTGGCTGTCCACTTGGGGATTTGTGGCAAAGCAGTAGTAAGCCTTCTTAGCAAGGTCTGGAAGGTATCTTCAGTGGGTAGTATGGTTGAAGGGTCAGATACAAGGTCACTCGGAGGTGGTCCCACAGGTTCATCCAAATCAAGATGTGGGGAGGAAAAGGTGAAAGCATCCTTTTGTAAATCCACCCCTGCTCGTGGGATAGTAGACTGATTTGGAGTTGGGTGACACAGGAAGGTCTGAACAAAAAAGTTCTGTGGGAAGGGAAGGGGTCCCAGAGGGCTGTGGAGGGATCAGTGGTGCTGGTGGAGGTGCTGGAGTTGGTGCAGCAGGACAGGCAGGCTTGATAAATTTAGAGGAGATAGGTCCCAGAAGCTACATTAGAAGTCAGAGGCTCTGGGTGCAAGCATACCCACTCCCTAAAGGGCCAAGGCCCTTCCCTGGTGTGGCTCCTGGGATTTACAAAATGCGCCTTCAAAAAGACCACGCGAGTGGCTACTTCCGGTGCATCTGAATGCACCCCACGGGGCTTTTCAGGAAGTGCGCTGAAGAATGTGCTGCACCCGGCTGCTTGTATAAAAGCGTCCTTAGAGTACAGTCTGATAACGCCTTCATCAGTCACTTCCCTGGAGCACCTCTCTCATCACAATATCTTTGCGCCGAAGCAGTCTATCTGTGCAGGCTGTGGTGGAAAAGGCAGTGCAGGCCTTACGGTGTCATGCCCCTCTCCTAAGCAAGCAACTCATTTGTCATGTTGGTCTGTGACTGACAGTGTTGTCGGACACGAGAGCTTAAATCCGGATCTCTTAGATATATTAAGGGGTGAAGCCCCTTAAGCAGGGGGAACCCTGTGCCCAGCTAACTAACTAAACTATAAGACTAACAAAACAACTAACTACAACTATATTCTCTTTCCCTCCCCCCCTTTTTTTTCTTTTTTAAAAAAAGCTGACTGACTTAGAATCAAGTCGGAAGTGTACCTACCTTTTGCCAGAGGTGGGTGGAAGGAACTGAGGCAGGGAGGCTTTTGATATCTCCTCTCACGATGCCAAAAGTCCATGCAGTGGAGAGGAGGGGGAGGCGGTACCCTCACCTCCCTTCTAGACTGTTCTAACAGTCTACCTAGCAACTGCTGATAACAGCATTCCAGCTGCCTGTGGTGCAGCAATGTGATCCAATAAGTGAAAATATGCTGTGCTCCTCGAAGAAGAACAGCAAGTTAGCGTGGTTTTGCAGCACTCTATTGGCAATAGCAGATAATGTGATCAGCATAAAGTGACTGCTTGACAGATCTGTTTGGATAATTGTTCATAAAATAGCATAAAAAGCTTACTGACTGATTTCTGCATGCACACATGCAAAAAAATGTTTGCATGCAGATGTGCTTGCTTGCAACAAACCATTCTGGAAGCAGATGGTGGTTAAGCAATAGCACGTTACATTGTCATGTGGGAGATTTGTGGCTTTAGGAGCCAGCAGAACTTTGCAGAAGATGGAGGAAACATTCTCAGTTACAGAGGGCAGAACACGTGTGCTACCACAGGTGTTCGAACGAGAAGATCTGGGGATAGAGTGTTCTCCAGGTGGCTTGGTAGCTACCTACAGCTGAGCATGCAAGAAGAAACGCCCCCCTGAAGGGGGAGGGGCGGATTTAGAGCTAAGTCCCATTTAATGGGAAGCTTGTCATGGCGAGACAGCAAGAGAAAGTTATATTGGGGAGGGAAAAGGTGACATCATGAAACTTGAAGTCCTAGTTCTTATGGTGCTGCTGCGTGGGAACTCCCGAGGGAAAAAAAGCCTGAAGCACTTGTGCTGGGGTGGGGCAAACTTTGCAGTGCATGAATAGTGGCTCCTTTCACCACAGAAGTCAAGTGTAAGTCATGCAAGCCATCTCATTCCATCTTGTGAAATGCTGAGTGAATATACCAAGAGATCTCTCAACAGAAGAAAGTTCCAAATACTAATAAAAACAGAATACACATATGCCTTTCAGAACAGCACTTGGGAAGCCTGAACTAAAACAAATCTGCAACCATGTAATACTGGCTATCCAGCTAATTAAACACAAACACTGTATGAAAAGAAAAGAATATTCTGAGGGGAAAAATGAAATGCAAAACCTGTAACCACAAGAAATGGAAGCTTCATATTATGGTTCTGACAGTGTGAGTTGCTACTCTCTCAGACTTGTTCATAAAAGGTTACCCTGAGTTAATTGAGAGGTCACCTGTCAGAGCTATCATACAATAAGCTACTTAATTCAGAATAATTTGCCAGTCACCCTGGGATCAACTATCCCACTTTGGTACAGGAATAATTCCCCAACATATGCTGCAGATAAAGCTACCCCAGAATTGTAGAGCTGTGTGAACGTTGGTTAATGTACAAGGGATTAATCTTTCTCCTGTGAACAAACCCTTACCAAATTAAATGGAAGCAGGACTGGGTGTTAATTCTGTACCCACTCCAGCATGCCTGCACCCCACAATTGCACACTTCATAATTCACAGCTTCAGAATCGTAAGCACTAAATAAAAATGCAAGAGTAAAGAGAATCTTAGCTCTGCATTTCTTTGCTCTATCTCACTGGAATTAGAATTAAGTGGGTGGTTTTTTTTAAAAAGAAGAAAAACGACCGTCAGGGGGTTATTTTCCTGATACACTATTTAATTTTAATAACATGTATACACAAACCTGAAACTGGACGGTTCCCAAACCATGTAGGGTCAAATTATCAAAAGCATCCCAGAGATATAGTCATTTTTGAAAATGTAGTCCTTAAACTATATTTTCTGAACTATTCATTATTTGACATACACTCATCTTTGAGCTAGTGAACAACAGACAGGTAGAAATGGGAAGAGAAAAGAACAATGCTGGTAAAATCCTTCTCTGTTGTTAAAGTGCCATGGAATCTTAATTATTAGCTGGCCCACCACCAGTGCATAGATAACCTCATAATTAACTGTATTAACAACATCAGCTTCTATTCCAGTAGCACATTTATGGTATAGACATTGGGGGAAAACTGACGTGACAGCAGAATGGCGGAGACTGTGGTTGGGTCGCCGCTGTGCCACTGCCACGGCCAGGGGACAGACTGGGGAACCAACAATAGGTGACCCCAGCTGTGGAGCTGTCCTGGTCCCTCCCCCGTGCTGCGCCCAGTCACCACAACATGAGAAGTCATGGCGGCCCTGTTTCAGGACAGGTTACAGATGGTCAGGACATACGTTCCAACCTGCTGTGGCCCGCTCTGCCCTGGACTGACCCCAGTGGGGTGGTAGCCCGGGCTGTGACTTCAGCACTTTGCTGAGTGACAGCCTGGGCTAGCCACCAACATGCCCAGGGACAGTACGGGCAAATGTCTGGGGGCCCAAGCACAAATGTGACAGTGACACAAGGGTCAGAGCGGTTTACTGTCATGTTTGTTTTTACTCACAACCTAGAGTGGGGTTGGAGAACCCTTCCCTTCCCTTTCTGGGGGCCACTTTGAAAATTGTTACAAGCCCCATGGGCTGGACAAGAGTTGGGGGAAAAAAATGGAGGGTCCAGATCATGGACCTATGTCATCGATACACCCCCTATCCATGAGCACATGCTATCATCTCCACTCCCTTCTCCTGCGCTCATTATTCTTTCTGTGTTTAAAGGTAGGGACTAGATCCATAGGGCAAATAAACAGCTGCAGGCCAGATTTGGCCCACAAGCTACAGGCTCCCCACTCTTTGTTGTGCAGATTGTGGTTGCTGTGTTGCCGAAAACCTCTATGATGAACGAATAATAAGAACAACTTAGGGTTCTTCTCTCTTGTCTAACTGTTAAACACACACAGACCAGACAATTCCTCCTTGAAGAGCCCTAAGAATTATCATATTGTTCTGGATTTACAACACCCTAGTTGTATAAAACCCACCCTATAGCAAAAAACCTGATTTTTAAAACGGAAGTGATTTACCCCATGGACAGGTACTACTAACGAATAGCTACCTGCTACAGAAAGCTCCTTAAACAAGTATTACTTGCAGCACTAATATGTGGTTTAACACAAGATCCAAATAAACAGAAGAAAGAAAAAAACATCTCCAGTTATCTTTCAGCTTGTATATTTCTCAGTGTAACAATCTCTAGAGTTATGAAGGACTAAGGAAATCTAGGTATTGTCATGCTGACATTCAAGCCTCTGAGCCATTCCCCCAGTATTTAAAAACTCATTTGTGAATTTTCTGTGGAAGTAATGATTACAACTTCATAAGAACTCACAATGTTGTAGAGCTCTGAGAAACGTCTGTATATGCTAAAGTCTGTCTTTACCTCCTTGTAACCCTGAGCATTGTTGCATTCGAGCAAGACAAATGGCATGGCAAACTGGAGTCTATTTCCTGTCAGTCTATAATAAAGAATGCTTCCTAGACAAGAGTTCCATGTCAATTTCTGAGAATGGAGAAATTCTTAAAGGTGTCTTTGACAAAAGATCATCATTAGCATGAAGATGTTGTACAGAGCTTTGTACGGCTAAATTGTAGTGAATTCTTTAGAATCTACAAGACTGTTATATTAGTCTGATTTAGGAAGCCACAGCAGAACACAATACAATACACAAAATCTAAAATAAGATACCTTGATATTTTTATTCAGTGAAAATGTAGATATACTTTTCTAAGTGCATTTGCAATAAGTGATACAAAAACACATTAAAAATTAAAAACTTTAATTTTAATTTACATTAAATTCCAGTTTAATCAACGAACCCAAAGTTAACAATACCAACTGTATTAGTATCAATTCCTGACAACCATGTATCCTGCTTTCCCCTATTGAATTCTGAGAAATGATACAGACCTTGTATTATGCTTGTATTTCTGACAGACCAAGTGAAGAAGTAAAGAATGGCATTTGCCAAGAACCATTTCACGTTTAACCATGACAGTGTTCGCCTGAGCATCACCAATGATCTATGATTCAACAAGAGGAGAGACACTCTTTCCACCATCTACGCCAAAATTTACAGCTTGACAGGTCAAAATCAACATCTTGGATCCCACTCAGAAACAAGCTGGATTTAGCAAAGGGAAGTCATGCCTCGTTAATCTCTTGGAATTCTCTGAGGGTGTAAACAAGCATGTGGACAGGGGAGATCCAGCAGATATAGTGTGCCTGGATTTCCAGAAAGCTTCTGATAAGTTCCCACATAAATAACTCTTGAGAAAAGTAAAAAGTCATGGGATAGGAGGTAGTGTTTTGCTATGGAGTGGTAACAGGTTAAAGGATAGGAAGCAAAGAGTGGGACTAAATGGACAGTTTTTCACAAAGGAGGGATGTAAAAAGTGGTGTGCCCCAAGGATCTGTACTGGACCAGTTCTTTTCAATGTATTCATTAATGATCTGGAAAAGGATGTTAAGAGTGAGGTGATCAAATTTGCAGATGACACCAAGTTATTCAGAGTAGTCAGAACACAAGCAAACTGTGAGGAGATGCAGCAAGATCTTACAAGACTGGGTGCCTGGGCATCTAAATGGCAGATGAGATTTAATGTGGATAAGTGCAAAGTGATGCACATTGGGAAAAATAATCCAAATTATGAGTACACAATGCTGGGTACTAAGCTAGGAGTTAC